>WBNH01002821.1:0-18959 GCA_013401255.1 Urocolius indicus
ATTTTATCATTTGCTGTTGATATGAAAGTATCAGGGACACACAACCAGTTCGCCACACTAATCCCCATTACCCTTGCCTGCTGTAATACCCTCAGATCCCAAGTTCATTTTCAAATATTTCAACTCATAACAAATTGTATTTTAAATAAAAACTGTGCAAGTCCAAGAAGTACAGAACTGTATCCTGGTCAGAATTGCTTTAGTTGCTTCAGAAGCTTTTGCATTTTCATGTAACATTGGAAAAAGTGTAAAAATAGCAGGATCCAGTGGGTTTATGAATGACGTAACTGGGTTACTCTTCCTTTGTTCCTGTGAATCAGCAGGTAGCTACAGAAATAGGGACAAACTAAGATTCTGTCCTGTGGGGTCTGAGCATGGTGGGCAGCACCTACAGCAGGTTACAGAGTCCATAGATAGCCCTCAACATGACAGGTGATGAAACAGATCCAAGATCCAAGTTTCAACAGTGGGAATGGAGAGCTGTGTGATTCCAACCTACCTGAAGGTCTGATGAACAAAGCAGTCTTTTATGAAGTGTACAACACATCTTGAATTTCTTTATAACGAGAATTAATGTGTTTCAAATTCCTAAGCTGTCTTCTTGTTCATCCAAAGGGCTTTTTTAGAGTTGGGATTTTGTACGTAGTCTAATTTGTCTACCCATGTTTTTGGCAGTGTTCAAGAAAACCTCTCCTTCTGCCTATGCCTGGCCATGGTGGCTTTTCAGTGAAGCGACAACTTCCTGAGGTTTATGTTTTCCCTTTACAGTGAAGTGGCAGAGGTAGATGCCTCCAAAGAGGATTTAGGCTAATGAATGAAGTTAGGCACCAATCATTCTTCATTGTCAAGGCAGCTTAAAAAATTCCCTTTACTAGCACTTACTAGCTACTAACCTGTTATGATTTATAACATCTGTGTTGAATGGCTAGAATCTGTTCCAAATTCTACAACTTTTTTCAGTTTCTTAGAATCGTTAACTCATGAACAAAGACTATTTGGAGGATTCTTTGTTTTGTATGACACTTTTTAGAAAAATCCCTTTGGTTTCCAATAGCTCACCCCTATTCTCTGTCCTATTCCTGATCTTTCCAGACCAGTAGAAATGGAAAATGTAGTATTTTTCTGCTCTATTGCTCTGCTCTATGAAAGAACATATTCTTCTTTCTCTACATTCTCTGCTCTTCAGAAAAATGAGCTGCTAAGACAAGATATTTGTTCATAGTTGTTCCAGGACAGTCTTTATTGAAATCAGTGGTAAAACTCCTATGTATATTCTGCGAAACAAGAGTGTCATCTATCATTTTATGTGTCATTCAGCTTGACAAATTACACCATTTTGTTTTCTACAATGTTTCTTTTCTTTCAAAATGATTTAAGGGCTTCTTTAAATATTTTGAATAAATAAAGTTCAGAGATACTGTTGTCAGTTTTCAGAAATGCTAGGAGGAAAGCTGAGAGAATATTAAAACTCACAATGGACTGAATATAAGTGCACTTTTCTCCCCTAAAATGGAAGCAAAATTTAGTACAAAGCACACATTTTAATAGAGTAGAATGGACTAGCCAGCTCTGTAATGCAAATTTGTCTTATGCTGAAGGATACAAATGCTGTACAGGTGTATTGTGTGGGCTTTAGCTGCCTACCAGGGTTAAACCTTGGCAGGTTTTTTTTTTTTTTTGGTGCCCTACAGGGGAGATGAAGGGCTCAAGATAATGACAGATTTGATTGGAGTGTGCTAGACTGAATTTATAGCTATCATAGGTATTTGTCTACTAATTAACAGGCTCCTGTGCTTGCCAGAGGCTTTGGTTTCCTTACTGTACATGACAATCTAGTGCTTGTTAATGCTTTTACATTTGCTGTTTGTGGTATTGTATCTCATTTTACTCTGTGGTGCATATGAATGTTTTGATAACAGCAATGGGCATGCACCTGGGCTGGCAGATGGCCTGGGCATTACTTCTGTTCCAGTACTGCTGTACTGAATATGCTAGAACTCCAGTGTGAACTGTAGTTGAAGGGCCTGTGACTTGTGAATAAGTGCACCTGGAAGAAAGACAATTCCTAAGTGTCTGTGGCCATGGGTAAGTCTACACCAGAGCCGATACGATCCAGAAGGAACTGTGGCCCAAGGAAAAGTACATGCTAGATAAGGTACACCCTGAGGCATCAGTGCTGTGCATAAGTTCACGACACAGCAGGTGCACCCCTGAAGAAACGGTGTCCCTTGAATAAGACTACACTGGAGCAGATACATCCCTAAGAGATTGTGGATAAGGCCATGTGAAGCAGGAATAAGGAATGGATTTTACTGCAGTGTTAAACTCTATGCCCTGGTCCAAAGGGATCAGAACTGGAAACTGTAATACATATACCTTTAAATTGTTGTAACTTATAATTTCAGTTGTATGTTATAGGAGTTACAACAGCAGGAAGCACTTGGTGCTAGTCAGATGAGGAACAAGGGAATAAGATCACTACAATGTTAAACCCAAAGAGACTAGGAGATGAGATTGTAATGGATGTGTGTTTGAATTGTTGTAACTCATGATTGGAGTTGCATGTTACAAAATATGTGTTAGCAGAAACCACCTGAACCAATGGAGGAGTGAGCACAACAGGAAGCAGTAGAATTTCAGTAGTGACCTGACCTGAGCTCAAAGGGTGAGTGGGTGGTTAATGAGGATGTACTGGATATCACTTTACCTCTAAAATAATCTTTATCTCAAGTCATAAGTTTTTGCACTTTACCTTGCATTCTCTCCTCCATCCCGCTGGTAGGAAGTGACTAAGTGGCTGTGTGGGGAAGAGCTGCCTACTGGAATTAGACTGCAAGAGCAGGGAAGAGTTGAACTCTGCTATACCATTCCTGTACTGATGAAGACTCCACAGTGATGCAGTCAAGAACGATCCAAGAGAAGCCAGTTAGGTCATTTATGTAGCTGGAGAACAACCAACTTCTGTGATCCATGGTAGTCTGATGAGGGAGGTAATATTGCCAACAAATTCTCGAGCAAATATGTTGGCAGCTGAACAGCAAACATTTACAGTTTTTCTGAATTCCCAGTTTGTAACTTGTAACTACTAAAAGAAACATACCGAGATTCAAGTTTTTTCTATGCAACTGTGTTTAACCATTTTTTTTAACATGGTGCTTTGCAGATTTTAATAGTTGATGCTCCACAGTACTGACCAATACGATATTAAATGAGAGTGCAAAGAAATATGAATTTATTATAAACTACTTAAATGTTCCCAACCTTTTAAATGCACTATCAGTACACATTTTATTCACAGTCATCTGTTCTAAAAGAGCCCTGAGACAGTTTCTTCTCATTTGTAAAAACATATACTCATTTAGTCAACTGTTCTGACTTCTTTTGAAGTAATGATAGTGTTTTATTAGCAAGTAATATCTTCAGACTTAGAATTATGCAAGAGATGATTATAAAAGTCAGACTCCCTCAAGGAGTTGTTGAAAGACAGTGGGTCTTTAATTAACCCTCTACTCTCAGGCTTTCTCTTTTATCTTGAAATAAAAAAAATTACTCTATCCACTACTTCACTGAATACCACACTCAGTGCAGAGAGATTCCTGATACTTCCATGAGCTGATAACACAGTCTGCAGTGTAAAACAGAAATTCATCTCATCTTGCTGAATGTATGCAATATAAATACCTGTTTTCCTGCACCTTTTTTATAGTAGTCAGTGGAAATAGGCAGCTATACAACATTTTTATACAACGGAATTAAAGAAGCTCAGAAAGGATGACTGAGTACTAATCAGACCTAAAATTCAAACTTATTTTCTCTCTTTGCTTTGAGTCTTTTTCTCTAATTTTGTTCATCATAACTCTACTATTTAAGGAGTTAATCCTAAGAAGTGTTGATACGGATTGCTTGATGGCATTCATTATCAGCACTCAGCTTTTTTTGAACAGTGAAAACATAGCCATAAACTGGAATTAATCTCATTCTACAGCAGATGTTTAAATATTAGATAAGAGGATTCTGTATAAATATGTCTCTTTCTCCCTTTTTCTCTCTCGTATGGTCATATATAGGAATGTTGTATCACCATGGGGTGATACCATGGGGTTTCACATTTCCAGATGTGAAAAAAAGCTCATAAGGTCATAAGAACAGTTCCCTTCTTCCTAGACTTCTTCAATTAAATCCTGTTTTGTTTCTTTTAGTGTCAAACTTCCTTTCCTAAGTAGGTTAATATTAACCTCTAGTTGTTTTTAGTGAAATATTATTATTTAGGGTCAGAATAATCTAAACAAGATAATATTTTGTGCTGCTGTGGGTTTTTTTTTTAATTTTATTAAAATTTTCAGTCAGATTAGCAAGATTTTATGAGCTGTTTCTGTCTTTTGTTATTGGAATAATATTCTTGCTCTCATTTACAAAAAGTTAAATATAATTTACAAGCCAATGTGAGGAGGGACTGAACGAGATACACCAGCAAATTTGTGTGAGAAGTTAACTATAAAGATTCTCAAGACCTAAGGGCCATTCTTAAATACAGGAGGTGTATTCCATTTAAAGGGTAAGAAGTACTGCAATGCTTCAGTGATACAACAGAAAAAATTGCTGGGGATTCTTTAAGATTCTTGTATCTTGCACTGTAGATGCTGAATGTTAATTGGATTAAATCCCACCCACTATCTTCAGCTGCAAAGGAAGCACAGTTTTATGTAAACACTCATCTAATACCAGTCTTTAATTCATTCAGAAGTACGCATCTCAGCTTGCTTAATCTTGTCTGCAAAAAGTAATTATGAGGATGTGAATCACTGTTTTTGGCTGAGTCAATCACCCAAACTAATAAGTCTTTTAAGACAGCCTCGTGAGTGGGTTTTTAACATCTGAAGACAACAAATATATGTATAGCATTTCAGTCAGATGAGCAAAACAGTAGCAACTTTGCACAGCATTTTTTTTGTAGTTTTGGTCCTCCCCTGCCAATATTAAGAAGACAGCCTGGATTGTCTATACCACCTATGCTGAGCTTGTTGTAAGACCAAAATGGAAAGATCGGCATTGACTAATGAGACTTTGAAATCTGTTCATGCTTTTCTGAACTTGTAAATACCCCAGTCAGCTATGATCTCTCATGAAATAAATTAACTTCAGGTCTGTCAGATAAATCCTGTACAATTTTTTTGTCCCTATAAAAGCACTCTGTACTAGACACTGGGAGTAATGACAAATAAGCTTATGAACAGAGGGAAATTTTCTCTAATTTTGATCCACTTTTGATCCACTTTTTGGTCATAGAGTAGCAAGAAGCAGAGGCTCAGATAAAATCTATTAGAGCCTCAAAGTACAGACATTCACATTAGATAATCTGTTCCAGTGCAAATAACTTGTGCCATTGTTAAGGACATTTTAAACAGAACTCAGAAAATTAACTTCCTTTTATACTCATTACTTGAGTGGTAAAGAGTTAGGCATGTACTGCTCATGATATACTTATTTTGTGAATTCATGAAGAATTTTGAGGCTATTAATCTATCTGTGTCAACAAGCAATAAGTTCACTATAAAATTAAAACAAAACCACCGTGTCAAGTTATGTACCAAATATACTTCTGAGCTACCCATTTGTAGGAGCACCTTCAATACTGAAGTTAGGAAAAACCTACTTTAATTTGTCTACATATCATGAAAGTTAACAGCAGGTAAATCTTAGTGATTATAAATAATGTTTCACTAGAAAAAAATTGGCACAAACATGTCATGGCTGTCAATCTCATGATCTAATTACAAACATATGATTTTGTAAGGGAAAAAAAAAAAGCAACAAGCTAGGATTTATTCCATATTATAGCACAAATGGTATGTGTCTGAAAAATGTCCATGAAAAAGTGATTTACCAGTACCCATTAATCAGATGAGTCCAGCTGGGCCAGGTGGCAAGGCACTTGCTATGGACTGATACAATCCAATTTCAGGTTCTTACTCTGACTGATCTAAACAAGGAATTTGAAAAATTTGGGCATGCACTATTCAGAACAGGATTCTACTCAGTTTCTTCCAGGAGAGCTCCTAACTATTGTTTGTATAATCACAGAACCAGAAAGAAATAGAAGGAAGGAGGGGTGGGAGGCGGTCTTAAAACTTAGTGGATAGCATGTGCAATCACAGTGTGAGGGAAGTAGAGTAGACTTTCTCTGAGGTAAAATCTATTTCCAGACAACAAAACTAAGCTGAAGTCTTCTGGGCTCCAGCTCATGTCTGTACTATCAAAGCTACTGCTTTTTGTTTTTCATCATTCTTCATCAAACTGAAACTTTCCTACAAAGTATTTCTTAAAGAAATTCCTTACTTTGACTCTCAAGCAACCTAAAGCTCTCAAATGTATTAAAGTATGTTTTAACCCAGAGCTTGGGATTCTTCCAAGGAGACTGGTGTTCCAAAGACATATACTATTTTTATTTATTGCTGTATCATGCATGCTTTATGGTTTTGTGCTGAATACATTTCCTCAGATATGGCAGAAATTTCTTGGGCATATTTATGAATAAATATTCATTTCCAAATGAAAATATTATACAAATGGAGCTTGAGTACTAGACCCCTGAAACCCCTACTGCCTTATTTCTACCTTAGTCCTTGAACATCTTGGATCCTTTCAATTAGCTGTTTCCTACAGAGATGATGTATAGATGAAGCAAGCACTAAGCACTGTATCTGTGAGCCTGCCTGTGTCATTGAGTAAAATTTTCATCAATTACCGTCTCTCTTTTACTTAATGTAACCAAAGGTAACTGTCTTGCAATGACTGTTTTAAACTTTAAATCTTTGAAGAGGAAGACTGAATTGATCAGCTGAGGCCAGCTGAGATTTAACAAGGCTGGGTCCTGCATTTAGGCCACAACAACCTCATGCAACAGTACAGCCTTGGGACGGAGTGGTTGGAAAACTGTCTTGCAGAAAAGGACCTGGGGGTGTTAATCAACAACTAGTTGAACATAAGCCAGCAGAGTGCCCAGGTAACCAAGGAGGTCAATGATATCCTGGCCTGTATCAGGACCAGCAGAGAAGAAAGTGATTGTCCCCCAGTACTTGGCACTCAAGAGGCTGCACCTACAGTGCTCAGTGTTGGGCCCCTCACTACAAGAGGACATTGAGGTGCTGGAGGGTGTCCAGAGATGTGCAACAAAGCTGGTGAAGGGTCCAGAGAACAAGTCTTACAAGGAATAGCTGAGAAAACTGGGATTGTTTAGCCTGGAGGAAGCTGAGAGGAGATCACTCTACAAATACCTGAAATGAGGTTATAGTAGGGTGGATATTCCCTAAAGTCACAGATAGGACAAGAGGAAATGACTTCAAGTTGCACCAGGGGAGGGTTAGAGATTAGAAAAAACTTTTTCACTAAGAGGGTTATTAAACACTGGAATGGGCTTCCCAAAGAGGTGGTAGATTCATCAACTCTGGAGATATTTAAAAGACATGTACATGAGGTGTTGAGTGATACAGTTTGGCAGTGGGATTGACAGTGTTAAGTTAGTGGTTGGATTTGATAATCTTAAAGGTCTTTTCCAACCAAACAATTCTATGATTCTAAGATTGTTTTTGTTAAATTGGTACAGATTTATGAAAACTACTTAATACTCACAGAAGGAAGAGTTATTAAAAGACTGGCTGTAAGGGGACTAAACTCTAGAGAAAAAGGCAGAAGACTCATCCTTTAATATTTAATCATTGCCATTAGCATATGTTTTAATTTCTTTTCAATGGAAGCCTTGTTTTGAAACTTAGTAAGTTCTTTTAAAAGATCTCTTATGTACTTTAGTTCAATAGCTCATTTTTCAGTCAGTCTTTGTACTTTTCTTTTGAGGAGATACTCTAATTATAGAATAAGTCCTTTAATTTTTGTGATCTTTGTGACTATGGTGAAGACATTGCTTGAATCAATTGTAGAGTTCTCTTGATCATACTAAAAAACTTCAGTTAAATCATTGGTCAATGCAAGATGAAATTAGCTCTAAGTTTTCAATGAAGTCTATTCAGGATCATTTGCGAACCATAGCACGTTGTCTGTAAGGAATGTCCACGTTGTCTTACACCCCAAATATATTGTACTGAAAGCAGGCTTTTTTTTTCTAAAAGATCTTTACTAGAAGGTGACCACTCACACTGGAGAGTCCCTACATTGGAGTAATTTACTATTCACATACTATTTATACATCACTAGAAGGTTAGAGAGTTCAGGCTATTTAGTATTTGTTCCCTATGAGAGATTTAACAGAAAGCAGAGATTGCAAGCTAGAAAGCTTATTGGCTGAGCTTATTGGCTCAGAAGCCAAGTATAGTCATTTTTGCTTGATCTTTCCCTAACATGCTTGTAAATGTTATAGTTTGAGTCTGATTATGAGACAGAGAACATCACAATCTTTACTTCATCTCTGACTTCAGGCAAAACCCCATTTGAAAATAACATACAAGCTTCAAACGTATTCAAAAGATTTCCTGAAGAACACACGGTGGAGACCTGTTAGGTTCTTCTGTGCTTGCAATAGTTCCTTATCTAGTTATCTCAGAATTTGCCCTTTGTTGACAATGTAAAATCAAAATACCTTTTCCTGTGCCACTCCTACCTTTCTTTGTCAGGAATGTCATTTGAGACACTGGAGGGACATGTTGAGGTGTACTGCTATAATCTAACAGCTTGCATAAAATTGGAACAATTTGGAGGGCGGTAGGGGGAGGCTTAACTGCTAATATCAAATGTAATAACCTTAAAGCAGCTATATTTTGCCTCAGAAATTAAATCAGACCAAGAGGCATTCAGAATGTAAGGATGATTTAAATTTACACAGAGCACAGATGTTCTACAAAGCTTATTTAACAGTGGTGTGAGGCACTTTGGGAGCTTCCTTAACTATTTTTCGAGGTGAAATGCCTTGATGGTATTTTTCTAAGCTATAACTGCTGTAGCTATCTTCTGAAAACTGTAAAAACTTATTAAAACCTTCAGTTAGTGTATTTCAGCACTATGTGTGGGTAGTCTATTCAATGGCCTGTGGAATATTAAAATATTAAGTGCTAGAAAGTAGACTACTTTTATGTGTACTTTCCCTAACTGAAATCTGGGAAAGTATGCATTCACATTCACCTTAAAAATGTGTGAGTTCTAGTTTGAGGACTGAGCTCTGATTTCTGATCAGGTTTTGTTAGCAGACCCAGAAAGCAATCTGAGACAGAGCATTGGGATGACCTGCGTTCTCTAATTTCTCAGATTTTGTCATACAGGAGAGCATTTTTGTAAGTGTAAAATAATAAAGTAAGGAAGTACTTCAAAGCACTGCATACCCACTGGCATACTAAGACTATTTCACTTTTTCTGCATCCACATAGTCTTAGCAGAAGTATGGCACCATTTCAGCAGAACAGAACAGGAGAAAATTTTTACTTTTTGCATTTTTGTAGGGATTTTTTTTTTTTTGGCCATTGCCAGAAGAGCATTCTGGGAAGACAAAGTTTTACAGGCAAATCTCCATAGGTTCCATCATGCCTAAAATTCTGAGCAAATGCCCCAATTAGTGCTATTCTGTAGAAGATGAGTACCCCAGCAAGGTTTTGAGCTATTGTTATGTAGTAGGGATGCTCTACATGTACATTGCTGATTTAGTCTTAGGGATACCCTTTTTTTCTGGATCTCAAAAAGGTTTTGGTAAAATGAATGTTTCTCAACACACAACTCAGATGAACTGATAGTGCTTCTAAAGATGTGCATTATCAGTACTTCATATCCTTAAGGGAACTTGTACCAACAGCTTTGTGAAACTTGAGCACAAAATCAGAATTATTTTCTAGCTCACTGCTGTACTTAGTCTTCCAATATGAGTTTAAGGTGCATACTAAGCAGTTGCCTTCTCTTTCTTGACATATGGATATTTCTGCACCTGTCAGAAGGGAAATCAAGGACTAGATGCAAAAAGAATTCAGGGAAGGGTTGCAACCCCATCTCTTGCATGTTGTCATTGGAGATTGATTTTAAGTATATTCTGGTATGAAGCCATATAGTTATGTCCATTCAGTATATGAATCCTGAAAAAACATCATAACAGCAACTACCTTATTACAAGAAAATTCTCTTGGCTTGAAGTTTACATAATATGCTATAGGTTTACATTGATATTTGTTCACATACTATGGTGCAGTACTGGGCTTTTCACACTTCTTATATCACAAGCAGTATTATTTTAATTGTTTTCCCAGGAAAAAGATTACAGTGTAATAACAAAGTATGCTTCAAAGCAGTGAAAGCAAACATCTTGTTTAACAATTGGGAATTGCATGATTTTCATGTGTTTCTGTAAGCAATACTTTAGAAAATCTTGTTTTCTTATTGAGTGATTTTATAACTTCAGTAAAAGTTAATCTATAAAGTATAAAATTAGTGTGTTTACTCTAGATGTAATCTACTTATTTACAGATATTCCTGCAAAGCAAATGACTGTGACATTCATTGTTACATTCCTTTGATTTGAATATTTACACTATAGCTGAAAGAAAAGTAACTTAGTGGGATTATAACATCCTTATAACTCAAACTATACTGTACATCAACATGTGTTGGTTTCATGTGAAACATTTTTGCCTTTTAATGCAGCCAAATATTCATGACAATATTCTAGCATGTTCCAAAAATTACTACTTTGAGTTTTTCACTGTTATCTGAAGAGCTAGAATCTGTGCTCTGTTCCATCAACACTTGCAAATTAATTGAGAAAGGATGGTTACAAATTTTTCTTTTTCATGTGAAATAAGTATGTCCAAAAGAATGTCAATAATACAGTTTTGGTTTTATGGCTTGGTGTATCTGAGAATATGGATTTTTGGTGGAAAGATGAATACAATATCCACAAAATGACATGTTAGCAATAATATGTTGTTTATAATGAGAGATAGTTGATTGAAGATGGTCTATCCTTTCTCCTACACTACTATCTAACAGTTCATTTCCCAGTCTGTGCTGGTATATGGCATTATTCTTTCCCAGAGGCAAGACGCTACACTTGCCCTTGTTGAATTTCATTAGATCTCTCCCTGCCTAACTCTCCAGCCAGGTCTTTTTGAACGGCAACACAGTCTTCTGGTGTGTCAGCCATTCCCCCCAGTTTAGTATCATCAGTCAACTTGCTGACAGTGCCCTCTGTTCCCTCATCAAAGTCATTAATGAATATATTTAACTGTACCAGTCCCAGCACCTACCTCTGAGGGACTCTGCTAGAGACAGTCCTCCAACTAGACCCTGTCTCATTGATCACCACTGTCTGCCTTCTTCCCTTCAACCAGTTAACCATGCACCTCACTACCCGATCATCCAGTGCACACTTTCTGAGTTTTGCTGTGAGGATGNGGCACCTCTCCTGTTCTCCATGACTTACTGAAGGTGATGGAGAGTGGTTCAGCAATGACTTCTGCCAGCTCCCTCAGCACCTGTGGATGCATGCCATCAAGGCCCATGGATTTATGCACATGCAGACTGCTCAAGTGATCCTTAACCCAGTCCTCATCAACTAAACAAAAATTCTCCCAGACTTCCTCTGTAGTCTGAGGCTCCTGAGAACGGTCTTCAGCAATAGAGGCAAGGAAGGCATTCAGTAACCCTGCCTTCTCTGTATCCTCTGTTACAAGGGCACCTGCCTCATTCAACAGTGGACTTACGTTGCCTCTAGCATTAGTTTTGTCTGCTGTGTATTTGAAGAAGCCCTTCTTGTTGTCCTAGACCTCCCTTACAAGGTACAACTCCATTAAGGCTTTAGCTTTCCTAGTTACATCCCTACATCCTCTGACGACAGTCTTATATTCATCCCAAGTGCCATCCCTTCTTTCCATGATCTGTATACTGTCTTCTTCCACTTCAATTTACCCAACAATTCCCTGTTCAGCCATGCATGTCTCCTGGCTCCCTTGCTTGATTTCTTACCCACAGGGATACTCTGATCCTGAGGCTGGAAAATGTGATCTTTGAACAGAGACCAACTATCTTGGGCCCCTTTATCCTCTAACGTCTTGTCCTATGAAATGTCCCCTAGTAACTGCTTGAAAAGGCCAAAGTTGGCCCTTCTAAAGTCCAGGGTTATGATCCTGCTTGGAATTCTGTTCCTACCACAGAAGATCCTGAATTCCAAAATCTTGTGGTTGTTGCAGCCAAGGCTGTCCTCAACCTTCACCACTTCATTGCACTCTGTATTCGTCGCAAGAAGGTTTGATTGATTCAGGTGTCTATTTGCCCAATAGAAATGGTGACAGATTTCTAACTAAATGGTAGTCTGACTTTCTGAAGAATGCTCGTTATAAAAAAGGAAATCTTGATACACTGTTTCATTTAAGTTTTTGATGTTATTTCAAGAAGTGACAATTATGATACATGAAAAATATTCATTCACAAATAAATTCACTCAATATGTTCATTAGAAGAATAAAGAATGTACATACACAACATTAATGAAAGAAGAGAGATGAGTAGATAAAGACATCTTTTACTGAAAATGTTAACTCTGACTTTCATTTATGTTGACAACTAGCTTTGAACTATAAATGAAAGCAAGTATGAAAGAGTGGTGTTTTCAGATGGATACAATGGCATAGAAGTGGAGTCATTAATAAACATCAGTATATTTGGCATTTAACACCTTTATAGGTGATCTGAAAAGACATTAAATTTCATGCTATCAAAATAGTGGGTGATGAAAACTTACAAATGTTGAAAATGGTGATGGAGTATCTAAGGACATAAATTGTGAACACAAATAATGGAAAAAAGGAGACCTGAGGTGTCTGCCCATGTATGTCTGAAGCTTTTTTATGGTCTTGACTGGCAATGAACTTTGAATGGCACCTTTCTCAGCTTTGTTCTGATACAAATCGAAAGAAATAAAAACATGCTCAGTTAACTCGTAGAAGGATGCAATGGACACTATCAAAATTGTCTTCTAAACACTGCATTTTCTTTCTAATGTTCAAAGCATGTTAATAAATTCTATAGGATGTTCTGAAACTGTCTTGTTCATAGAATCATAGAATCAATCATAGAATCATAGAATCATTTTAGCTGGAAGGGACCTTTAAGATCATCGAGTCTGACCCTTCTCCTAGCCCTGTAGACCACTAGACCATTTCCCTAAGTACAATGTATTGTTTTGATTCAAGCTTGTCAAATAGGACTGATTACATTGGTACAGTCTCTTTGAAGGTGGGTGGATACAAATAAAAGAAGTAGAAAATGACTAGGAAGCCATTAAACGAAAATCTGTACAAAAAATGACCTTTACCAGCAGCTAGGTAAATTCAGTTTTGAGGTAACAGAAACCTGTGAGCTATCTAACAGTAATACTTTAAAAAGCATTGTAATTTCTTATGAGTTGCTGATCTTTAAAGAATAACAATAACTTAAAATTTAAGACTGCATAATAATTACAATTACTTACAGCTTTGTAATACGATAAGCAGTTTTTAGGATAGGTAAAACAGTTATCTCTTTAACACTTGTGATTGTTGTCATAATAGTCTGACCACAGAATGTTTTACAGCTCTATCTTAGTACTTTGCTCAGGTCATTGCATGGCTGATCATTTGTTTGAGACTCCTCCAAAATCTATGGAGTTCCTTAAAAGATGCCAAGACCCATCTATGCAGAACTGATTAGAAGGGCGAGCGTTAGTTTATAGACAATTGGACATACATGCCAATTTTTAAATTTTATTTTATTTCCATTTAAGTCAACATTAACAGTAGAGGATCTTCTGTTACATTTCTGTCATATTTATTTAAAAAAAAAAACTAAAACATTTCTCTGTTTTAAATTAAACCTGGATATTAAAATAATTTCACTACAGACTTTATCCAAATGAACACTAAATGCAGAATTAGGTCTAACAAGGAAACAGTCATAATAAAGCAAAATGCTCTTGCCAGATAACTGGGCTTCAGATAATATTTAAATAACATTTTTTTTTCTTAATGAAAAAAGAATTACATCTGACATTTCCAATAGTTACTTGCCTCAGATGTTCACTGCATGAACATATGGAATAAATGTTACTAAAAGTCTCCAGTCTGCCAAAAAACCTGGATGAATTAAGACTTGGTTAAGGATCAGCACTTTTAATTAGGTTTGTTTGGGCTTTTTTTTTTTACATATTGGAGCTATTAGGTTTTATATTTACCAGTGCAGTTACTACATACAGTCACTGTCAGTCTATGTACTAAATCTCCCTGTAAAATTTTTTTGGGAAAAAAAAAATCAGCTATATTTACATGGAAAACTTATCTATAAACAATAAAGCTTCTGTCTTATTAGCTTTCTTTCCTACCCTTCTTAGAGATGGTCAAAAGCATCTATTTATTGCACAGTCTTGAAAATTTCAGTTAAAAGAAGTTGGCTTTGCTTAGTTATTCGATAAAGCCACAAACATGCATGTAGAAATGATAGGCTTGGCAGTAAATGGACTACTGTTAGTACCATGTTCTTTTTCATTCTCAGTGATAAACTAGTTTTTTTTCTTAGTGTATATAACTCAGAAATGGGCAGAAGATTTCTTTTGTGTTTTTGACCTAATTCACCTGATTTCTTTTTATACGACCCTTGAGTAAGCTTTTCAATGTGTTATGGACCCTTGAAAACCTGATTTATAATGAGAAGTGATACATTTTTACCCATAATAGCATGCTACCTTGGATATTTTTAAACCTCTTAAGGTTAAAGTAGCTTTTGTATTATTTTATTGTATAAAAATATCAAAGATATTTAGTTCTTTGATTATTGCTCAAACAAAACAGATTCAAGATGTTGATTCTTCCCTGCTCATACTGTATTTTATCATATGTTACCATATGAACTAGATAAGAAAAATAGCCTTTCTGATCCTCTCTTTCCAAAATATGATAAACCCAAAGTCCCTGAATCTATTCAGCTAGAAAGGATTTTTCATACACAAGATTTTCTGTAAGCTTGCACCTCAGTGTTCAGCCTGTGGAGTTGCTGTGTACTGCTCTTACATCTGCCTTAAGTCTTGCTTCAGGCAGTGACTCAACTGTTTGGTGATGATATAAGGTGCTACCCTTCAGCAGAGACAGCTGTGTGAATCAGAGAATATTACCCCTTTATGGTTCAGTGGAAAGGCAGATGTTAGTTCTACTCACCTGAGATTTAACCAAGTAGTTTAGCTTTCCATGGGAATGGGAGAGAAGCACTCATGCAGCCAATGATGGGCTTGACCAAGAAGTTATAATGGACAGATATCTTTCCATTGATGTGACAAATGAAAAATGTTACCTTGGGCCTCTCAAGAAGAAGTCATGGTCATGGAAGAAGCTCATAATCCTTTCATTGTTAGTGCATCCTGTGCTGTTGATATTGTAGTATTTTAGAATAAATTCACCAGTACAAATAAAAGTAACGTACCAATCATGTTTTCTAAGGGTGAGTATGAAAGGTTTTGACTTCAGCTTTTTGGAAGGACTAAATTTAACAAAGCAAGTGTATTCTCATACCTACTCTGAAATGGCTTGAAGGAAATAAACTAAACAATTGGAAGTAGCATAAACCTGTTCCTTTACATTAGCATTTCCTGCCTTCAGTTCCTTTATTATGATCCTTTTCCTTTGCAAGACAGTGACTCAGAGTTGTTCTCTGCAGTGCAACACTGCTATAGCTTTATTAGATTCACAGGACTTGTCCTAGATTTGCTCTGTTTAAAGACTGGCACAGTTATCCTCCTTTCCTTGTTTCTACTGTTCTACTATGTTAATTCCTCTGACACTCTGAACAAGGATTAATCTCTGTCTCTTAACGGTATCACAGTTATTTCCATTATGGTCTCTACCAATAGCTGAATCTAATGATTTGTCACGTTTAGGACATAAAGTGAACTTCAGGCAGTCACTGAAAATGGAGTCAATGCAACCAATAGTTTCTAGGCCTCATTGTCTTTATATCTCATTTCAAACAAGACACTTGTGGCTGGTCAGGTGAAAACCTCTCTAGACACCTTGGAATATGCTGATGGGTTGTTCAGTTTAGTTGTCTAAACAAAGGCTTCTATTTTTATTTCATGCACTGATGCATCCAGGATATACACATGGGACAGCAGGTAGGTCACGAGGTGTTTGTGATACCTGTATTTTTAGCATGTGAAGCCTGTGTGAGAAGAAAAAATTATGAAGGTTAGTGTGAAATACAGAGAAGTTAGCTTACTTAAAATCTTAACCTTTTAATTTTTGTGACCTTAAGCATACTTCTAACAAAGAAAAAAAAATAAAAGAAAAGCAGTAAAAAAATAAAATTGTTTATGATTAAACCTTTATTGACTGAAGGAAGAAAAAAATAGATCAGAACTATCCAGTTTATCTCCTTGTAATATCATCCTGTGCCCAGGAATATCATTTAGCTTAATGAGAAGGATGTGAATAGAAAGAGGCACAAAGAAGGAGGAATCTGATGCAGGCACAGCAATACGTTTTGTGGAAGTGTGAGCAAGAAATGAGAGATGGCTGGAAAAGAGATAGTTAGAGCTAAGTGGACTTTCATGAGTGATGCTTGCTGACAGCATGCCCACTGATCTGAACATATGTGGTTACATTTATTTTAAAAAAGCGTGCCTGGACTAAAAAACCTTTTCCCCAGGTTGCAATAGAAGAGGCATTTTTAATACATCAGCTTTCCTGCCCCCTCTGTTGTCTATACAGTTACCTTAGTAAGTCTTCCATCATGAATAGATAAATTCATTGCCGTCTCTTAGGCTTCTGTGTACCTGTAAGGATTTTTAGTATATTCATAAAGAAAAAGAATTTATTATAGTATTGGTGTTAGAAAGCATAGTTATTTTCCATCTAAATTTACCTAAAACAGTCTTAATTGTTTATCTTGTATTGACTTAGTAAATTAATAAGAATAGTTAAACTGTTTATTAGACAAAAAACCTTAAATTGTTGAGGCTTCAGGCAATTTTCCCAGGAGTTTTTAAATGCTGTAGAGAAACATTTCAGTTTATTATAGAAGAAGCTTTTCCTTGATGTCAAGTTAGCCCTGAAAGTGAAGAATTAGACAGCCACTGATATATTTGATTGGATGCATTGAAGAGTTTCCTAGGTCTCATTTTGTGAATGCATTGAAATGAAGCTCTGTTTTCACTTTAATCAATGTTGCAGAGCATTTCTATCTAAAGAAGTTAATTCACATTAATTACACTTCCCAATGCTTTTGTAATACCAGTCTGTAAAGTAATATTATACCACATGTCTAGTTGTTTTCGTGTCCGTCCCCCATGTCATTGTCGTCCCAGCCCCTGCCCCAAATCACAATGTTGTTTCTTAAACTAAAAAATAGAGAAGTAGCAGCACTGGGATATAAACAGAAGAGGTAACTGTGCATTTCTGTCATCTGTTTGTAAGACCAATAAGAAAGATGTTTGAGGGAAAGTTGTAGTGCTTACCCTACTGGCATAAGATTTTATGGAAAGAATTTCTCCTTTGAAAACTTTTAAGGATGTCCTTGCTACCAATGTTTTCCAGAGAAAGCACTGTGGATAGGAGGCTTAGTTGGCTATGCAGTAACATTTTTGTAAGTTCTCAAGAAGCAGAAATAAACACATACATGAATCAGCTACTCTTTTCATGAGGCAAAGCTGAAACTTTTTAATATAAAAGCTTATTTCTGTTCTTAATGTGTCCTTGACTTTTAAAGTAGTTTTAGGGTCATTTTGTCCATAACAATAAAAAGAAGCTTTAACACAAAGATGAAGACAGTAGTCTCTTGTGCATGGTAAAGTACATGCTGTTCCTTTGCAGTACAAGAAACGTAACATGATCATGAGTCATGAATGAAGGCCAAACGGTTGTGCTGCATAATGTTAGCATCTCACTTCCTGCAATTCCCTGCTAAGAAACTATTTAAGAGAGCAACTCAGATTGGTCCTCCAATTTGACAAATACTTGGGTTTGGATACATGAAATGTACACTCACACTGAAAATGTTAATGAGAATCAACTAATTAATTATGTAATCATCAGTAAGTGATTGGTAACTGTTTGCTGCTAATGGTGTTTTTAGTATTCATTTTGCACATAGAACAGTACTTGATTGGTTACAGCAGAATGTAACATTTTCATGTCCTTCACATATTGCACACATGAATGCCAAAACAATTTAACATGTGATTGTAAGAAGAGAAAAATCACACATTAAGTAATTGAGATACATTTTTTTACATAGTTTATGTTTTTCCATCCATAGTATGGGTTAAACTTTTCTCACTACTGCATAATCATCAGTCTTGTGAAATGGAAGGAAGGAAATGGTTTCATTCTCCAGTCATTACTATCTCTAAGTCAGAGCCTCTGCAATTTATAATATAGAAAGTAATGTTTTATCTTATATCCAATGGAGAGAAATTACAAAACTTAAGGTATATGACAAATCATACAAACAATCTACAGTCAATGGTAAGGTTGAAACGTATATTCATAATGAAAGCAAAATAGAAGCGTTGAGAATCTTGGATCTGTTTCCTAAACTAATAGGTAGAAAGCTCATAATTGAGGCAGAAACTCCTTAACATTTTTTCATGCTCATATCCTTGCCTGTCATCATAGCATTGTTTTTCATTTCAAGACAGATGGTAAAGAACTAATAACCCATTTTAAAGTGAGAATGATGTTTCAGAAAGGGTAGAAAATCCCTGATCTGATTTCCATGGTACATGATTTTTCTAATTGGAAATTAAACCACAAAAGGAGCCCAGGAACATGTGTTTCTGTTGATGATGCAGTTGAGTCTATATTCTGCACAAAAGTAATAGATCCACTTTTCTGAATGAAAATACGCAGGTCTTTTGTGGGAATTTTTGAACACTCCCATGACCTAAAAAGAAAGATGTAAATTACATCACAGAAATTACAATTCCTCATTTTGTTACTTGTAGTAGGCGTCCGGAA
>WBNH01002822.1:0-53624 GCA_013401255.1 Urocolius indicus
TTTTTTTTTTTTCACTGACTTATTTTTAGCTCAATGTCTCTGGGTAGTTTTGTATAAGAAGGTTGCATTTTTAATGACTATGTTAGAAGTTACTATTTGTAGCAATTAAGAAATTGATACCTACAGTCATGTCACAGTCCCACCCCATTATTAGTGGAAACACAGGCTGCAAACTCATGATATCTCTTTATCTGATAAGGTACTTGAAGCAGTCATCATTTTTAGAGTGAAGTACTGACATAAAGCTGAAAATAGAATTTTTGTGCCTGGAATTCAGATATCTGCTGGTGAGAGACAGTTATGGGAAGAGTCACAAAATCTAACTACTAAGAAGATGCTGGTTTCTTTTTTGTAGTAGACTGTAAAAATTAGGCTTGAAGTGAGTAAGAGGATCCTGTTTTGCCTTACCACTCTGGCTAAAAATGCTCATCTTTTATCTTCAAGGAATTCTTGTATGGTTTTTAGCAGATATGTGCAACCTTTTCCCTGGTTAAATACAGGAAAACAAATGATATACAGGATGCTGCTGTTTTCATCTCTAACTTCAGTTCATCTAAGCCAAAGCAGTATGTGATATGTTGCCCTTTGTGCTCCAGCGCAGATCTGCACAGAAAGAAGCCCTTCAGCTTGTTACCTGCCAGCTCTGTGTGAACTCCAGCATGTTGTCAGTGAAGGAACGATTGGGAAGTAGCCATTCATTTCCAGCTTCATTATCATTGGTACCAAAAAGCCCAGCTGAAATACCTGGAATTAAATTGCAATGGAGTAAAATAGTAGTTGTCATGAGTAGACAGAGGAAAATGTTAGCAGCTGTCTCTGAGTATTCTGTACAGCAGAGCTCAGCTTTAATGCAGAGAAAGGGAGGTATGCCCAGGCATCCAGTATGTGTTTTTGTTAGACTGTTGCCATCTCATTTGTTAGCTGTCCATTTGCTTCTCCTGACAGATTAAGGCATTCTCTGCTAATGTCAGGGGGCTGAGTTTTGGAATAGTGTGGGGCACATGAATAAGAGTTTATTCCAAGTATACCAGACCCTCTGGAAGATTTTAGGCCTCTCTCTTTCATGTTCTTGCAGGCTTGACAAGATGAGCCTTCTATGGAGCAGTGATTCTCAAAGAGTGTTTGGGGTGGGGATGAGGGCATCACATCTGCCCTGCTTCCATCTGCTTTACTGCAGTGGAACAGTAACCTAGGCAAAGCTTCCTGTTCTGACTGGGATGGCACAGACTCACTGGCAGCAAAAAGGAATGCCACAGGCCATTTCCAGGGGATGTGAACATGAAGAGGGGGAGAAGTTAGTGAAAGACACCCACATGTTGGTACTACAGGGCATGATTCAGAGACAGCAGGTGACACAAACTGTATGATGGATACTCACCGTGGTGCCAGCCAGCCAACGTGATGGTACAGAGATCATATTGAAAGTCACAAGAGACAGAAACTCCTTTCTGATTAGACACTTCTATTTTGTTGGTTTCTCTCCTTGAATTAGTGGTATTCTTTTCAAGGGATTGATCCAGTACTTGGCAGTTCTCTTCCGCAACAGAAAAGTTATACATCTTGTATATCTGCTTAAACATCAAAATGAGGTTTCAAATATGTCACAACAAAAGTGTAATGACAAGCAAGCTCAGTCTGGGTTTGCAGGTGGGATGGAGATAACTTTGCTCAGCCCAGAGTTAGGGAATAAGAACAGGACTGTGTTAAAATTCTGAGAGAGGAGGAAAGCTCAAAAGTCTTCCCTGCAGATGGGCTCAACCTATTCTCCAGACCTCTCTGACTGCCATTGTCTTAGAGCATGTAAGAGGAAAACTGAAAAGTTCATTAAGCCTCTTATTTTAAGTACCCAGAGAGCAAAGAGCAAGCCCTTGAGTTAAAACTTATTGTTTTAGGGGACCTGACTAAAAAGTGTTTACTTTCTAGCGCTTGTGTCTAAAAGCTGTTCTGATGTATGTTTTGAGCACTCATATTTTGAAGACTTTTTGGTGGTCGTGGTGGTTGGTTGGTTGGTTAAAGATAATTTCTGGTGTGGAAAGGCAGAATGTTTGACTTTCCCCTCCTACCTTCAGTCTTGGGTAGATACTGATCATGGTCTTGTTCATCTCCACGTACAATGATCTTGAGTTACTAGTTTCCTCGTTTAGTATTACAGTGAAAGTATTGTGAGCAAAATCCTTGGCAAGAAGTACACTGCACTTTGATGCCAAATCATAAATTCTTCCATCAAAAGTCATCAAGTGCTTAGTTCCCATCAACATAGCATGATCTAGAGAATGACATTTCAAGAGAAACAGCAGTGAGTTTTCCACAGAGCACCAGGTGCTGTGCTACTACTTGCACACCAGAACAAAAACAGCTTCTGGCTGGCAATACCCTTCAAATAATTTCTCAAGCTATCACCTCCTTTTAATTAGTTACAAGTTGCTTTGTAAGAAAAATTTATCGAGAAAGGAAACTGATCTAACAATTTCTTTATCAATCCACCTTAGTGTCCTAAAACTTTGAGAAACATGGATTAGGATTCAAAGCTCATCTTGATTTTTCATCGTGCTACTTGACAGTCATATTTTTAAGACCCACACCCCTCCCCTGTCCCGAAACACATTATACATTCCTGTGCACAAAATAGCAAGAATATTGACTGTCTCATAACCCCACCCTGCCAAACCAGAGCATCAAACAGCCACAGGCCAGGAAGCTCTCCTGCTACACCACTCAGACTGTGTGGTCAATAGCACCTACATTCAGTGCACTGCACTGTATCGTATCTGCCTCTTTCTTAAAAAGCCATTCTCTAGAATGGATAGTTGGGTCAGTTAGTGCAGTCTTTTAGCATTTAGCAATGCTTTTTTTCAGGTAATACTCTCTCTGAAGCTTTGGTAGGGCTGAGCTTTTTCATCCTAGAGTCAGCAGAAGTGATGTCACTGCTTTCAAGTACGGACAAAGCCTCTATGGCAAGACCCAGGGCCAGCAGATACAAGTGGCACTGAGCCACAGTATCAGCTCACAAGAACCTATAGGTAAGACAGATAAATGGCACTCTTGACAGTTCCTGCTGTTGGGACTAGAGTGGCAAAATTTGCATCCCTGTTAAGTAGAGGAATGTGAACTATATGTCACCTTTACCCAAAATGTTGACAACATGCATTCAGTTATTGGTTTGCAAGAAAGTTTACAGGAAAATGAAGTGAGTGTCTCTATGCAGACTATTCCAAATTGATTTATAAAGTTTAGAACTAATTGGAAACAGTCCCAGTTCCAAACCAAAGCAGCACTTTCACAGGACTTACACTCAAAAGGGCTCTCCATCATCCTCCGTTTGAGTCGGTAATACTCGGCAATGATGTTGATGTTGTAGAGGTCTTGGAGAGGCCTCATTAACTTCTGCTCAATGAGGTAACTGGTAACACTGGCCAGATCCAGCGACTGGTTTGCTTCAGGAAGCACTGGCAGATTTACTGCCACTGAACAGTTCCTGTAGGACACAAACAAACCGAGGTGTGCCCTTCTCTGCTGTGCTGATGAGATGTTGTTGCTCTAATATTAGAAATGTGGAAGTGAAATATTCATAAGAACTGTGGGCTGATTAGAATGGCTCAACAAAGCCACACAATGGCTAGGACCTGCAATACACCACATCAAATAAGGCCAGTCATCAGGGCTGCTGATATTCTGTTTGCTGCTGAGCAGCTTCTTGTGAAATGTAGCATGTCTTGGTAGCCAACAAAAACAAACATCCCCATGTGATGCTGCATAGCCAAGAGTCAGGTGGTTGCCCATGACCCTCAGCACACAAGTTGACAGGAAGATTATGCACATACTCATTTAGAACACTACTTAGGAGCAGGGGTCCTGCAGAGACCACCAATTACCTGGCTGAAAAGCTGTAAAGGTTGAGTAAGGGCTTCCGAATCTTGCTCACAGCTCTAGAAAACATGGCCTCTGCCCACCTCAGCATCTGCTGTGTAGTCTATTGGAAAGCCAGAAAAGGAGATTTCAAAACTGATTTGTTAATAGCCAGAGGGCAGACCCTTGTCCCTACAGCAACAAACAGTGGACAGTAATATATCCTTTCTGAGATAACATTAAAGTACACCAATGCTTCACAGAGTTCATGTGCTTCAGTAGCTTGCAAAGGATTGATATCTTTGTTAATATGAACTGGTATCCTTTACGTTCTTAATTTCAACTAGAAAAGAGACCAAGCCTATTTGTACATTACTTGTTGAATTCACCGTCTCTCTGTGGAAGAAACACAAAGGCTACATGAGTGACAGATTACTTTGGCTGTGATTTCAACCAGAACTAGTAAAACAACCTGTCCTCTATCTGGAAAAGTGCTACATTCAAAGCAGGACAAGTAGCTCAAGAATCAGCTGTGCACAAGCTTGGTGTGTGGAAAGACAACCACCCTACTTTCCTAAGCAAAAACATTTAACTGGTTTTGTGTTTCCATAGTTCAAAGCCCAGACTTAAAATCATAGGCCTTGTCTTTCAAACTAGTAAAAATGGAGAACTGAGTTATACCAACCATATCCAAGCTTGCTTTCACAACCCTTAGTGCCACCTGGATTGGTTCCATTAGCCACACATCTTTTACAATCTTGGGTAAAAAAGCCCGGATTTGCTTCATGTACTCTTCTGTCTTCTCCTGCCAAACTTCATCCAGAGGCTTCAAGGTCACATCATAGTAGGCATCCTTCAAAGTTGCCAATGGCTCTGAAGCAAACACATTACATGAACCAAACCTCAGCCAGCACTTTACAAAGTGGCTGTTTGTTTCCCCACAGCTTCCAGCCTAAGTGGAGGAGGGACATGGGAAACAGAAAAAGGCAGCTTTGTTTTCATGGCAGTTTGACACATTTCACAGCTGTGTGCATTGGAGAGGCATTTAGCTATAACCCTGGCCCACTCGTACACCTTATGTTACAAATACTCTGCTGCTTTCCAAAATAAATGTCAGGAATGCTGTGCAATATGCTGAAGGAGCAATAGCACAGTTTGGTCACACTCATTGCAAACACAGTATATCAGTCAACTAAATCCCACTTTTGAGTGGGAAGACACTAGAGGTAAGTGACCCAAAGTGAGGTTTTAATTTTGTGAGAACTGAAGGTTCTCTCAGCTAATGACAGCTGATCACATTTCTCACTGGTTGCACTATGGGCCATAGTCCAGCTGAACAGTGAATTGGTGGTTATTGGATAGACTTGGGGAAAAAAACAGATCAAGTGAAATCTGATTAGTATAAGCATTCACAACTCAAGATGGGCAGGAAGAGCCCTCTGGGAGCAAATGCTTGCCAGAGAACTATTAGGATGAATGTTCTAGCTTAGGAATCAGGGCATTGTTCTCATCAGATTGAGCCCAGCCTCCTATGTCCCAGAGAGGGCCTCTTCCCTGATTTCATTAGAGAGGCTCACAATGAGGTCACTTAGTGCTTATTGCATCAGAGCTCAGAGCCAAGGGCAGCACTCTGCTAGATCAAAATAGAAATGTTTCTGCTGTTCAGCATCTTTTATACTCATTTGCTTTGCCCTGCACTGACATTGCCCTTACTGTCCTTGCTTTGCATGGTTTTGCTTACTTTGCAGTTCAGTCTGCATTTGCTGGACAATGTCTTGAATTTTATGCAGGTAAAGTGGGATTTTGCTTCTCAGCATCTGCCTGATTCCACTTTGCTTCCACACCTGGGCAACGGCTCTACCCACACCATGGAGGAGCCCTGCTACCTTCTGCAAGGCTGTGGAAGGCCAGACAGCTGCTTCAGACAGAAACTCAACTTGCTGCACCTACAGTGGGCCCAAAACAGAAGAAAGATCAAAACACATGGTGATCACATGCAAAGCCTCATTGCAAGGCAATTCTGAACTCCTCCGTGCTGGTGCAGAGATACATGATCTTTACTGTGAGACATGCTTGTTGGCTGTGGGTCAATTGCAGGTTAGCACTGAAATGTTTGAGCAAAACAACTGCATGCAATGCAAGGATTTTTAATTAACACTATGTGACCATTTCATGGTGCTTTCACAGATGACGTACAGATACTTACTGATCTCCTGAATCTCCACATATGTCCATCAAACTTCTTCATCGTCTCCATCAGTTTGGCTTTCAGAAGGCTTCCAACTTCATTAAGTTTGTGCTGTCAAAGAGTGATCAAAACCCCTTGAATTTATGATTTAGAATTGCTTGTGCTGGATCCAAATCTCTCAACATTTTGTTCTAGTTTAAATGCTTTTTAATTCTCACCATGATATACTTTCAAATCAAAGTGAAAAGTAATGTTATCAGAAGTTTCAAAATGGCAGGATTCCCCTTTTTCCCTGAGTATCTACCAAAACTCACACCTGAAGCCCACTTGGAAGGTGGCTTGTCAAACTGACAAGATTAAACAAGACACTGGAAAAGTCACACTGCAGTTAACTACCTCTGAATGGTCTCACCTCAGCCTTAAGAACTGGATCCCCACATCCATGAGCCAGAAAACTCAAGGTTCCATTAACAGCTGCTAAAGTAATTTGTCCCGCATCCTCTTGCCTTTGGCCATTAATGTTGAAATAGGTATTAATGGTAGCCATCTGTTGCCCATCAGTACAAGCACTGATTTCCATTCCTTCTTCCAAATCCCCTTAGACAATGAAAAGAAGGAGCTTCATTTACAGGAACACTGACAGACATTGTTTCAAAGCCAGCTTTTTAATTACTTAGGTGATCAATCAGTGTCTGAGTGTGTTAAGTGTTTATGGAAAGAAACCAAGAGGAGAGATAACAAGGAGAAAATTAGATCAGTGTCAGTGTTGGATTTGTCTGAGTGGTTTGTGAATCTTTGCTCCTGGAAAGAAGCAGTGGATTAATGTAAATCTAAAGAACACTCTCAGTCACAGTGTTTTACAGCCTTTTTTCTACTTTAGTCTTCCACTGCCCCTTGTTGCTGATGTTTCAAAACTGCTTAGACTGTAACTGACACTGTAACTGGGACCACAGAACTCCTCAAGTTGAAAGAGACCCATAAAGATTGATTCCAACTCCCTGCTCCTTGTAGGATTATCTAAAACTAAATCATATATCTAAGAGTATCATCCATGAAGGTACCTACCTCTCACATGCCCCATGTAGTACTGAAAACACTCCTTTCCTTTAGAAGCAGCTACTTTTACTTTCTCCTTCTGATCAATAATCCCTTCTACCAGGATTTGGCTCTGAAGGGATGAGGAAGCAGCAGTTCCTGTTAGGCCTAGCCAAATATCTTCAAAGGCTCTTAACTGCAGCCATAAAGGAAAAAGAGTTATTCAAAGCCACAACACAGAATTAATGAGTGTTCAGAGATAGACACTCAAGTATCAGTGCTTCACACAGAGGGTCACTGGGGAGGGGAATGGTTTCCAATGCAATGTGCTACACAGAAGTTACACTCGCGAGAAGCACAAGCACTGGAGTGATTGGCTCAGGAGCTGAAGGACTGAATAGCACAAGGCTCATGGACAAAATTGTAATGGCAGCAATAAAGGAAACATATTCTAACAGTCCATTTCCTGTGAAGCTGCTAATTTTTGCCATTTATTCCAAAACAAAGAATAGAATAAGCCCAAGCAAAGCAGCTGATGCTTCTTTTACCTCCTTTCCACAGAGAGAAGGGAATATAATTCAGTGTTTGTCTTAGCCTATTACGGATTAAGGGGTGGCCTATTGTCTCAGTTAATTGTGACTGACTACCCACACTCCTTCTAATGAAGAGTTTGGCTGGTGCTGACAGCATCACTTTTCTGCCTCACTGTTGCCACCAGCAGCTTCTCCTTATTTCACAGAAAATTATGAGCAAATGAAAAATAGAAATGGGGAGGGGGAGAAAGATTTGTCTTGGTGTGAGCATCATATTAACTGTTCTGTGCCTTTCTTAAGGCCAGTTTGTTTTTTTTTTTTCCCAGCAAATGATGCTTTGTATGATCCTCATATTTTGTTTCCCTCAGGGTTTACTTATTTGTTTTTTAGTGAGGGTTTTTTTTCCTGCTATGGTGCAAAACACCATTCCTCACCAAACAGACCAGTCCTCCTGCAGGAGGTGAGCTGTAACATCACACAGCCTCTTAACACTTTCATATACTCCAGTTGACATACATTTACTATATTTGCTACTGAGGTCTGCCTATAACTAATGCCTTCCTTTCTCTCTTGGTCACGCTGCATGTACATTGCATAACTGCTCCTTTAAAAAGCTGAACTAAAAAAAAACCAGGAGTATTTTATGTTGTCTGTACTTGATTTTCCCAGCCACTGGCTGCACTTGACCACTTTGGAAGATAGATGGCAGTAGGTCTTTAAAAACCAAAACCCCAAAGACAGTGCCACCCAAATAAAAGACAAACTTACTTCAATTTCCAAGGAATAGTTCTTCACATCAGTTGTGCTCTGGTTTCTTAAGGATACTCCAATCAGCCCCTCTTCTCTGCCATGGTCAGCGAGGCGGAATCTGCCCTCTGATTGCAAAACAATGTCATCTTTGTTGAGCTGGTGTTTTCCAGAGAAAACAATTGCCTATGAACAAAAAAAGATGTTAAAGTTTAATATGTTAGCATTGTCATGAAGCTACAGAACAAAGTGATGAACAAAACTCATAGTTCAGCTCTTGCCCCTCAGTTCAAGAAGGACAGAGAGCTGCTGGAGAGAGTTCAGAGCACAAAAATGATGGAGTGGAGCATCTCCCTTATGATGAAAGCATGAGAGAGCTGGTGCTCTTTAGCTTGAACGAGACTGAGGGGTGACCTCATTAATGTTTACAAACATGTAAAGGGCAGGTGTCAGGAGGATGCAGCCAGGCTGTTCTCAGGGATGTCCAATGATAGGACAAGGGGCAGTGGGTACAAGCTGGAACATAAAGAGGTTCCAAAGAAACATAAGGAAAAACTTCTTCCCTGTTCAGGTGAGAAAGCACTGTAACAGGCTGCCCAAATGGGCTGTGCAGTCTCCTTCTCTGGAGACATTCAAAGCCCCCCTGGATGAGTTCCTGTGTGACCTACTCTAGCTGGTCCTGCTCTGGCAGGAGAATTGCACTGGATGATCTTTTGAGGTCCCTTCCAGTCCTTGAGATTCTGTGATTCGGAAACTACACATCTTCCTCCTCAGTTTCTGGGGTATAGCAAAGCATGGTCAGCGATTACAGCCTAAGACAAGACGAACAGCTGGAATATAAGGATATTCTATGAAACAAGCCCTTTTTGGGGGGAGGGGGAGGTCTTATGCTTCTCAACAACTCTAACTGGGCATTTTGGTGCTTGTCTTTGAAGAAAAGGATCCAAAACAATACAGAGGCATGTGATTTTGAAGTGATGTGCATATACAATTTTGGCATTATAAACAGTCCCTCATACTGCCTGGTCTTGGAAAAAGTTTTCAGGCATCAGAAATTGGCTGCTGCTTCCCAGTGCTAATGGGGTGAGCTCAGCTCTGCTCTGACAGTAAACGAGGAAACGAGCTGAGAAGCCTTTTAGCCACTGGGAATTGGAAAAAGACCACATTTATTAAAAAGATGAAGTTTGGGGTTTGCTGTGATTATCTATAGGCAACTCCAGGGTCCAATGTGCATCTTGGGAAGATCATGGATGGGTCTTTGGTTTATGTGTGTACTATAAAAATGAATAGCAATTGTAAGGTTAAACTAACGTTCAAAAATCCACCACTACCAGCAGAGCAGCCATAAAACCCAGTAAACTCCCCACAGGGGAGGAAAACACTCTTATTCCTCTGGAGTTGCCTTTTTCATCACTTATGTTTCTGGAGACTATCAAAACAGGCTGATGAAATTAAAAGATCTCTGAGACAGGAATGGGAAAGAAAGAACGTGGAGGAAGTGGGAGTGTTTACCTCTGTATTAGGACCTACAGAACATACTACAGTGGCAAACACAACCTTTCTGCCTCAACCCATCAAAAGATACCAATTATGGTTCCAGAAACATGGCAATTGTCATGAAAAGTTACAGCTGAGGAGAACTGGGTCTCCCAAACAGCAAATATACCTAAAGTGAAGTAGGTTCAATATGCTTATATGAAACTTACATTTGGAAGGTCACAGAACTCAAAGCTCACATAATAGTCCAGGCAAGATGAGTAGTTTGTTTCTATTTTACCCAGAATCTTCTGTTTGGGGCATGAAGTCAGGAAAATATTTTCCAGAACAGCTTCTAACTGCAATTTATCAGGATACAAGAATTGATTTCTCTGCAGTGAACCAAGAAGATAAAGTTAAAACGTGACAGCAGAATCTTGGACACTCCTCTGTATCCACTCATCCCAGCTCTCAACTTCATCCTGTCCTTGTGATGGCTTTTTTTTTTTTGCTCTATCAGCTTCAGGGTTTTAATGTAACAATTCCAAAATGTAACATTTCCAGTTGACAATGTTTTGGCTATCAGCACAGTTCCTGGTCCCCACCTTACAGAATGAACAGTTTTGCAAATTTGGGGCACATGTGAGGCCTCCAGTTTGTAAGAACTCTTTTTTCTTAATTATGATACATTTAGTTTTCTTCCTACGCAGAGAAATATGTAAAAAGTGAAATGAAATAATGGTATTTCACAGCAAGTGTCACTCTACAGAAGCTTTCTTTAAAAATCTACTCAAAATTACATATAAAAACTAAAGAAATTGCCATCTATTAAGGACAGCTTCCATAAAAATGGTGTGTTAACAGATACCACTGCCTTCTCTTACCTCATATGTTAAAATATGTTTGAATTTTTTGTCATCCCAGTTCAGATCTAGGTATTCCTTAAACAATGCTGATCTTTGCTCTAGAGACCCACAGGCATGCAGGTGTGCCACACTTAATACTCTCTGAAGCTGGATGAGGGGAAAAAAAATTAAGACATACATATTAGTAATCTTCTAAACCAAACATGTTCAGTACATACCAGAGCAGTATGCTTTCTGGGCAAAAATACCCCCTGTGAAAACCTCTGAATGGTCACATGCATAAAACACTGCTTTAATCTGCCAAGAAACCTAAGAAATTGTCAAATCTGTCCTGAGGAAAAGCTGCATCCCAAATACAAACTGAACTGGCAACACGAAACAGAAGTCTTCATGGGCTTCATTTTTCTTCCTCTGAGACATGAAAACAAAAGGTGGAGCTCAAGTAACAGGTTTTCATCTGATAACAAAAAATTCATTCTGTGAGACTCAAACCCAGCAATTTAGCTACAGCCATCCCTTCCTAGGCTCGTACCTGACCCGTAGAGAGCGTCATACAGCTGTCCCAAGCGGTGATGTTAACCTTTGATTTATCCTCCAGGGTCAGTCGGATGTCAGCAGGCTGCCCACCATTCCCTGCCAGCTTCAGCTGAAAGCAGAAGAGAAGGGTTTGTCCTGCGAAGCCAAGAGAATTGGCAGAGCCTGCAGGGTGATCAGGCAGAATGATCCCCACCCAGCGGAGAGAAAAAGAAACACAAGTAAAACTGCGACAGGACAGTGTTAAACTGCATTGAACCCCAGCTCAGGACCTTCACCAAATACACAGGGAAACTGCACTTTTACAGCTCAGGCAAGAGAACTCTCTATATTACCTTCTCTGGAAGATGCATTGGCTCTCTCCTGCAGAACAATTAATGACACCAGTGGAATAATGTCACTAAATCCACTGATCTCTAAAGGTCCCTTCCAAACCCTACCATTCTATGATTCTATGATTCTATATTTACTACTTAGTGAAAACTACCTTTTCATTTTCAGACAGAAAATAGTCTGTAGTTAATGACCACCTTGAAGGATGATTTATGGAGTTCAATCACAGAATCACAAATGGTAGGGGTTGCAACGGACCTCTAAAGATCATTCAGTCCAGCTCCCCTGCTCAAGCAGGTCCACCTAGATCAGGTCACACAGGAATGCATTCAGGTGGGTTTGGAAACCTCCAAAGAAGGAGACTCCACACCCTTCCTGGGCAGCCTGTGCCAGGGCTCCCTCACCTCAACGATAAAGAAGGTTTTCCTAAAGTGGAACTTTTTGTGTTCCAGCTTTTGTCCATTACCCCTTGTCCTATCACTGGACACTACAGAAAAAAGTGTTGACCCATCCTCTTGACATACACCTTTCAAATACTTGTATTAATGAGATCCTCCCTCAGTCTCTTCTTCTTCGGGCTGAACAATCCCAGATCCCACAGCCTTTCTTCATAAGAAAGCTGTTCCAGTCCCCTGATCATCTTGGTGGCCCTGCATTGGCCTCTCTCCAGAAGTTCTCTGTCCTTCTTGAGCTGGGAGACCAGAATTGGACACAGGACTCCAGATAAGACCTCACTAGGCCAGAGTAGAGGGGAGCAGAACCTCCCTTGACCTGTTGGCCATGCTCTTCTTGACATATCCCAGGATGCCATTGGCCTTCTTGGCCACAAGGACAGGAGTTCTTCCTCTTTTCCTCCATATCTACTTTGCAAGTGTATTTTAAAGCCCTTCGAGCCTCACACATTTTTACACTTGTGTTGCAATTTCCTGTGCACTCTGAAACTGCAGCTGTGCTCTATGTGGGCATCAAAGGGTTTCTGGGTTTTTTATTGGGTATTTTTTTTGTGGAATATGAGTTGGGTCATCACTTTGTGGACCAAATTTTCTCTGTTTTCATTTCTAGGCTGGCTCCTGTGTACTTCTGACTTCTTACCATCCACAATGGATCAGTGCTAAGTTCAAGACAGATTCTGTCAGCTAGCAACAGTTTTGCTTAGAAAAGGAAACAACGCTGGTGGTCTGGACACAAGGAGATACTAACACTTGGTGCTCTTTATATTTATCAGGCTGACACCTGGTTCTGCAGTTCTTTGAGAGGAAAGGTACACTAATGGTATTACAGCTTTGGATTTTGCAGTGATCTCACCTGCTGGTTGTACTTTCTGCCTCTTCTTTCTGAAAGGGAATGGAGCTCCAGTTGCTTCAGAGTGTAATTGAAAGAGTGGGCAACAGTGGCTCTGTAGTTCGTACGGTCTCTCCCAAACTTCAGAGCAGATGACACTGAGATCTGATCCATGTCAATAAATGTAAAAAGAGCTTGTGAAATAAACCACCTCTCACATACTGACCTCAGACACCCAGTAAGCTGAAAGTAAAACTATTCTCTGTATTTTACTGAAGTCATGAACCATGCTTAAGACTAACCATACCTAAATTTGGTGTTGTCTTTAGGCTTCACTGCCACAGAGTACTTAGATACAGCTTGTGAAGCTGAAGTATAAGTAAAAGCAACTGCAGAATCACTAACTCAATTATGTAATGTTGCTGTGAGAAAAAACCTTTCTGTGGCAATTTAAATGGTTGTGGTGATTTAAATCACAGTACAAAAATACAATCTGTACAACCTGTAAAGCAAATTTTGGAGTTTCTTTGTAAAGAAATGAAGAGATTCTAATTCTTTTTGCAGGCACATGGATGTTTCTGTATGCTCACATATTTTACACAGTGTCTTTTATCTTTCCTTTAGTTGGAAAATATAGTATTCAGCCAGGGAGCTGCATTTCAGATGCACATATAGAGAGAGCACAGTTAGCTGTGAGTTAGTCAGCTTGCCCACTTAACCCCATTTGGAAATCAACTTAACCAAAGTTCTCCTAATTCTGCTTTTTTTACTATTCATGCTTTTAAAATCACAATGCTGACTTAACTTTAAGAAATTAAAAACTACTTGAAACTGTGCCAAAGTTGTCATTCTCACGAGTGAAAAGGAGAATGAAAAAGAAATACAGAAGAGCTTCAGTTGAATCAGTAATGCTGAGAATGCTAAGCACAGCTTAGCTCTGTCACACTTGATATTCTTGTGATCCTCCTGACATTTATTTGCTCTGGGGTGCTGTACCTGATCCTTTTCATTCCAAAGGACAGTAAGATCATCCCGGTGACTGCGTGACGAATGCTTCACATGTAAGTTGACCCTGGCATGCCATGGGAAAGGGATGGAAAAAGGATGGAAAAGTTCCACTGCAAGGAAAAAAATCAAGTCAGTTCTCCCCACCACAAATCAGGACTGTTCATTTTCTGATAAAGACATAAGACATATTCTCCCTCAGGGAGCCAACAGTTGGTTAACATAGAAAACATGGTCTTTGCTGATACACCCACATGCACCTACCCACTCGACAGCCACAGTGACTTCAGTGTGCTCATTTCTGCTGGATATGAAGGGAAAAGAGGAGCCCTCTATTTACCAGCAAAACACTAAGTACCTGCAATAACCAAAAGAATGATACCTACACCCAAGGCAATTTCCATCAGGAACATTCAGGAAAGTAATCTTTATGAAGCTGAGATGACCTAACACTGGAAGAGGAACAGCTTACAATTCTCAAAAACAAGTAAGTGCAGTTATATTCTCTGTTTTCAGATAACAAAGCCTCATCATAAGGGTTCAGCACCTCAAGGTAGTGGCCAGCATGGTTGGTGCTCCCTGCACTACTCAGTGTAGCAGGGTAACAGATTTCTGAAAAAAAAAAGCCTCAGAAATGGGTAACAATAAAATAACAACAACAAAAATCCAGGAGGGATAAAAGCATACAAAGGGAAAAGAAAACAGAAAAATAAACAGAAATGATCTTAAAATGGAACCATCAGGAAGGAGAGGGAGAGCCCCACATATTGGCATTTCTCATTCCTATCACTGCTTTGGATGAAACCAAATGCAGATGTGAAGCCCAGTGAGCCACCTCCCAGCTAAGCATCCTAGGGCACTGGCTAGAATGAAAGCAGCTGCACTACCTTAACTCTCTTCTCTGTTCACAGATGGGACCTAGTCCAAAAGTAGGTCCTACCTATTCTTTGCTTTTCATTAAATATTTGAAATATTCAAAATCAAGTATAAAAATAAACCTAATTGTTTTATTGAACCCAGAACACTTCTGAAATTGCTTGTAAAACAACAATAGGCATTTTAATTTGTTGATGACTTTTCACCCTGACCAAACTTTCCCCTGGCACTAGTAAAGTTTATTTAAGCTTTACATTCCATAACCACAAAGCAGAAATAGTTTTCTGAAGTGGATGTTTCTAACTGACAGACTTAGCATGAATTTAAAGACAATAAGGTCTTAGAAGGGCTGAATAGAAACCATTTGAATACGCATTTTGAAATCTAGTTGATTTTATTGCCTGCTATCAACACTGGCAAAAGATTTGAGAAACCTACCCTGAACGTCATGACCTCCAGGCAGCTTTGGGAAGAGGCCAGTGTAAGAGCCTGTTACCTTTAGCTCTTTGCCATCCCACAGAGCAATGTGCCTCAGCGTACGTGTTCTGTTGCCTTTTTGGTAAACTGTCATCAACACAAGCTGCCTTGGAAGAACTGTTAACTGAAATCAAAAGAGGGAAAAGGTTGTAAAATCTCAAGTTCTCTGAGAAGTTAAAAACCTGTGGGTAAAAATTGATACTGTAAAGTCCCGTGAAATCTAGCTTTAGATATGTGTTTATAAAAGGTCTGGTACAATGACACCCTAAAGCCCACTGCTTTTATGTTCATTTCTACAGTAAATCATCTTCTGACATAATGGAACACACATAAACAACCGAGTATCTCTTTTACAATAGTCTTTGCTTATTACTTCCTTTGATTTTCTGTCTGTTGTTTCACTGAATAATTCTTACAGCATGAAGAGCCCCCACTATTACAGAATAAATCCAGCAGGTAGCACAAACTGTGGTATCTATTTGTGACATCTTCTCTTCCCTGTATAGAAAAAGAAATATGTGGTACCTGCAGAATAGACATGGGCATTGGATCAGTGTGTAATAAATGATTTTTCTGATTTCCTACATATGCTATAAATGTGCTGTATCTGTGGGAGCAAACAAGTCAAACACCAGTTTATACCATTGGACACCCATCTGATCTACAGTGGAATGTTTGCTCACACTACTGGAGAAACAAAGGGCAAAACACCTCATGGCAGCTGGAGATGGATTTGACCTTCACTGTTTGGCAGCCAGCATCCTGAATGCCAAACCCTAGAAACAGGGCAGCCTCAGCTTACCTTTTGCCATCTGAGTTGATGATACCAACCTGGGACATTGTTTGGATCAGTTCAATGACATTAGTGTAGCTGGTTCCAGTGAAAGTTAGCTTAGTTGTAACGTTGAAATCCCTGTTTTCCATCCTGAGGTAAAGTTTGCCTTTTGCTTCACTCATATCATAATTTACCTTTTCACGTTGCCAATAGGTTTAGAAATCAAAGAAAAAGAGAGAAAGCAGAAATTAACTTAAATATTGTGCTCTCCTTATTTGCAGACCCTGGTATATTATGCTCCTGAGGACCTAAGAGGGTTCTGATTTTCCCTTATGTTCACATCATAGAAGGCACAGCTACAAAACAGCACAAACTCTATAACATGCACAATAAACTAGTTTTTATGTGAGCGGGAGTAACTGTGCTGCATCTGACTGACAAAACCCCCCATTCCGCATCCTTGCTTATACTTGCTGTTGTGTATTTCTGCACTGCAAACAGTCAGAACTGCTTTCTGCTCAGTCTCTCTTTTCTTAGCATCCAGAATAAAATGTTCTGAGAGCAGTCTGCCAGAAGTGCTAATTCATGCAGATGCCTGGAAGCAGAGTCAAATGGAATAAGTCACTTCTAGTAGGCCGGGATTGTTTGCATTGTTGAAAACATAATTCAGAGAATCATAGAATGGTAGGGTTGGAAGAGATCTTTAGAGACCATCTATTCCAGCCCTAAACATCCTCAACAACAACAAAAAGATGAGGGATATTAGTACTAGAAACAATGCAACCTGACTCCTAAACATATTAGGCAAATCTAATTTGTAGTGATGTATGTGACAGATAACTTGCAGAGAGTTACCTTAGAAGCCAGTCCTGCTGCACTGGGGAAGTACTGCAGAAAAAAGGGATGAGTCTGGAGAGCTTTTATATTCAGCTCCTCACTGAAGGGAAGAAATGTACTTTTGTTCAACAATATTTCAGAAAATCCACTCTCAATAACAGCACAAGATGATCTGAGTAATCCCTGAGTCTGCCACAGCGCTTAAAGCTATAACTAGCAGTACTGAACCCTTACCCAGCTCATATTTTTTCATGCATTCAAACAAAGGTAAAAGAGACCAACCAGCAGTGCCATCTCTGACCTCAGTGTATGCATCCCAGGGACAGAATGTGGCCAAGTGGATCAGAATTTACTTTGGCTCATGATTTACTGGCCACAGTGAATGCATAAGCTTTCAAAAAAAAAAAAATGAGATGGGTATTTTGGAATCTGACTTTGCACACATTGTCATGGTGTCCACCCTTAGAATTTACAATTATTAGAGAATTTCACAGAACTTATAAGACTTTTCAGTGAAAAGGTCTTGCTAGAAACTTAAGTGATATCTGAAGTATCCCAGGGCTGAAAATATCACACCTCTTAAACATCCTCAAAAGCCTGCTGTTTTGTCTATTTGCCATACCAAATACTTCTGTTTATCACTGATTATCAGACACTTCTGAAGCCAAGAATTATTCTATTAATTCCTTACTTCTTTAGAAAAATTCCCCATTTTTAAAGACAGAAAGAATAGAGAAATTCACACAGCAGACACAGCCATCCTGACTCCAACATAGAAAACTGAGCGTGTCTCCATAATTGTACAAGGTGCAAGTGTGCAAAAAACATTTAATAAGATTTCACAGAGTCACAGAATTTAAAGTTATGTCAAGTTAAGGTAGATCTTTTAGCACTTGTCTGGCTCAGATGTAGAGTTTTCTGGATTATTTCACTGTCTACTAATTCAGTGCTGGGGGAGCAGGCAAAAAGACAAGCATGCTCCAAGCTGTGAGGAGGGTAATCATGAAACAGCCCTTGCTAAACTTCCTGAGCTATACAGATTGGTGTGACTGTTCACTTCATCAAAGATTTGTTGTCCACTGCACCAGTACTTTGGTTACTGAGACAGTAACTTCTTCCACAGAATCACAGAGGACTAATGATGTTTTTACAGCACTCAGAATGAGATTTTTTACCCTTGTTGGTCTTTTTTCCTACTGATGGCAAAGGAGAAGTTTGTGTTTTTTTCATAGGTCAGTCTCAGAGCTCCTTCTATTTCATTTTCAGTCAGGATTTCTTGAATTGTCATCTGTCAAGGGGGTGAAAGAAGTAAATCACGCAATATAGTTACTACCCAGCATTTCACCTAAACTGAGCACAATCTCTTGACTGACTTAAAGCCATCATCTTGACTGAAGTTAATCTTCCAGAAGGGCCTTCTAGATGCTTTCTAGACCTAAACCAAACACATTAAGAGGTGTCTTTCTTTTTTTTCCTGTATCTTTCCATAGCCTCTTATTTACATTATTGACAAATATTAGCTAAACTTTCAACATACTCATACCTGGTATGATTACACTCATACTTTATACATGAAAAAGTCACTTAAAAAGAATTACCATCTCTGGGTTTTTTTTTTCACTCAAACATCTAGAGGATAAAAGACATTTCACTGCAGATTAAGGGTGACAAAACAGTGGATATATCTAAATCTCTTAGTAAAACATTGGCATTAACTAGTCCCTTGAAACACTGACACTTTATTGCACAGGTTTCATACCGATCTGACATGTATTTTCTAAAAAGTCTGCCTTTAATCTTGTTTCCCAGCTACACATCATCTTATTCAAAGAGAAGAAGATGGATAACTTGGATGTGCTGTCCGGTGTACTGTCCTCCAAAAGAGATGTTTCAACTAATACTTTCTCCCAAGGGATGAACAGGCACAGACTTTGTTTGGAATAAAATTTATTTCGAATTATTTAACACTGAAACATTTTCGGTATCTATGCTACAAATGGTTTCATCAGTCCAAGGAGTTCTCTAGGTATGAAGGACAGATGTTTTCTACAAAAGTCCTTTCTACTTCAGTAAGCTGTTTCAGCTAGGAAGTAACAGTAATTGAGTGCCTTCCTGAAATGATTAATCCTGAAGTGGGGCAGCTCAGGTACCTGCTGAGTTTCCTTAGAAACACACCATTATGTGAGGATTCAGATAAACTGGGCCAAGTCACCTCTCAGTTCCACTTGTATAAATTTGGAGTAACTTCACCGAGGTCACTGGAATTGCTCTGGATTCATGCTAGTATAACTCAGATGACAGCTCTAATCATAAAATCATAAGAGTCATTTCAGCTGGAAGAGACTTTTAAACTCATCGAGTCCAGCCTTTGTCCCGGCCCTATCAACCACTAGACCATTTCCCTCAATGCAGGGACGGTGACTCCAGCAATTCCCTGGGTAGCCTGTTCCAATGCCTGACAACCATCTCAGCAAAGAAATTCCACATTATATCCAGCCTGAACCTCCCCTGGTGCAACTTGAGGCAGTTTCCTTGTGTTCTGTTGCTTGTCACTAGGGAGAACAGACCGATATCCACCTCAATACAACTTCCTGTCAGGTAGTTGCAGAGAGTGATAAGGTCTCCCCTGAGCCTTCTTTTCTCCAAGCTAAACAGCTCCAGATCCCTCAGCCTGTCCTCATATAAGACATGCTCCAAATCCTTTCCTAGCTTGGTAGCCCGCCTCTGGATCCTCTCCAGCACCTCAATGTCCTTCTTGTAGAGAGAGGCCCAGAAGTGGACACAGTATTAGAGGTGTGGCCTCACCAAAGCCAAGTACAGGGGAATGATCACCTCCCTGCTTCTGCTCACAACACTATTCAAAGCACAACAAAATCAAAGCACAACAGAAGATCCATAGTTTATTACCTTAAGAAAGAAGGGAAGTCCCAGATGATGGAGAAATGATATTGAATGCTTCATCTCTGCCATCAATTCAAATTTACCATAGAGACGAAAGTCTGTGTCAGTGTCCACAGTCACAGTCATACCTTTGTCATCATACTGTATTTCACATATAGTCCTGGCTTTGTTTTCTAAATAGCAAGAATAAAATAGTGCCATTTGGGGGGGCTCATTTTGAAGAAATTTCAGTGGTGGCTGCATAAAATCAACCCAGATTTTAAGACATTCATACTGACAAAGCCATCCTCAATAATCACTACTCTTTCTTTGGTGCTCTCACAGCTGTTGGGGGTTTTTTTCCAACATGAATATATTCCCATATGGGTTGAAGGTACTTGACCATAATGTAAATCAGCAGTTGAGGGAAGTACAGACAGGATTTATGTCAAGGCAAGTTTAGAGGATAGACTGGCTTATTCAGAATGGGTCTGTCTCCCCTCCACAGTTCAAACTACAAGAGCCATTTAGAATTATTTTCAAAGCCCACTTTAAACTACACAGGAATTCACTTTTTCTGTGTGTGTAATAAGTTTTTTTGTCAGATATTTGGATTTCATTGTATGCAGCTAAGTATCTTGGGGAATCATCTGTTTTACCAGGTGTTGTACCACATGAAATCTTTCCTGCGATTAAAAACGCAGGTGTAACTAATAACAGATGCAGTTTAAGAATGACAATTTTCCTTACAGACAGGAAAAAGCTCCCTTTTAGGAACTGCCAGCAATTCCTAGTCAGTTTGTAGCCATTGAAGTCATGCTTGAAACATTTTCAAAGAGCTGTCATACAGCCAGAAACCCGCAAGGCATGGCAGGTACTTACCTGACTTCTGTAAACTGAGAATCAAGTTGATTGCCTTAGGGTAGCCAGAAGCCTGCAGTGCCTCGCTACTATGTAGACTTTGGCAAAAGATATCCACTTGGTGACCAACATAATAGGAGTTTATGATGTATGTGACTGATGTTTCTCCAGCTGCAATGTGTATATATCTTTCTTGTGTGTTGTTTCTCTCTTGAAAAACTGTATCTATCTAAAAAAATGACATATAGGTGTAAGTTCTTCAAACAACATCTCAATATTATTACATTTTAAAACAGCAGACAAATGGAAATGAAAGTTCTCTCTAGTCTATGCTTATGTTAAAAATCTATCCTTTAACAAAAACATCATAGCCTTTCATTAATCATCCATGGCTTTCCAGCATGCAAACCACACCAATCTTACTGACTTCTGTCAAATTTTCATTAGGTTCTCTCTTATCCCACAAAATTATGACTTCCTTTATACAAAGGATCCTTGAGCCTTTGCCAATACTTACCAGCTAGTAGGGACTTCAATATTTCCCTGAAAATAGCACTTAGAGAAGTACTCAAGTATAAAATTCCCATTAAAGAATGCAGGAACAATATTCTAATTCCTGAGGCAACGTGCTAAAATTATTCTCCTGTAAAGTTACAGTATCAACAAGACACACTATCCTAACCCTGATCTGAACAGAGTCATCTGGTCCAGAAAGCAGCCAGAAGGAAATGTTCCATTTCAGTAGTTTAGGTTTTAGCCGTCCATAGTTTTTAAATATCAGAAAATCTCAGCTTCCATCCTGTACCTTACAAAACAGTAGTTTTCTTTTAGGCTGTGGATTCTTTCATAGAATCATAGAATGGTAGAGGTTGGAAGGGACCTTTAGAGATCATCTAGTCCACCCCCCCGCAGAAGCAGGTCAACCTAGATCAGGTCACACAGGAATGTATCCAGGCAGGTCCAGGAAGGAGCCTCCACACTCCCCCGGGCAGCTTGTTCTAGCCTGTTCTTTGTAATAAAGGAAAATAACTTTAAAGGGCAAAACTCTAAATCTACCTGTAAAGATGCTGGGACTCTGGCTTGTAGCAGCCATGGCCAAGAATGATGTAAATTCCCAGTTACGTTGGTTCTTGTTTCAGACTCCTGGACTTGTCCTTCGAGAACTGTTAGGTGAGCACCATAATGCACTTTCATACTAAAGCTCTTGATCACTTTCATGTTCAAGATAGCCTGTTTGCAACAAAGGTACATTGTGAAAAGGTAAAGGTAAAGCTCCTGTTAGTCAAGGTTCTTTGTTTCAGCCAGTGTCATCTCAAAGATGTGTCAAAAAAATTCATCTTGCATTCACCATGTTTCATTCTATAGCATAACAGAGTTACAGGTGGCCTTTTGATTTGCAAATTCAACATTCTAACACTTCTTCTCCAGTATGGCCATTTCTTAACCCTACTCAAGCATTACGTGATTAACAAAGATTAAGTGTTGTGTTGTAGAATTTGTGTATCTCAGATGAAAAAAATATGCCCAGTAATAAGAGTCTAGGAGGAAAATACCATTAGGAATGTAAACTGTGAAACTCTACCAATACTCACCTCCGTTTAGTCTGTACAAGGTACACTGCAGATCTATCAGGCAAACTAAGAATATAAGCTAAAATGCATTGCCCTGCTCATGCAGTGTGTGCTGCAAGCTCAGCTATGGCTTGGGCTGTTCACAAACTGGGAGCCAACCTCCAACCTCCAACCTCTCATTGCTATGAAAAGCTCTGGTTCAGCAAGCTATTCTCCCAGCCCCTCAAGAACAAACTGAGCTTCTGCACTCCCCTCAAGAACAAAGTGAGCAGCTGGACTCCCCTCCACGCTAAATTTCAGGGGGAAAAAGAGAAAGAGAGCAGGAAGGAAAGGGTGGAGGGAGAAGAAGAAAATAAAAACATATTTCAAACAGAAGCAGACAGCATGACCCAGGTATATTGGGACAACACCCAATATCCAAGAGAAACATAAGCAGCAATGTGCATTCTCATCTCAACACTCCACCTAGACAGACAGCATCTTCCTCAACTTCCTTTCACCACCCTTCCCTGCCTCATCTTATCCCACCTCTTCCAAGATCACAGAATTATAGAATGGTAGGGTTGGAAGGGACCTTCAGAGATCATCTAGTCCAACCCTCCTGCTAAAGCAGGTTCATGCACATGTACATACTTCAAATGTCCCAGACCATTCATTTTGCATACAAGATGGCATAACTGAAGGGGAAAGATGACAAAGATGCCAAAGTTAATAACTAAATGAGTAAAATTCTGCCTTCCTTGACAGAGACACAAACATGTCCTGTAAATAGCAAATGCACAGTCACATCTACACCTTCTGTTGCCACTTGACTTTTACAGCTACTGCTTCCATCATAGTGTGATTTTAGGCTTTAGGATTCATGTCTTCTCTGTCACTATCTGCTAACTTACCTGCAACTCAATCCTGTCTTCTATTTGCAAAGTCTTCAGTGCCTCTATGTTATGAGTAAGTTTGTAGTTGAGAGACACAATATCCAACTTCTGGACAAAGCTCAGTTCTTCTGTAACCTGTTTGGTCCAAATAACATATGACAAAAGTTAACTGTGGCACATCTCTGCTCTGATTAATTGTAATTATTGTACTAGTTATATATTAGAGCAAAATTATGAAAGCTAGGAAAAGCTAAAATTGTCTGATTTTATTACAAGTCAGAAGGTTGTATGCTGCACCAACTGAAGATACTTAAGAAAGGTTTGACACAGATTGCAAATGGGAGTCAAGAACCATTGCTGATGTCAAAAATTTTGCTTAGAAGCAATTGCACAGAAGGAATGGATGAAAGATACTGTCTTCATTTAATTAAGGCCTTCAAAACTTAACCAGACCATGCAGAGCATTTCTATGAGAGCCTCAGGCACAGCTATTTCAATATATACCAAATCAATTGGCTCATTTAAACCTCTGTTACACATCTAACTGATATGGAGGAGACACTTACTTGCTTGCTGTTCACACAGAAGTGAGAAAGTCTTTTATAGAAGTCAATGTTTTTTTCTAGTATCATATCAACTAACATCCTCATAGGAATGCCAATGTCAGCAGCTCCTTGCAAGTTATGGGTTAGCACTGCATCCAGCTCTTGTCTTTCCTGTTAATATTTGACAGCATAAATAGCAAAGCATGCACAGAACCCAAAACTTGCAGCAATGCATAGCTCTGAAATTTAGCAAATCTGTCTGTCCTACATTTTGTATTAATTAGAATCAATTGCATTGAACTTAGAGAAGTTAGTCTAGATAAGAGAAAAAAATCCTGCTTAACAGATAGCATAAATAAATCAGTATTTCAGCTAAGAGGGAAAAGGGTGTGAATGTTTCTCTGTGGTAGCAAAGAACTCCCACTAGTTTTCTGTTTCTCTACAGCACTGAAATACACAGAAATTACCAGTTATAGCAAGAGAGTGAGTGATCACAAGGAAGAAGATATTTGTCTCTCTGTGTATTCTGCTCTCCCGGTAACAAACCAAGCTTGTAACTGTCAATGGGGAAGCAAGAAATTCACACCCCTTATATTGTTGTCTTACTGAACAAAGAGCAGGGTCTCAATTAATTTCTGCCTATTACTTTGCACTGCAAATCCTAGTGATCACTCTGTATATGACAATCTTTTTTCCTCTTGTGCATTGCCATATACTGTCATGATGAATGAAGAGTGTTAGATTTGAGTACCTGTTGTATATTTGGAGTGAGATCAGCATTTATAGCTTTGCATGTCTTCTTATGCTTGCCACATAATATAAGGAACATCAAACAGTGCAATTAAAAAAATATATAACACACAAAGAGCATAACGAGGAAATGATTCCTGAAGTGCCACAGCCTGTGTCCTGTTCATAGCCTGAGCCTCTACATCTGTTTATTGGAACTTGCAGGTGACATATTTTTCAAAGACTGTATTTGTACTCTGACATTTATTACTAAAGCTTGACTTTTTGTTCCCAACAAAATAAGTTAGGGTGTGTCACTCAGTACTTTGTATGTGCAGCTGAACAGTTCTGCAGGATACTTACATTAGTGACTTTTAGTATAAGGAGTCCTTGTAATTTACTTTCGTCAACAGTGATCAACATGTGTGAATCCACATTCCATTTATCCATCAAAACAGAGCCTGAACAGTCAATTTTTGCTGGTGCTCCAAGATCCTGTACAAGCAATAGGAAAAAAAAAAGAGCAGCTTTAGAAATCTTTGCAGCTTTTGATCACATTTGATGCACTTTGTCTTTTTCATTTTCAATATGTCTGACATATTTTTGATGTGAGCCAGCATAAATAGAACACAGGACAATGTGGCAGTTCTTCCTGCCTAAGTGAAAAGTCAATTTTCTATGCTTGGTGGTGTTCCAGTGGCCCAAAGCATCCATAAAGACAGTGAAACCTGACAGTATACAAAGGTTTACTACTGCAGCTCTGTTTTTGGAAGAGGGCAGGTGAATCTTGTCTTTATATATTCAGATTTACCCTGACTTACATACTGAAGGCACAGATCATTCTGTGATAATATCTTTCTCAAACTTTCTGCACACTTCTCCTGTCCTTTCCATTGCTGCCTCTGTGGCACTGACTGGTGGGATCTGTGAGAGGCCAAGCACCAGGATTTCCAACAGCAGTCCAAATTTTCAGTAAGGAAAGTCAGTGTGCAATCCAGCTACATTTAGAATTGCTGCTTCAGGGAATCATTCTGCAGAATCTACAGCAGTCTGTCCTGGGAAAACAAACTACTGGGCAAGAATGGAGGGAAAAAATGTCATTTTTCACTCCTCCATCAAAAGGCAAAAGGAGCTGAGCGTGTCATGCCAACTACCAGACAGAGGACACAGCACTCTGACTTTCTTTACTTGGGAAGCTCTGAAAACCACCTTACTGTCCAGCTCACACAGCTCCCCCCAAGCAACAACACTGGAGACTCCTTCAGAGACAAGGACTGCCAGGATGTCTGATGATCACATTAAAATCCCGCTGATTTCTCAACCATGCTTTTAAAAAAACACGCATCAAAGCTAGTACAAGCAAGTCCATTAACTGTAGATACTAATTCATAGAAAATTGGTTTTTACCATGCAAAATACACTGCATGACTGGCTCCAAAAGTAAGATGTAACATTAAAAGAACAGAACATCTGTCTAGTTTCTTTGCTGCCATTAAAGTCATTAGACTATTTTCTTTTAACTTTAGTGGGTGCAAAGATCCTGGTTTAAATTTATAAATTCAAGAGAAAGCAAAAACTTTCCTTCCAATACCTGAATTGTTTGGCATTTGTTTTCTATAAACATTTTCCACTGAATCTTCTTCTCAGGGTCAAAGTCTCCATTCCCTTGAAGCTCACAAGAACCCAATTTCATTCGTATTCCAATATGATACTTTAACTGGGTTTGTGCAACAAGGGACAGTTTATTTTCCCTTGGTACTTCCTTCAGCTGAGGGAGGTCATGCCTGAATTGAATTTCCAGTGTAATCTTTGGCTGGCACTCTGCTCTTACTTCAAGACGAGCAGTCTTGCCTTCTGTTTCAAGGACACAGAGAAGTTCTGCTTGGCACTTATCTTTCTGAAGAGATCCTGTGAGCCATGACCGAGTTGGAATACTGAGATCCTATCAAGATTTAAAAGAAATACATCCTGTGGATTATACATACAATTTAAGTCAGTACTGAGTCTTTTTTCTTCTCCCTTTAGCATATGAGAAGGGAGATTTTATGTTACAATACCAGAGGTAAATCCTTCAATCTTTGCTCGGCCATTTTTCACCCTCCCAACAGTAAGATGGCAATCTTGCCTGAATGAGGTCTGATGGAGTATTTTAGGACTGCCCTGCAGAATTTACCATTTCCATAGCTATATGAAGCTTTATATTGTTAAAAACACAAAACACACATTTCTTCAGAGTGGCAAGGTTTCCTGAACATCCTATTGCTTCATTCACACCAGATGGATCTCAAATTTCAAACAAAGCAACCCACAAAAAAATCCCCAAGCCAGGCCCAACACAATCTTGCAGCTGGTGTTCAGAGGATTTTGATTGTTTTTACATTAAAACTTTGAGTTGGTCTTGTGCAATATCTCAAATGAAACCTTTCCTCCCATTCTTTCAAAGTATTTGTAAAAACACTGGAAATTATGCCATTTTTAATATTTTAAGTGTTTTTTCTTCACTATGTCCTTTAAGTCCTTCTTCACTATGGATCATGCACACTTTCTCACCAATTTTGATTTCAAATTGCTAAGAAATTAAAAATGAAGAGTTAAAAAGCAAAACAGATGGAAATAACCCCTAACTTTGCGACAGTAATTCTTTCTGATGTAGTCAGTAAGGCTAGATGGGAAAAGCAAGCAAATTTCACAGCTTCCACTTAGACAGAAAGTTCAAACTAAAACTGCTGTTGAACTTTAGAGGGCAGTCTCAGTCTGCAAAGGCAACAAGCAGCAAAGACTGAACGAATGACTACAGGGAACAAGTATGAACAGGATCCATTACATACTTTCTTTGCCTAATGTTTTAAGACAAGTGTGTCTTTAGAGTGGCTTTCCACACTCAGAGATTGTTAGTTTAGCTAAAACTCTATATGGCCTGCATTTGATCCCAAATCTCTCTTTAAAAGCCTCTAAGATCTACCTGCAGAAGCTGACATTCTGTTTCTGTTTCCAGTGTCCATTCAGCTTTATTCTGAATACAGAGATCTCCTCTTGCCTTAAGTTTGCATTTGCCAGATTGCAGTAACAAAATGCCTTCAGTGGTACAGTCTGTGGCTGCAGATAACAGGACAGAGTTTTCAAAAGGCAGCCCAAACTGTCTCAGCCAGGGAACCGAATGCTTGAGCATCCCTTGGAGTGTATATTCATGCTCACAGGAGGTGTCTATCTGCACATCAACAGTGCTGCCATCACACTGGAGGTTCATTAGCAAGCCAACGCTGCAGATGTTCTGTTGAAATGAGCCCCCAAAGGCTACAGTGTGAGGCAATCCCATCCTCTGCAACAGAGAAGATTATACTTTTTAAAGCACACAAGGTACAGCAACTGTCTTCCTAATTTGTTTCTAATTAATGAGAAAACTTTTCTTCTCTCTGAACCAATATGCTTTTGCAAAAGACTATATAGGACAAATAGCTTCATGGAAAAATCAGAAATTTCTCTGTGAAACTAGAGAAAAATAAACAAAATATAAATGTTAGAGGGAAAATAATTTTACAGCAAGTCCTTCCTAAGTATTGGAGAAGAAACAGTTGGTAACTCTGAAGAAAACCTCCAAAATTTCCAACAGAAAGGACATGTTTTTCATTAATTTCTAGCACAAAGGTTCATGTTAATTAAATAGTTATTATTAAGCAACCATTTTATGGCAACAGCAGTAACATCTGTCATTGTATTACTCCAAATTCTCATCTTCAAATACACTCCCTCTGCAAGTGCTCTGACTCATTGCTCTGCCAGAACTTTTAATGATCGAAACTGTCCATAAATACTTGTGTCAGGAGATAATTGTCTGTGACTCACAGTGATTTGAAATACAGAGACTATAATGCCACACAGAAAACAATCTAAGCTTACCTCTAAACTGATGCATTTGTTTTTAAAAGTAAGTGCCCATTCTGTATCAGTTTCATTGCTTGCCAGGCTCACTTCTCCATCAGCTTTTAAAGTGCAAGGCCCAAGGATAATACCAAGCATCCCCTTATACTTGTCACTTCTCGAGGCTAACACCTTCACTTGATTCTCTCTGGCAATTCCCAGAGACTGAAGTGAAGGCAAAGAATGCTGGAAGTCAATTTCTAGATGAGGCTGGATATTAGTTGTGGCATGGAGTTTAAGGTAGACAAACATGTCATGAAAAGAAGCATTTCCAAGGAAGATGACAGTAAAGTTGCTGGTAAATATTGACCCGTCCAGTGAAACTCTTGCTGGAGTCTGAAAAATCACAGGAAAAACTGTTGTCAAGTTTGTTTTTCTGTCTGGCCATATACTGTCACTAAAAGATAACTATTTCCTTACTACCCTGACACCATTTTGTATTTGTCCTACATATTTATAAATGCCTAAAGAAATGTTCCATAATAGAAACAGAAGCAAAACCCAACCCCACAATTCTGTTAGAACACTAATATCAGAAAAAGCAATTGCTATTGCCTTTACTATCATCACTTCTGGTTTTATTATAAGTAATTAGAGCTCTAGCACTGTGAGAATGAGTTCAGTTCCCCTTAGACCTCATCAGGAGTGAGCAGTGTTGTGCTTATTGCACCCATGTTACATGAGGAAAGAAGCGAAATGTGTTTGTCTCTTTTGTTGTTAGAAGGTAGACGAGAATCAGTCTCTGTGGTTACTGTCTTTGTAGAGACAAATGTCACCTTCTGCATTGTCACTCACAGGAGACATTTTTAACACGTTCTTAAGAATACATCAGATTACAAGGTGTGTCTTTCTCAGAGTTCAATAGCCACAGGGACTTTCACAAACAAACGATGCTTAGAAAGAGCAGAAAATAGTGTAAAAAGCAGTAAACCATGACATTCTCAGCTTGCGCCTCCTACGCTCCCTTGTCCAGTTCATATCAGGGTGACTGCTCAATAACAGAACAAGGCCATTAGAGCAAGTTCAGTTTTAACTGGCAGAAGGTATAGTTTGGAGACTTCAGCTAGAAACATTAACGTGACTCTTGCCTGGTGTTTATCTCATCTCCTGATACTAGTTTTCTGCTAGGTGCAAGCCCTTGCACTAAGCTCAGAAGCAGCACAACTTGATTGCTTGCTATAGGACACAAGAATATCACTTTTAAAATTGCACCTGTGGGGCCCATAAACATCCCTTACCCATTTGTGTTCTGCATTTAGTGCACAGCTGTTCATTAAAGATGCAAATCCATATAACTTGAATGCAAGTTTGTTGACAATTCTGATTCAGAATAAACAGTCCACTGCATGATGGTGAAACTAAGTGCAACTTTCCCTATGGACTTGGGAAGTTTTTGATGAAGAGGTAATCTAATCTACTTGAATCTGTGAATATTAAGGGACTGAAAATATCTGAAAGTGTGTGCATAACTGCCAAAGAACTCAAATCCATTTCTGCATCTCTGACATCTTTCAGTACTTAAGATTCCCTGAGTGGTAATTAAGACAATATGCTGTTAACAGCAGAGTTTATAATTTAAGCCATTACCTCAAAATGATGAAATGTAATTGCTCCATTGCAAAGGCCAGAAAGTTGTTTGTTAGCAGATTCTCCACTGCAAGCAATCTGTTGGCATTATCGACAAAGCACATTCAGAGAGTGAAGAAAAGCAGAGATGATAAAAATACAAAGAAGTAAGCTAATAGGCTGCTTTTGGAATAAAAAGCATAAAGATGCTAAAACATGGGTTTAAGATTAAAGGTTAGAGATCAGTTTCAAAAAGACAAACAGTTTTGTGGATCTGAGGCTAAATCATGTCTCAATCTTGCATTGTCATGCCAAAATGTTATCAGTAGAGATAAAGACAGAAGAGTATCTTCAAACAGCAGGAAACTGTTACTTGCTAGACAGAACTATTTTTGACACTGTGGCTTTTCATTTTGACAGAAACTAGTGGTATATCTTCTGTTGGGTATTGAAAATATCACTGTTATAAGGAAATATTCAGTGTTTTAAATGCCATCAGTCGTGTCCCCTGTTGTTGTTGATGACTATTATTCTTCCCTCTGTTGTCAATACTATTGCACTCACAAATAGCCTGCAAACTCTGCTTTATTAAGATGGAAAAGCTGGGAATGTATGTTAGAGTGATTGGGCAAGCACCCACTGCAGTTTCATGACATAAATGTTTTGTTACCCACCACATCTTGACAATCTGCTCCTTACTGCTAAGCAATCTCTATCTCTTCTGAACAGCTAGCTTGCTCTCAAGAGCTAAATCTGAAGAGTTGAAGCTAAATCTGAGAATGCACAGCAGAAAGCTACATGAAATATACTTCACAGCAGGATTTCTGCTAACCTCTAGCACACGTGGAATGATGTCAATCAGTCCTCCCACGTCGTGATGAAGGGAAAGAGAAATTTCCATACCATTGCCACTGGTTTGCTTCTCTATTTCCATTTTGAGCTGTTCCACCTCCACTGTGGTTGTTATCCCTGCAGCAATCTTTTTGGTGAAATTCTGTGCACAAAGGAAACCAAATCATGGAAAGAAACAAACAACATCCCAGCAACAACTGGCAAAGGCAGAGCCTAAGTATCAGGGTAGTAACAATGGTAGAATAAAAGTGCAAGTTCACTTGAAATAGAGGTGTTGGTGTTCTGCTAGACCTTCTGAATGCTGTGTATCCATAACTCCTTCTGGTTCCAAAACACATTGAGAGCACTCAGGACTTTGAAGGATTTAAGTCTTAAAACACACATGATTTGCTATTACTATAGTAAGCAGGGCAAGGGGAACTGTAGGGAGTTCTTCCTCCACACACCTGTGTCTCGCTGTACCACAGTGGCTGAACACACCACAAGTGTTACCATGTTAATGACTTGAGCCTTCCAACATATGTTAGAACAAGTGAAATGTTTGAACCCTTGTTTTGTGGAAGGATAATCTGAAGTGCACAAAAGCTGTACCTTGTTCACAGATCTATAGCAGAAATGCAGACAGAGAGAAGAGTGGCCAAGCACCACTGTAGCAGGACTCACGGTGCGTGACGCTTCTGTGGGCAGATTTCCCATGCAAAGCCCCACTGCTGCTCCTCAGCAGACATCCAAAAGGATGACAGAAGAACTAATTAAAACCAGCACCAGATGCAATGCAGTACCTAGGTGCACTGTCACTTGATGTATGTAACATTAGGCCTGCATGTACACTTCCCATTTATAAGGGAAAAATAAAACTAGATAAGATTCCTGTTCCTATCCAGCAAAGCACTTCCCTGAAATGAGACTGGAATGTGGCATCTTATTTATTCTAGATACAGCTCTAAGACTTCAGATGACAGGTACACAATGTGACAAGAAGCCAAAAACTAGTCTTCTTTCAACACAGTAATTTAGTACATCTGAAAAAAAAAGCAGATGCTTTTGGAATAAAGTGCACAGGAATAACCTACAGTTACTAGAAATGGTTCTGCCAGCAATCAAATCATCACAGGCAGAACTCTTCTTACCTCAAAATAGCCAGCAGCTTCCACAATAAAAGGGATCCCATGTTTCTTCATCTTTGAGATGTTGTGTTTTAAAGTCACAGACAGCTGGGATTTAGGAAACTGTTCGGACAGTCTGTGAGCTCCAAACACAGCGGTAATCATTTCACTGCCACTCTGCAGGGCTATAGTAATGGTGTGATTTCTTGTGCCATGGTCACACATAGCAGTAAGAATACCATGTAAGGGCAATCCTATTGACAGGGAAGGAAGCAAAATCAACACAATACTTCTGCATTGGTACTGTAAAACATAGAAGAGATGTATTAAATGAAGCCTTCTAAAATTTTTCATAAGACAAGACAGATCTTTGTTTAAAGGGTGATTACCCAGTTAGCTGCACTTTCCTGATATTTATAGTGAGAAAGGATGTTACCTGCCATATGGAAATCATATTAGGAAAAGATTGTTAAATTAAAATGTGGCATTAACTTTGGAAGTCAAGCATTTTTCTTTTCTATTAATGGGTACTGTGTTCAACTCCAGTAGTCAGCTTCAAAACAGATTTCTTCACTCCAATGGGACAAAGGCAATTCATCCATTCAAAATGACTGCTAATTTCAGTTCATTAAAATGCTTGAGTTTGCTTAGGAAACAACACTTGGCATCTTTTCAGTCTACAGTGTGATTTATTCAATGACATTCAATGTTTCAGTTCTGGCCCAGATCAAAACAGGCAAAAAATATGCTTAGAGGAGCTGATCAGGATGTAGATATACAGATGTACAAGAGAGAAATATGTAAGAGTGAGTGTTAGGAGAGTGGAGCCAGGCTGTTCTCAATGATGTCCAATGATAGGACAAGGGGCAATGGGTACAAGCTGGAACACAAGAGATTCCAAAGAAACATAAGGAAAAACTTCTTCCCTGTTCAGGTGAGGGAGCACTGGAATGGGCTGCTCAGAGGGGTTGTGGAGTCTCCTTCTCTGGAGACCTTCAAACCCACCTGGGCAAGTTCCTGTGTGACCTACTCTAGGTTGTCCTGCTCTGGCAAGGGAGTTAGACTGGATGAGCTTTCCAGGTCCCTCCCAACCCTTAAGAGTCTGTGATTCTGTGAAATAATTTATTCTGAAATAGTTCAAAGAGTTTTAAAATAATTTTGTATCCTTTTTTAGTGTCTTTTCTCAGCAATACTAAAAATAATGTTTCTGAGACCAGATCACATCCTGTTCTGTTGTGAGCAATGCTTTCACTGGTCTGCATTCATTGAAATAAATTCATCTTAACACCTTGTTACACCAGCTATCAAGTCAGAGTTCTCTTCATACCTGCATTTTGCAAAAAGCTGATATTATGTGTGAAAGTCCCACTGACTCTGCTGTGCTCCTGACTCAGGATGTTGGAAAAATCTACTGAAAAGGCTTTCTCATCCACCTGGAAGCTAATGAGCCCCCTTTTCATCTCTTTACTGAGCTCCAGGTGTCCTTTCAGTTTTGCCTCCATGGGAATTGCCTGACTGCCATTCTGAAACACAGCAAAAGTGATATTGTGTACGGTGGCATTCCCAAACTCATTTCTGTTCCTGAGATGGAGTCCATACAGTGCTCTGTTGATCATCACATTGATGGTACCTGTGAAATTACAGGCAGAAATTGTTACTGTGGAGAGAATCCTTTGGGATAGGAATAACCAGAATTTTATAAGCAACATATAAATGAAGCATTAATTTCATACTAGGAGGAAGTAGAAGAACTTCCATTTATTACAATAGATAATTTAGCCTGATCTAGAAAGCAAATCAGTTTATTGCTGAAAGCTTCTATATTAGTAAAAGTGTCTGTGTGTAAAGCAATTTACATACTAGTATTTCTGACAGCTGTTTCTTTTTATTCACCAAGCTGCTTGTGCCTTTAGGCCATGGACTACACTGCACTGCCTTCTGAAGGAAAATTTACAGAGGGACTTGTGTAACTCCAGGCTACTGGCTAAAATAATCCTCCTAAAAAGTTAGTTTCAACTAACTTTCAACGGTTCATTTTGCATGGTAAATACTCTCTTCTGCATTATATGCAGTTCAGTTAGGAATACACTAACATTAAGGAACTTCTTCAGAGAACAGATGTAGCTCCAAAACACAAAGTAAAAAAGTACCATCATGAATGTTGGTTTTGCACTTCAGTAATCCATTCAGAGACAGAAGATGAGGTATGGCCTTTAATCCAGCAAATGTGTGTTGGACTCTTCCATTTAGGGACAAAACCAAACCAACTTTCTGCTCTCTGGCCCCCGTGAAATCCATGTGAAGCCCATTTTCATTAAACTTCATCTCAGAGGATATCATAAATCTAAAAAAGACATGGGTAAAAATTGCTAGTAAGATGTTGTTATTATGCTTAATTCATGATTGTCACGACAAGCCCCCTGTCACTCAAAGCAGGTTTGATGTGAGCAGACTGTGCTCTGGTTTCAAGTGTCTCCAACTATAGAGACCCCACAGGCTTTCTGGGCACTTGCTCAGTGCTGTAAATTAGTGCATCAGATGCCTTGCAGTAAATACATGCTGTTCACCAGATGTTCACAAAACTACTCAGCAAAAGTAGAGCCTCACAGATTGGCAGACTGATTTTTCTTCACATTTCTTGGACGTTTTGTTATGATTCCTTAGAAAAAGACACAGTTGGCCAGAGTAAGACAGAGTTAGAAAGGAACTCCTCTCCATCACAATATGAAATCTCTCTTCAGTGCTGACTTGAAAGCAACATTGAGAATTCAGCTTAAAACGAACTCAGCTCAAACTTCACTTTGGTAAATGAGCCAACAGTTGTTTCTCTGTAGATTGGCTCTAAGTTGAATAGTGCTGGAGAAACACAGCACAGCTTTTTAGGGAAACCTGCTGGAGCAACACAAGACTCAACTTTCAGAGTTTCAAGTGTAAGACTGAGATACAATTTTCACATTGGCTTCAATAAATTGTCCATTAAAATAAAAATTTGAAATCCTTTCTAGCCTTAAGTACACTACAGAAAATACCTAGAAGTGAGGCAATCATGTTTTCATGCTGTTAGGCATCCCTCCTAGAAACTGGAACTCTCTTAAAAGGCTGATGATGAGTGAAATCTCAGTGAAAATGCACTTGATGGAAAGAGCTGAACTACATAATTCATGGAAGTGAGAATTGTTTCATCAGTCAGTGACTGAAGTTTGTATAGACTCTCTTTTTTTTCAGCAATTCCTCAGAAATATGCAATCTTTCATTTCTCTCTTTCCTCCCTGTAAAGTAAACCCCAAACAAATTGTCATTTCCAAAATGTTAAGTGTTTTATTTTACTTCCTCTGAATGGAATGTTAATACTACACCCTGTTACAGCCTACCCTGGAAGCCCAGAACTGTGAGATGCAGCAACACATGAAAGATCTTTCCTGAGTCTTTTATCTTATTTTCCCTTTTACTAGGACATCTAAAGAGCTTCAATTAAATTGTAGTAACTTCTGATTTCTTTATCTCTGTCTCCTCATTCTCCTTATCTCATCCAACTCCTAAAGTGATGTACACTGGGACCTCTAAAAAAAATCCAGCTCCTTCACTGCACACTTTTGTATTTGTGAAATCTGAAAAACCAACTGGAATATAACTCAGAGGACAAAGAGTGGGGAGGGGATGGGCAAAAGCAACTGCTGGTATGAAACCATTCTAACAGCACCATCCATTCATTCATGTTGTCTCTAGATGAAGTCCTAGGAAAGCAACTAGATCATGTGAACGTAACTTGTTAGAACAACTTGTGAAATATAAAGAGCAAAAAGCATTTCAATAACAGGGATAATGCATGAAATGGCATTTGCTCAGTGAAATGGCATTTGCTGCAGCTATATGTAAGCAGTTACATTTAAATATGTATCACAAAACACTCCACAGCTCCTCTATTAACTAAGATTCTGATTTCTCTACCTTGATGGAAATATGTTGCCCATGAGCTGGAACTGTATCGATTCTGGGTTTGTCAGGATGGTCTGATGGAGGAATGCTCTCAATTGAACAAGTCTGGCACTCTTCCTGTTTTCTTTGTTCATATCCAGCTCCAGCACCAGCATGTCCTTTCCACTGGAATGAATGTAAAGAGAGCCATTGAAATTGCTCTCACTGTAGCTCTTAAGGGTTGCCTGGGCCTACACATGGAGAGAAAGAAGAACAAGACATTAAGGATCTCAAATCAAAATACAGAATACTGAAACATCAGTTTGAGGAAGAGAACTATAGACAAGCTGGGCCTGAGAAAAAGCAGGGGAGTGGTTTAATTTTCATCTTTGTTTCTCACCAATCCAACTCAATTTTTATTTGGCAATATATTTTGCCCAAGTTGAATATGTTTTGTCCATGAAGTAATGGGTAAGCAATGCCTCTGTCTGTATCTCAACCCATAGTACAGGATGAAGTTAATCAAATACAAAAGAACCTTTTGCATTGGTCACACATCTCATTTTGCATATAAGCCTGCCACCATGCTTGAGCTTTCAACAAAATGTTATGAACTATGTTGAATTTTAAGTAGAATTTAGCTTAAACTTCAGTTGTCTGAATTGCAGCCAAAACACAAACCACCTACTTCAGTTGCCTGTAGCCATTCAGCCAGAACAAACTCTCACCATAAAATGTGAACTGTTTCCCCCAAAGATTTACAACTCTCCATTATACTCACTGTATTCCATATGAGTTGACCAAGTCTGTTTCCAAGCTTTAAAGTAGTTGCAAAGCAATTTACAGCACTGAGTTAAACAGCTCCTAGGTTAACATCTATTCTTGATGCATATTACAAGCAAGAGACTCAATTCAGGTCTATGAACTGCAAAAGCCACAAGTTCAATAAATGAGACTGTAGTAATCAGGGAACTGACCTGTGAAGAAATGTTCTTGTTGATGATGGCTTTTACACTCACACTGTAGTCAGAGTGTTCCAGTTTAGTCTGCTTGGAAAAGAGTTCTCCACTAAGGTCCATTGCATGTGGAAACTCAAGCTGCTGGACAGAGTAAAATGTAAACATAATCACTGCATTCCCATCAATTGCTTCATGTGATTTCACATTTGACCTTTTAGCATGAAGTGGACAATGTCTCTGATCAAATGCTTGTATAAGATTTTACCCATTTTACACAAAGATAATGAAAAGTAAATCAAATATAGTTTAAAAAATGAAAGAAAAAGTTCAGCAAAATGTTCTCACAAGACATTATTGATAAAGACTTATCTGATCTGCTGTGATACCTAGGGTCTTTGTCAGGGCTAGGACTTCATTGAACTAGGAAGTTTACAAGCATAAACCAACCTTAATTCTAAAGATAATGCAGTAAAACAGCCACCAAGACATAAAAACTAAAATGCCATTACCTGGAATGAATGTGTCACATCCATATGTAAAAGATGTCTCAAATCTGCTCCACTGGATTTGTCCTGGTATCTCCCTAGAAAGCTGAGAACATCTTCCCTATTGACCTTCAAGGTAGCCTCAAGTTCATGCTCCACCTATGTGTTAAGAATGTGAATAAGCAAATTGTATTATCAGCCCTGTGTATCATGAAAGATGAGAGAAGTCATCCCTACATTTTATGGAAAATGAGAGAGTTGTGAGCTATTACATTGTGACTCAGACTGAAAAATGAGCAAAGCAGGAAAAAAACTGCATTGGGTTAAGACAGATGAACAGATAAACATTGACAAGGGTGAGAACCTTGGATCCATTCCTTCCCAGTACTTGTTGTTATTAATAATATTCATGCAGAATAATAGTTTAAAAATAATATATTATCATACATTACTACACAACATATGATTATCTATTATTATACAAAACATTGTATTAGGTAGGCACCAACCACATCATTGCCCTCAGAACTTTATGGTTGCAGCTTTCCCATGGTGAGGAACTAAGGACCTTTGGTAAGTTAGGTCTGAAAAGACAATAAACTGTAAATAAACAGGAAATTCATTACTCCTAATTGAATGTAATGAGAAATTTACTCACATTTTGGTGACTTTGAGTTAAAATGCAGATTTCAACATCTTTGGGTAACAATCTGTAATTATATGGATGACTTAAAGCAGCACAAATCTAAACATTTGAAAGGAAAAAAAGATAGATGGTAAATCACTCATTTGCTGGGGTTTTTTTGGTTTACCAGATTAATAGAAATGATTGTGTAACTCACATAGGGCTTTTCAGGTTGGTAACCAAGTGTAAGAGTTTGAATTGTTTCCTCCACCTCATTTATCAAAACTTTTGTTTCCAATAAATAGTGCTTTTGCTTTTTGTCAACAGTAAACGTCTCCTGCAGGAGGAAGCTCTGCAGAATGGGCACTTTAAAAGGATGTCTGGAATAAAACAAGGCATAAGAAAAGAATAAAACATCTTAATAGACAGCTACAAAAAGAAATAATGCAGAGCTTACCCTGAACTACAACATTTTCAGTTGAAGATGTCATCAGAGTGTCAGGTAGAGAAGCAAAACACATAGGAGCAGGATCTTCTCTAGGAATTTGCTACAGCATAATTTCAACTTCATACAAACTCACACATTTAGCAGAATTCCTGATAAAGAGTTTCCTTCCTGGTTTCAGGAAAGGCTTGGAAAAGCATGGGAGAGCATGATTCTCAGAAATTCTGACATGCATAACCAGTAAATCCACTTTATATACCTGTGTGGCCAAGATTTCCTTGCAAATAGGGACGATGTCCAAAAGCTTATGGCAGCTTTGAAAACCTCACCTATCAATTACATTTTATGCTTTCTTTAGAAACAATATCTGCATGCCAAGAACCCTGTGCAACAGTTGTTCACGCACTGCATAGTTCTTGGAACAGATTACTACTTCAGTGTCATGTTTTGTGGACTTCAGTGAATATTCCTGCACCTTAGCCTAGTTAGATGTCTGGGAACAATGCATGAACTGTTCCAGGCAGTCACTGGACTGCCTCTATCCATGTCAGGCTATTTGGGACAGCTCTGTGTTCTTTCTTTACATACTTTTTCCATTAGTGAAAAGGCATGTTGCTGTTTTTTAGCTATCTCCAAGATGCACAGTGGCTCCTAAGGGAGCCTGTGCACTCCTGTTGACCCCACTGTGCCTTAAGAAAGTTGAGATGTCCCAAGAGACGATACAGGTGTCTCAAGTCTAAGCATACATTCTTATCAAGGCTTTCAAGCTGTGTTTTGATAATGAGTAATGAAGAGAGAAACAGAGACAGCCACTATCTAGAAGCAGCATACTCACTCTCATCATAGAATGGTAGGGGTTGGAATGTTCCAAAACCTAACCAAGACCATGTTATGTGTTTTAAGAAGAAGAACTTTGGCTTCAGAATGACTATATTATTCCTAAGGACTAGAAAAAAGGCATCTGGGTGGCACAGAGGATTTGTTGCCTGTTGCCTTTTACAACTTCAACAAAATCATTTCAATAAGGAGAGCAAAAACTAATGGAGGCAAATAACCAGCCCATGAAGTCAATGTGCTTGAGCAAGTTCAGAGAGCCAGATGGGAGGAAGCACAGGCCTTGTACATGTAGCACTTCCACTTTGTGAAGCCCAGAATGCCTCTCAAGAGCAATGAAGATGCACATTAAACTTAGACCAAAACATTCTTCAGAGACAGAAATAATACAACTACTGAACCTGAAATGGAGGGTTCCACGTTTTTGGTAGAGTGTATTCTCCTTCTTCAGCTCTTCTATTTGACCTTCAAATTGCAATATGACAGGCAGACTTTTATAATCTCTCCATATAGTCTTCACAGAAAAGTCTGTCTTCTTAGGCTGCACTCAAATCATGACACCAGAAAAGGACAACTGCATCACATTTACTGCATTCATATTCAGAAGAGTTAATATAGAAATCACACTGTTCAACAGGCTGCAGTAAGCCTTTCATTTCACAGATCAAGCCCTTTCTGCTTCAGTTTAGATCCTGGTCCCCATTTACATAGGATTTCAAGAGATACTAGCAGAAAACTGATTTCAGCAGAAGACAAATGCCCTATAATGTATCACTTGAGTGTAACCTATTTGCAGTATAAGTAAGCTTGACTTCTGGTACCAGTACATTTACATACAGAAACTGATTGGATTTTTTAAGCATGGAATGCTATGACTAGAAAACACTTTTTGTTTTAAGATATCCTGCAAGGAGCTGACCAAAGTAACTCATCAAAGTATCTTTTTCCAAGACAAACTGCTGATTACACTTCCTGTGCTGTAAATATCAAGGAAAGCAAAAATGACTGTAAAATTGGAAGAGATGTAGAGGTTAAAATAGAATCATAGAATCAGAGAATGGTAGGATTGGAAGGGACCTTTAGAGATCATCTAGTCTAACTCCCCTGCAGAAGCAGGTTCACCTAGATCAGGTCACACAGGAACATGTCCAGGTGGGTCTTGAAGACCTCCAAGGAAGGAGACTCCACAACCCCTCTGGGCAGCCTGTGCCAGGGCTCCCTCACCCTCACAGTGAAAGCATATAAACCCAGGCTGTCACTATGCTCACTGGCAGACAAGATATTTTGATACTCCAAGACAGTAGAGTCTTTCACATCTTCCATGCATCTGCATCAAAATGTAAGTAATCAACATCTACAGCTCTCTTTCTAGCCATATAGTCTCTTTTTCCTCTCATCCCTGACTTTCTGTCTGTAGTTGGCCTCCTAAAACTACACAATACAATCTTTTGTTTTCTTTTTGAACCTAATCTTATACTGCAGGTATAGAAGCAGCACTAGATGTGTTTAAGCTTCAACACTAGCAATAACATATTTCAGGAAGGTGGCAGACCTGGAGTCACAGAAATTGCACTTGTATTTCCTTCTTACCATTGGCAGATTCTGATAGCTGGCTGTGAAATTGAATTCCTGGTTTATACTCTTTATCTTAAAGCAGACAAATTTGGATCGTTCATTATTTTCCACATGAATCTCATTCTTCACAAGCTGATTCCAGAGAGATGTCATTTCACTATAGGTATGCAGAACATTCCTCCCAAGATGATTAAATATGGATGCCTAAAAAAACAAAGATAAATGCATTAGTGAGGCTGAGTTAGGACAGACACAATCCTGTTGTGCCAGCAGCACAGCACAAAGGTGAAATGAAAGCATTTTCTCAGAGACAATCGTTACAAGAACTATGAAGAACAGTGGGCCAGCTTTTCCATTACCAAAATATTCTGAACCGCCAGAAAGATCACAACGTTTATCTCCTCTGAACAAGGGAGAGAGAAAAAGCTAAATGATTGTAAAGAAAATAGGGTTTTTTCCTCATTCAAGAATGTTTCTCACAGTCCTCCATACTGTGCCTGAACCAGCAGTGATCTAACAAGACAAAGTCGCAGTTCAGAATAAAGGAACATCTTAAACATAAACTGAAGTTAAAGATTCAGACAGCTGCAGTGGATTCTGAAAGAAAGGCAAAATTTATAACCTCTCATCTCATTTACAGACAGATAGATAAGAAATTAAGTTTCAAGATAAATTGACACTTTGCATAGTGTCAGAAGTTTATTATATCACTTAAAGCACAACAATTGTGATTAAATTGGTTTTAAACCTCTACAGCATAGGACAGTCTAAAATCTATTAGGAGGAAGCCTAGAATCCCTAGACTCAGAGTACATTGATTCCATTCAGTGGATATTGAATCATTTTCCAGAAAGTACATGAATTCCAATAGAAAAGACAGAAGACTGCACACTGAGAACCTGCTATTGAAGGTTGTCTCACAGGTTTGTGAGACACTGGAGTCACTCCCTCAGTCACAACAAAAGAAACAGCCTTTCCTTTTGCAAGATTGTTCCCAACCACTGATCTATCTGGTGCTTTAGCCTGAAATAGGATTATTAGTTTTCCTACTGAATCTCTTAAGACTGCAATTACCTTCTGTGGTACCCATTGATTTTGTGGAGATGCAGTGGGACAAAGAGTAGCAGCAAAAACATCTCAGTGGCAAAGGTGATCTTTTGCAAGACCAGAACTCTAATATTAATGGAGCTCCAAACACTGATGGAAAAGTTTTACAAACAGTGCCACATCAAGAGACAACAAATGCCATGAACTACAGGACAGCCTATTCAGCAGGATATTCTCCAGGAAGAGGCAGGCAGGCTACATTGTTCTCAGGTAGAGGATGTCTTTATACCTAATGCCTCAAATTTAAGTGAATGTTGTAGTCACTGGTCTCTTAAATTAGAAGTTTGGCTATTCTTTCTCCTTTTTAAATGTAAGACACTCTCAGAAACAAGTTTCAAGCATTTCATACACTATGATCCAATGTTCCTACATCCTGAAAGTGTTATGTCACAGAGGGACAGGGCAGCAGGAGAAGTTTAAAATAGCAATTAATTGTGAACTCCTAGGCAGAACCCTGACACCAGTTATTTGGGCTTTGTGGAGGGAGCAAGGGACTCCTGTTCAAAGGAGGGGCTGAGGTGGTGGTCCTAACATTTTTGCACAGCTGGTAAAGAGCTTCTGCCTTTGCTGATACAGCTGCCCCAGAAAAAAAACAGCTCATCATTCAAGCACAGAAAACAGATGAACAGGCATTTCAAGATCCTCTCTCATAAGCTGGTACACAGAGCATGAGTTTCTCAGACAAGCTACTTCCCACAGCATGGTGAACAACTTATTTCAGTATGATGACAATTCTGCTGGGTATTCAACACAGAGCTCTATAATCAAAGCCATATACTATAGGAAGCATCATGTTACTAACCTGGAGGTACGTGGTTGTTGGTGTGTAAATGTGAACTTTCCCTTCCTTTTCATTGCCTTGGTCTTTATAGAATAGTTCCAGTACAAGATTCTTAATGGAGAGAGCTTTTCCAGTTGTCAGCTCCATAATCAATAAATTAGCAGAATGGTGAGGCTGATGTAGTTTGAGCGCTGCATACAGATACAGCCATGGGGTGTCTATATTTAATCCACCTGGAAGAAACATATATTAAAGCCAGCAGAAAAGTGAGATTTCAAGCTACCTGCTTTCTAATGGCACAACAAAGCTGATAAGATACTGGGATTCTGGAATGAGGCTAAAATGCTGCTATCAACCCATTCTCTTCCAATTGGCAAAATCTTTGGATGCTCTATAATGAAATGAATGTTCTTCATTAGCATGAGACACTGCATAGTGTAACACATACGAAGGATTGTTAACAAAGGAAATCGATGAAGTGGCCTTAACCAAAGCTATTCTGACATATGCCAACACTAAATGCAACTCTGCAATACATACATTGTGAACATGATTTGGAAACTAGTTTATACACAGCTCAGAATGTTTCTATCTGACAATCTGTTCAGTTCAGTAGCAGAGCATTGACATTTTTCTGGTTATTTTGCTAATCACACTACTCACTGTGATGCAGTTTAGTCATGATATTCTGCTCAGTGTGCCATTTTCTAATGTTCTTAAAACAAAATTGATCACCTTCTAGGGCAAAGAATGTTTTTAAAACATGGTTCATTTCTTGGTCAGTTCTCAGTCAAAAGCTAAGAGGACATTGCTGGAGCATGACCATCAAAGTTATCCCCCTCTGCACAGCACAGGAGAGGGCATGTCTGCAACACTGGATCTGGTTATGGAGCATCTCAAATTGAGGTGTATGGTGAGAAGCCAGAAAGACTGCAGCAGAGGGCTGCTATGATAATAAAGGTCCTAGAAAACAAGACCTGTGACAAGAAGTGAGGAAGCTCGGCTTGTTTAGTGTGGGTAAAGGAATGGGGGAATCAAATCATAAAAATATAGAATCATAGAATGGTAGGTGTTGGAAAGGACTTTTAGAGATCAGTCCAACCCCCTGCTCAAGCAGGCTCACCTCGATCAGGTCACACAGGAACATGTGCATGCAGGTTTGGAATACCCTCCAGAAAAGAAGACTCCACACCCTCCCTCGGCAGCCTGTGCCAGGGCTCCCTCACCTGAACAGTTTTTGTGTGTTAGCTTCTTTTCATTACCCTTTGTCCTGTCACTAGATACAACAGAAAAAACTGATACTCCAGCCTCCTGACACCCACTATTTAGATATTTGTAAACATAAGTCTCCTCCAGACTAAACAGCCCCAGGTCCTGAAGTCTTTCCTCATAAGGAAGATGCTCCAGTCCCCTGATCATCTTGGTGGCCCTGTGCTGGACTCTCTCCAGCAGTTCCCTGGCCCTCTGGAGCTGGGGAGCCCAGAACTGGACACAGGACTCCAGATGAGGCCTCACCAGGGCAGAGTATAGCTGCCTACAGCTAAAGTGAAAGTAAACAGCAAAGATGAAGAATACAAACCTTTCAAGGGACAATAGAAGGCATAATGACCATAAATTGCACTTTGAGAGGCTAAGGAACTGATGGAATAAGCTAGCCAGGTAGACTGTGGAAAGTTGGAGGTTTCAAAAGCTCAGCAAGACAAAAATCACAGGAGATGTGATCTACTGGAAGGAGCAGTCCTGATGCGAGCAGGAAGATGGTCTAGATAACTCCAGGGTCTATTTCTTCCAACCACTATTTCTATGATCCTGGTATACCCAGCAAAACTCCCTCACAAAATCCCAGCAGCAACTGTCAATTCCTGCTTTTCTAATCACAGACTGGCAATAGCTTGTGGTACTTCACCTTCCCATTTCTTCAGGCCATTTCTGGATGCGTCTTTCCACTGCAGCCCAGCCACAAATGGCACGTGGTCATTATACTGCACCTCAAACTTTGTGCTGCTCTGCAAATAAGCCTGAGAGCTGTGAGAGTGTTGCAGCTGGGTTCTGTAATTCACCTGTTTTTCCAGGACTTTTATGGTAAACTAGAAAACAAATTAAGCAAATGTAAATCCCATGTCTAGGCTAACACACACACACAGAGATAGAGACAGACAGGCTAACACACACACACAGAAAGAAAGACAGACAGACAGTAACAGGAAAGTCACAGCTAATGCCTCTGCTCTGCACATTTGCCATTCCCTTCACAGCTTTTAATGAATGCTGACCAATTACAGATTGGGATTCCTGAACACGTACTTGTTATCACTTATTGGAGATTCAAAAAGGAAAACTTCCACTGATTTTTAGGCCATTCATTTTTGTTGGGGAGAAAATAAAAAAGGACCATAATTGAGGATCAGTCTATGCTGGGATCACACACAAATTCTATGCTTACAGGTACACTCTCCTATGTACTCCTATGAACTCCTAGGAACCTTCTACAAAAAAAAAAAAAAACCCAAAATTATCTAGGGTATACTAATATAGATAATTTATTTCTTGCCTTTTTTTTTCCCCATAGATTGTGCTTCAAAAGATAGCATAAACCTCCTCTGAGGCCTTTAAATTATACTTTACTACACAGGAAAACTTTTTACTGATCCAGAGTGGAAATAAATTTGTAAGAAAGAAACTCCAAGCAAACAGTATGCTCTTAGTTCAGCTACTGCATTTCCATACCAGTCTTCACCTCCATGCTGTAATATTCTGAGTTAAACCTGCACCCTCCTTCCACATCGTGTGAGCAAAGCAACCTTCACAAATCTCTGCCATCATTTTATGTACAAAACCCTGCAAAAAACTCAGACCACATCACACACAAACTTTTTCACTAGTTGAAAAATCCAACTGCTGCCTTTCTCTTGTTCATGTTAAACATCAGTGATCTCTATGTGTCTGAACAATACCTCACCTAATCCAAACTTAGGTCTGGGTATCTGACTTGTCATTAGGACAAAACCCAATCTCTTAATTAATTAATCCCAAACTTTTTCTAACTTTGTTAAGTATTTGAAAATAAGGTCTTACTCTTCAACAATCTTGATTACCTCCATGAAATAGTTGACTAGAGATGAACTGGAACTATTCTTAAATGCTTGGCTGATCAGTAGTTTCTTCTTGTTGTTTATTTCATCCCAGTGCTTCCCATAGCTCAACTCCATCTGGGAGGAAAGCCAAGATGCACTTGCTTCATGTTTCAGGTGAATCTAAAGAACAGAAAAACACATTTTGCCTATAACTCATGCTTTCTGTTTTACTAACTATTGCTCATTGCCAGAAGAAACTTGCCCAAGTAGCAAGCAAGACTAAAGGAGAAAGGGTTGCCAATTATCCAAACAAAAACAAAGCCAAAAATTTTTAGTCTATACACTACCAGTCAAATTGCTTTTCTCAAAAGCTAAGGTAACTGGACTCATGTACTACTGATAGATTGCCCCACATGGATTCAGTGTGCCGCTGCAAAGCCTGGTAAGATCTGGCTTTGTGGGAAAACCTAACACTTTTTGGCTTCAGTCCAATTTGGACCAAAAGCAAATCTGAAGAGCTGCAAAATTTCCCTTTGTTTCAGAGGCTTATTTTTCAGCCAGCTCTCTATTCTGCAGTAAGTATCCAGTATTAATGGTGATTTGCCTTTAAATTAACCTTTATTTTCACTCTGTCTGTATAGGAAAAAAATTCAGAGATCTGCTTTACTGTATGAAGGAGTCACACATTGAAATTCCTAAGCAAGCATATAAATCTGAAACAGAATATTAATACAAAATGCTGTAAAATTACTTATTTTCCACCATAGAATTTCCGATGAATAAGAAAAGAGAGTTCCTGACTTTTAGTTATAAGAAAGATAGAACAAGATACATCATAAACTTGTATTAATGCTATTGTTTCACAGGTAACAAAATTGTTTATAAGAAGCATTCTGCAGAAGTTCTGTGAATTAATACATTAAAAATGACACCACTGGAGAGTTCCATCACCTACAGCTGTAACAGAATGCACAAATTAGTGATCTCACCACACATTTTTGTCTACACAGAAAGCAAAGACAAACAAGATGAGAAGAAAACAACTGATTCGAAAATGCCATCTTGAGATTTGACCTGTTTAAGCCCCTCAGTATGTGAGCGACACAAAGTTTCTCAGCACACAAGTACACAGGTGCTTTGGTCAGTATCTGTACCTTGTGATTATAGGTCGGAGTCTGAGTACAGTGAAATTCATGCCCAACATCAAGTTTGTACACATCATGTGCATCTGTCTCCGCTTTAATGTTTTGTTGCATACTGCATTCATGATGAAGATTTTTTGCCTCTCCTGTTCAATTTAGATCACAAAGTTACCTACTCAAATAAACAAGAAGGAAACTTTCACAATGTTAATAATATAAACCTAGTGCTGGCTTCAAGGTTTCTCTTTTTCAATAACATGCTTTGCAGCCAGGAGAATGTAGCCCACTGTTTCCTAGAAACAGTCCTTCATAATTTTAAGTGTATTATTCCTTTTGTATAAACACCTGAGAACACAAATTAATTAAGAGCAATTCCCATAGGGAAAAAAAAATGACTCTTGATGAAATTTTGGACATACTTGTGAAAAGCACATTAAAAAAAAAGGAACTGTTTTCTATATGCCAGACTCAAAGAGTGAAGTTCATCCAACTGAAAAGAGAAACTCATCCTCTTGGATCACAGTTTAAAAATCAACTGAAATCTTTCTTGTTAAGAGAATGTCCTAATTACACAGGCAAATAACTTGCAGAAAAATGAGGCAAACAAATGCTTTTACTTTCTCTCCTTTTCACTATACCTAGGAGTCCATATTTTATCCTCAAACCATGAGACCACAAGCCTTCATGTTGCTGGAGAAGACCAATGATGTGAACTCCAAGAAGACCTGGAAGGTAAGTCTCTCCTTCAAATGAATATTGTCTCAGCTTATCATCAATCTTTTTCTCCAGAATTGCTACAAAAAGAGCAGAAGTGATTATGCAGTGGTAGAACATGAAGTTACTTTAGCTAATAAAACTAATACTGCAGTGGGAAACCCACAAATGCATTGTCTTATCCCACGATGTACACTGCAGTCACTGGCAATACATGTGAAACCTAAGGATGAAGATTTCACCAAAACAGGATCTCCCCAACACCAAACTGACATCCTGCATTCCTTAAAAGTCAGTTTTATTTGGAAATACTGGGTAATCCTAGGACATTTCAATGTCTTTGCCACATGGAGACTAGAATATTAAATACTAGAGGAAAATTGACAGCCTTAGACTTCAATTACCGGTTTATTCTACTGTATATAAACATACCAAAGGCTTCTTTCGATACTGTCCCTTGTATTTTCCTCTTAGTATAATTGTGAGAAAGAAAACCCATTTTAATACTTTTGGAACAAAAGGTCTTAAGAAACATTTATCTACATGTATGTGTATCTGCACTGCTTTGTATTAACAAAAGTGAACACCAGAAATTAGTCTAAGAGCTGCTATTGTTTTGGCATTTTTTTGTTAAGTGATTCCTTAGATCTTATTTCTTCCACTCTCTTCAACAGCAATTAAAACCAGACTTGTAAACTAATTTATTTTATAATTAATATGATTCTGAGAGACATATTAACACTAATTGATCAAGGATAATAATTTTAAACAGCAGTCTTACTGATCTGAAAAGAACTTTAGAAATACGTGTCCAAAACCAGACAACCCTAATAACTAAGGGCTCCAGCGCTTATATTTATATTGTAAACACTTACTGTCCTCTAACCTGAAATAAAGGCAGCATCCTTCAATAAATTATTCAGGGATACTGAAAAAGCTATCTTCTTGCCAAGTTGTTTCGTGATGTTTCCTGACAGAATGATAGGACTACTTTGCTTTATCAGTTTTACCTCCAGTTGAGTCATGTATCTCTGCTCTCCACTCAGCATCTGTAATTCTGTCATTCCCTAGAATAAAGAAACAAAAAATGAAAACAAATCCCCAAGCCACTCAACAATACAAACTGATTAAGTTTTTAATAAGTATTAGTACAGACTAAGGCATTTCAGAAGTGAGATGAGAGGAAGAAGAGATCTTTATCTATACCCCCAACAACCTCCCTTCAAATACTTCCAAACCATAAAACTTGCTGTTAGTAAATATCAGAGACAAAGGATGGATTTGTTTTTTTTTCATTTATACAAAAAACAACAGTGATGGGAGATTTCCTTCACCTCCTGCTGACTGAAACCACTAAGAATGTACCAATACTGGGCCAAAAAATAATAGGGTGTTACTGAAAATATTGGCAGTCTCACAGAGGTAACTAGATTTAGGTTGGACTAGATGCAAATGCAACAATCTGCAATGCTAATTAGGGTGAGGTTCATGAGAAATATCCAAAAACTCTTTGTTGAAATATTACACTAGAAAAAAATACCGCCCTCTTTAATAATGTATTCGCTGTAGGAAAATGCCCCATTTGAAACCCACTGGCTTTAGAGGCCTACATAAGACATGGCATTCTGCTATGGTATCAATTTTATAGTGAAAAAAGATGTTCAAATCCTGGAATACAAACAAAAATGTCAGTAGAGTTCCAATGCTAAACTCCCACCTGCATTTTTGTTTGCTTTTGCATTTCAAACATTGGCATTCTCTTGCTTATTCCCTAGTGCTTTAGAACCACCCCATTTCTGTGATATAAAAACAGTAGCTCAGAGCTTTTTATGTCTAGCGTCCACAGAAGTGAAGAAGTCGGCATGGGCTAACTCATCTTTCTGCACAGTCAGAACAGAGGTCTGAAAAGCTGTGTGACTAAATAGGCACATAATGAGCCAAAGTCCACAGAAATCAATGGGATCTTCTCTACTGACTAACACTGGAAGCAAGCCAAAGGGCTTTTGAGTACATCTGAGTGTGAAAAAAAAATACTTTAGATTATTTGCAAAAGCTATGTCTTACAAACATTTTAAACACAGCAATTTAGCACTGAGTCTGTCTCAAAAACAAATAATAAAGTGGGAACTTCTCTGATTGGTCACAAAACTATTTTTTGAATATATAGGTTTTTCATTGTCTTTATTTTCTGTGCTTTTATGTAAGTATTTATGCTAGTGTGAGAGCACATGACTTGAAAACATACCTTAATGTAATATACATCTTGGTCATCCACTATCAGCTCCAAGTATCCAATTCGGGAATGTTTAGAAAACTCAATTCTCCCTTGAAGACAAACAACTGTTAACATTTTCTGGACATACACTGTTCATAAAACTGTACCCAAAATGATAGTTGCCAGTGTTGTGAACTGTAGATTTACAGAACAAAAACATAAATACCAGCAAAGGAAAAAAGTCAGGAAGAGAGTTTGGAAAGGCATTGAAGCGTCCTCAAAATACACATCCCATTGTAAAAGGACATTCTGAGGGTATTGAAAAGAGGCAACAAAGACTTCAGCAAAGTGTATAAAGTGATTTACACACTTCCCTTAGGCCTGGTGTAAAACTTGATGTCCATGCAATCTATTTGAAAATAACCAGGGTCCAAACAAACAAACAAATCTAGAGGAACCAACTGTGAGTATTTGATACAGTAGGACACATCAAAAGAAAACAAAATATCACTTGACCAGCATGTCGAGCTGAAATGTATCTTCTAAATCATTACCATATATTTATCAGTTTATACTTCATCAATGTGCTTCTTGATTTTGTTTTCTAAGTTACACTGTGATTGAAAGGTTAGTTTTTATTATAATGCACAGCAATATCAACAGTCAGTACTTAATTTGTCAGCAAGTAACTTCATATCATACCTAACACAATAGAGCAAACTGCAATTCAGGAGTAGTAAGGCCAGTACAGCACATGTGAAAGATCACAGAACAATCCACTGTGTTTGTTAGCCTCAACTTTATCTGTACTGGCCACAGCTTTAGCTTTCCTCTTTTACCTGGGTTTGTGAACCAGGTACTGAACCTCTGCCTGTGCAACGTAGTCTTAACTAAGATATGAACAGCACTGGGAATGGGTGTTACCTAAAGCAGAAAACTGAATGGCTCTCACACAGCAATGTAGTTTTAGCATTAAGTTATTGACTGAAACAGATTGATATTTCTCTGTTCATTCTAATGAAGTTAGATGTGTCAGTTAAGTCATGAACTGATGGTTTGATTCTCAGTTGAAATACCTACCATCAATCTCAATTTTTTTCTTAGGTTGTACAAATTGGATTCTGAATTTCTTCTGTGGGACACTAAAACGTAGATCAACACCAATATCTCTTTTCAAGTCTGACTTTGGAGTGCCAATGTAGAAGTGAAGGACAGCTTCATTTGGGATCCAGGAATTCTCCTGAAAGAAGGAAAGAGTAACCATGTTGGCAATTGACACAGTGTTTACAAAAGAGTCTGTTCCACTGAGTTACATCCCAGGATCATGGCCACCTTCATTGCAATGATCATTTTTCACCCATCTATTTTTCAGGATTTTCAGCAAGAAATTTCTTTTTCCCAGGCTAAATTTCCTATTCCCTGTCCAGGATTTGTCTTGGGAAATGCTTTCTGAATATCTGGAATTTCACAGCATATTGACCTTGTCTTGAAATTAGGCTGAATCCTACCAAAATTTGTGGAAAATCAGACATAGAATCATAGAATAATAGAATGGTAGGGTTGGAAGGGACTTTTAGAGATCATCTAGTCCAACCCCCCTGCAGAAGCAGGTTCACCTAGATCAGGTGGCATAGGAATGTGTCTAGGTGGGTCTTGAAGACATCCAAGGAAGGAGACTCTTCTGTTGCTCAGGCCTAAGTGATTACAATTTGACTCTGGTGTCAGCAGTGGGATACAGCACAGATCACCATGACTGCAGTGGGTGCCCTAGTTGACAGTTTTGGCCTTGCACTGCTTACAGGTGTCAGATTCTCTGGCAGAGGAAAATGCCTGTTCCCTTTCCTGCTTTTATTAGGAAAAGTCAGAAAAACAAAATCACAGAAGTAAAGATACTCTGCTTATCACCCTTATCTCACTTGAATACAGCCAAAGCCCAAGTTGTCTCCTGGTAAAATGTATTAGCTTAAGTCCAGCAGCATAGCTGGGCTGTGATGGAAGATAAGACTCCAGCTACTGCCTGTGTTAAGCACCTGTTCTATCATTTTAGACAAAGCCTAAATTCTCACTGTCCCATGCAGATGCTGAAACCATCTCTTCCCTGGCCTTGTCCAAAGAAACATATTGAAACAGCTTTGTCTTCTGGAGTGGATTCACTGGAGCCTAACTTCTGCTTTTAAACAAGGTGTTTAATGTAAATTAACAATTTGACTTTTGAGGTTTTTTTGTCACAAAGAGAAACAGGTCATTGAAGTGAGGCCAGGTTGTTTAGTACTGAGCACCAAGGCGAAAATCCTGATGTCTATTTCCAGCTCTATCAGTCTTATCTAATCAAATGACTTAATAGTCATGTTTGCTCTTTTGTGTATGGAAATGGTATGTACCTTCTACCAGCATCAGCAATTTGCTCTCAACAAATAATGGGAATGGAAATAATAATAATTCAGACCTTGAAAGCCATTTAAGTTGCATATACAGCACTGAGGCATACAATCAGCATAATAAAACTAAAACTAAAGCCAAAGGAAAGCATACCATAATGTTACCTGAGGAATATAGTGATATGCAGCTTCCACAACATACTGCTGCAGGCCTCTGTCTTGCTTAGTTAATGTGACAGTCATTCTCAAAGGTCCAGTAAGGGGGAAAATCAAAATGCTGGCTGGGTCAGGATGTGACATTTCAGAACACAGCTGCCAGCCAATAATCTGAGACACTGGTGGAAGACAGCAGTTGAACTTTCAGTTAGAAAAACAAAACATACAAATGCATCTTGCAGTGAAGACCTTTTAGAATTTATATGTAAAAAAAGAAATTCTACTGAATGGATATTTCAGAATGATCAAGCTTTCTACCACAAACATAGCAGCTAGACTCACCTTCCTTCCTAGTGCAAGATTTGGTGTCTGTGTGGTCTTGGAAAACATCTATATCTTCTGCCTCATCCACCATTGTGTAGTAGAGTTTAGAGCTACAACCAAGAATTTCCAATGGTTATTTAAAACCAATTACGTTAAAGTTATAGCAATGTTTCAATAAAATTTTCAGTTTTGTGCCCCCACATGGGGCAACCAAGAAAGATGAAGTTCTGTTATGGTTAGCCTACATAGTAGAACTAATCAGCACTGGTTTTTGATCCAGAATTTCCAGTTTAATCTGTCACTACCTTGAGATTTTTCTGCAGTTTGTCATAGTCAGTATTGGATTTCTCTGGTTTAAGCAATCTGGTGTAGTCAGCTTATTGCAACTCCACTCACTTTCTGGCTTCTAGACATTATTTTTTCCCTCCTTAGGCTACGTACAAACATTAATTTCATTCCAGCCTTGAAGTTCTTCCAGAACTTCTCTAAACTACATGTACAACAATCACAGTCTATGCACTTGGTAGGGGCAAAAGAGCTAATGCAATATCTAAGAGATATCTAAGAGACTCTAAAGTCATGCTTTTCTTCAAATAATTCACAAGGAAGATATCTTTGTTTAATCTTACCTGAAATTAATTATCTCCATAGATTCTTCTGGAGTGTTTAAGAAAGCTTTGAGCTCTTGCCCTTTTTTCACCTGGATTCCCCCATCAAGACTAGTAGATGTCCTCATTCCTGTCAACCAGTGTAGACCAGCTCGTCCAAGAGTCCCCACAGTTCCCATTTGGACAGAAAGTTGGACAAATGCACTGTTGAAAGATTCAGACACATATTCTTCTATAAAAAGAGCTTTCTTTTTAAAGCACTTATTTTAAACCATAGGCTGCTCATCCTTTTCAATAAATACATAACATTTGATGCTGTAATACACTATGTTGTAACATTATGTTTACAAATACATAAAGGGTGTCAATAGGATGGAGCCAGGCTGTTCTCAGTGATGGCCAATGATAGGACAAGGGGCAATGGGTATAAGCCGGAACATAAGAGGTTCTGAATAAACATAAGGAAAGACTTCTTCACTGTAAGGGTGAAGGAGCACTGGAAGGGGCTGCCCAGATGGGTTCTGGAGTTTCTTTCTCTGAGGATATTCAAACTCCACATGGACAAGTTCCTGTGT
>WBNH01002825.1:0-12519 GCA_013401255.1 Urocolius indicus
CAGGACAAGGGGCAAAGGGATGAGGCTGAGACACAAAAAGTTCAATTTAAACATAAGGAAAATATTTAACTGTGAGGGTGATGGAGCCCTGGCACAGGCTGCCCAGGGAGAGTGTGGAGTCTCCTTCTCTGGAGGTCTTCAAGACCCTCTTGGACATGTTCCTATGCGACCTAATCAGAAGCAGGTAGACCTGCTTCTGCAGGAGGGCTGGACTAGATGATCTCTAAAGGTCCCTTCCAACCCCTACCATTCTATGATTTCATTCTATGAAGTAACTGTATATGTATGCTTTCAGCAGCTCTGTGTCTGAATTCAAAGGTAGGTACATGTGGAACAGAGTTGTCCAATGCCTAAGGTGGAAGTTTATCTATATGTTAAAACTTGCCTTACTTGCTGACTGTGCTCAGAGAAGAATTGGGCCTGTTCCAAGTTTATCTATATTATATTACATCTATAGGTGAGTAGTTACATATTTATACATAAATATAGATAAACACAAATTATTATCTATTTCTCTTACCTAGAACATATTGATTATATCTTAGACAACAGAGAAACCAACTTAATGAAACCCTCACAGGCTGTTTGTAGCTTTGAAGACTCTGAAGCAAAAGAATGCAGTGACAGTAAGGCAGAAGTTGAGTATGTGGAAATGAGAAGTGATGGTTATCCACTGAAATCTCTCACAGAAACTGGCTTGGCCAGTTTTAGGAGTGTCATTATATTACATTAAACTGAAGTTTTCTGAGTGAACCTGTGGCAGGATCCACCAACTCAACTGTGATGGAGACATTGTGCCTGATGTAGGATCAGAGAAAGCAGAAGCATGCTTAGGTTCTCATCATTTCCACCATCCTCACTAAAAAGGTATGGTGAACATCACTCTGCAGACTTCTTCATTTATTTAGTGATATTAATCATTATAATTATTAATTATGTGAAACAGCACTGTCACACCAGCCTTGGAGACTTCTAGTACTTCCCTTTGTAGCTGGGCTCTATAGGATATATGTTTGACGTGCTTAGCATAAAAATGCTTCAAAATACGTCTACCTAGCAAAGTTTATCTGTCTCACTTCAGAGTTTCCTAGTAGTTCCCTCAGGAGATGTTTTTACATCTCATCACGCTTTTTATTACTTGCTTATCAACCCATCTTTTCTGCTAACTTCTGCAAGGAGCCAAAATGTTATAAACCCATGATCACATGCTGTCGGTCTGGAGGTGGAAGCTTAACAGGTCTGTGTTCCCAATCTGATCTGACCTGTAAGTACCTCCAGGTTGGTGGAGCTCACTTCCATGAGTTGTCTCTGCTCCTGGTTGTGTGGGCAGGAGGAGTGAGGTTAGAGGTCCTTGTCCTAGCATTGACTAGAGGATGGATAATGGCAGAATTGATAGATGCTCTGCTGTGACTAGGGACAGGAAAGTGCAAAGAAAGAAAAGTCAAAAAGCACTAGAGCAAAAAAACAAGCAAACCACTGACAGACTTCTTCCAGCCATGTACACTCTTCTTGACTTCTTCTTCGGCCATGCAGCTCTGAATTTGGCAGCTCTCTATGTTTCCTTTACATTGAATTTCACTGTGCAGCCAAGACAGCTCTGTCAAACACTTTGGGTGGTTTTGCAATGAGAAGACACGATACTGCAGTGCCAGTAGTTATTGTCATACAAGGGTGCTGGGAAAGAATAGGCAGTGATCTGCAGCCCTCACACAAAGAGAAGACCTCAAAAGGACATATATTCCATGCTAAGCAATAGGAAAAACTAAGCTACAATAAAACCCAAAACAACAGCTGAGCAGCTTATTGCTTTTTGAAAAGTCCATCCTTCAACAGCTCCCATCAGTTTTTCCTCTTAAGAAATGCTCCACAGATAGCAGGAATGGGTCACAAAGCCAGATCATATCCAACTTTTTCTGTTTAGTGCTGCAAACATATCTTAGGTCACTTCTGGCATTAATCCATTAGAGAAAATTTCCAAGAGGGAAAGTAAGTTCTTATTTTCCAAGTACAAGAAGAATCAACAATTCAAAATGTGTTTCATGACTTACACTGTCTGTTGCTGACAAAGGGTAATGCTGCATTCCTGAAAAGTTCAATAAACTTACCAAGGCATGGAAATCAAATGTTCAAATTGTTTAGTTTGAAAGAAAGATATATATTTGGTATTACATTGGCATGCATTGACATACAAATCAGGTTTTTATAAGCAGAATAATAGGGAAATAAGTAAATACTGCAAGGCCATTACCCTCCCAAGCATTATTCTTGTCTCAAAAGTAATGAGTGATCCATGTTTAGAATCAGCCAATGGAATTGCCTCAGTGTTCATTTAATTCCCTTTCTATTTTCTGTAGAGTTTCCTTTTTTGTTGTTCACATCTTAAAAGTGGTATTTCTGTCTGAGTCTATTTAGAAAGCCCTGCTAGAAATTTTTGTGCCAATGATTGTCCTTTAAAAAGAAATTGTAACCCACAAATGCAAATTCTGGAAAGCTTTAGAACTGCCATTGCTAAAAAAATCCTCAAAAGTTTCTAATACAAGGCTGACATCATATCCATATTTAGTGTGTGTTTTAAATTTTATTTTGAGTAACACTCCCTAGGAAAGAGTTTTCATTAACATTTGAGGTATGTTTTAATTGTCCAAAGATTTCTCTCCTTGCACAGACTGGGGGCAAGGATGAGGGGAGAAAAATCAGCTCATTGTCTCAAGCCAGGAAGTAAATTATTTCAATGGCAGTGCCAAATATATTATTATATCTCCACCTACTCTTGTTCACCTACTTCTCAGATATGAGAGGACATCTAGTCCTTGTCCTCATTTTTGCCCACGTTTCCGTTTTTTTTTGAGGAACATCCCTAACTAAAGCAGTGTTAACTTCCAGCTTTATAAATAAGACTTGCCTTTGCTGTGTCTGAAGCTGTGGAAAGGCAGTAAATATCTACAGTAATTTTCATTAAAATCGAGGAGATCAAGAAGTGTAAACTGCTGACATGTTCCTATGAGCATCATTTAGTAGCAAAGCCTGTTAAACAAGACCTTGACTTCTGAGACAATCAGATCTCTCTGCCAAAATAACTACTTGTAGTAACTTACATGTGTGCTATTCTGGACATAAAAAGTCATGGTGAGGTACATCCTGAGGCCCAGTTTTAACTAAGGGGAGGCTGAAGATGGTGAGACATTTTTGGTTCCTTATAAGCTGCTCTTTGTGATTGCAGCTCTGTAACTCTTGACAGCATCCCCAAAAAGATTTCTGCAACAATCAGAGAATGTTGGAGTATACAAACACCTAATTCCCACCAGATCTGCCCTAAAACACCCAAGCAGCATTTATGGAAAATAACAGTATCAGTTACTCATGATCCTTGGGTTCCCTCCAAGCCAGATTTTTTGACGGTTTCTTGTGTTTATGGATTCTGAACTTGTACCAGTCAGTTGAAGTTTTTCTCTTTTATGACATCACAGAGAAATGCTGATAAACAAATGGTCTATCCAAATTCTCAGATTATCACAGAGTAACAAGAAATAAAACAACAGTAGGCATAAGAGAGATTACAAGACTGAAAGAATCAATTAAAGGGAAAAAAATGTTATAGCAATAACTCCTAGCCTTTACTTAACTCATCAGTTTGAGATTTTCTATAATAAAAAGTAAAAGTTCAGCAATAAACACAAAGTTAGCTTCTCTCTTTTGACTCTTCCTGTCAGTCCTGACTTTCAAATCCTTGTTTCATTTCATTCTGTATATTTGTCATTAATATACATAAGCAGAAATTACTGCTTTAACAAAAAATAAAACCCAAATAAGAACTTCAACAAAACAATGCTTTAACGTGCTGCAGAAATAGCATTTTCTTTGACTATTTATATGAGCCAGATTGACTTGTATTCAGTGACGCTAGTTTCTGTCATCCCTGAATGTAGTTTCATCAATTGCTAGACTCTTACGTATTGCTTTCACATTTAACTAGAGAGTTCACTGCTTTAACACTGTTAGCCAGGGAATCTCTTGACCTAGAGACAGAGGTGACAAAGGCCTTTTCATCTGCCTTGTCTTGTATCTTTGAGAAAGAAATGAAAACAGTAATAGGCTTACATTGCAAGGTGTGAGCTGAAATGTATAAATGTTTATCTTGGAAAGTAAGCATGAGAGTAAATGTTTGCAAAATTTTGTAAGGCATATGTGCAAATTTATGACCTCTGATATTTCTTTACAGTCAAGGCATTTGAAATATATGAGAGGAATAACCGTACAGATTTTGGTCTTTGTGGGGTTTTTTTAGAGTAATTTTTTAGTGTAAGGATCATCAGTGGACTAATATTTTTTCATTAGTAAGTGGTCTGGCTGCTTTCTACTACCAGAGTAGTCCTCCACATAGTAGAAAGCACAGAAGGAACCTAATTCAAAGAGAACATAAAGTCCCCAAATTCTGTTGTCTGTGTGGGGGAAAAAAAAAAACAAACCAACCAAATAGAAAACAACAGAGAGGGAAAATGCCTTGAAACAAGAAATGAGGAAGAGATGAAGAATAATGGGATGCTAGCCTGCTTTGTCTGCTCTGGGCTGTTGTCAGCTTCCTACACCCAGTGATTGGTGTGATTTACTGAATCCCACAGAGCTCTGTAACAAGGGACTGCAGCCAAACTGCTAAGGTGAATTGTGAGCTTCCTCTACATGCTGACTCTCCCATGTTTGCCCTCCACTGATCACACCTATTCCATTGTTTGTACCTTTGGTCTTTGACTTAGTGTTTGCTTCTTCCTCAGCTAAGCTGAAATACAAAAATGGGTCTTCTTGATATATTCAGGATGACTACATTGGAAGGAAGTAACAGAATCTTATTCTTCCCCATCTGCACATCTGCAGGTTTGGCTAAGCAGCTATATTTTCAGCTTACCTTCAATCTTAACACTTTTAAAATTTTAACATGTTATCTTGAAACAAGCAACAACAACAACAAAACCCAAACCTTTCACAGCACTGCAGGGCTGAAATTGGAGGTACAAATGGCTGTTGTGTGGGAGTAGCTGCAAGTGTATACAAAATATTTGTAGTGAATCATGAGTATCCAAGCAAATCTGCTTTTGAAGGTTGTGCCAAAGTTTGTGAACCTTTCAGGTAAGCCCGAGCCAAGTGTAGACTAAATCTGAATACAGTTTGCCAGAAAAGAATTTATGGCTTTGGCTTTGGCTAGAAACTGCAAGATTTGGCATAGTCTTGGTATAACTGTCTCTGCAAAAAGAGAAAGCTGGCAGTATAGACTGAGTTTCAGGTGTTATGTTAGGGTTAGGAAAATGTATTTGTAATGCTGAAAGCACAGCATTTTTATTATTTTTACAGAATATACCCATAATCTGTTTTATCTGTAGAATTATGTATGTTAATGTTATATATTAGTGGTTGGACTAGATTGTCTTAAAGATCTTTTCCAACCAAATCATTTTATGATTCTATAAGTTCATAAAACAAGAGAGCACTATATTGTAGGGCAAGTATGTGAATAAATCCTTAATTTAATGGTAGATATGTGAATGATTACTTTTCTTCTATTTTTTATAGTTGCTTCTGTGATGTGTATGTGGTGGTAGTGGTGGTGGTCTTATGATGTGACTACCAAGATGGTATCAGTTTTGTAGTCTTCAATTACATTTATTGTTGTCTTTTTACTTTGATGTGAATTTTTAGAACTTGAGCTGTAACTGAGACAAATCTTTTCCTACAGAGCAAAATGGAGAGTAAATACCTCAGGAAGCAATGTACTGATAAGCTAGAAATTATCCAAATAGAAACTGTAATAAAGGAAATTATACAATTGATAAGAGTTGTAGTAGCTGCATCAGAACTAGAGCTTAACAGCAATTAAACAGGCAAATCCTTGATACACAACAGGTCCAAAGTTGACTTAAGTGTAATCGCCAGTTGTCAGGGTTGCACTGCTAAGGACATAGCTTTTACAACAGTCACTTTGAATGCTAAGAAAAAGAGATTAAACAGAAGGATCTGATTTACACTTCAAAGGTTAATATTGCTAGAGAGCTATGAGTGGGAGATGTTAAAACTCTGGCTTGGTATGTAGTATTATGTGACTGAGATGGTACTTGTCATGGTTACACCCATAAAAGATCTTCAAGCTGTTCTCAAAGAAAAATATAGTTGAAGAAGATAAGAAAAGATACAATGTGCATTAAAGCCTGCTTTTTGATATCTAAACATGCACAAAAATGCTGTGCCTGCAACTTATTGTAATTATCTCTGAAAACATGGAAACTTGAAAAAGGAAACAGAAAATTAAATCTGTTTTATGCATGTCACTTAGCACTCTAAATGCTATTGTACATGTGAACATTCATTTCTGTGGCTAATTTTCTTCCAAAAAATTATTAGGAAAGTCAACAGTATCAAATATAGATCATGTATCGTACAATGGCACTGGTTCTAATTTCCTGAATATGAATCCTTTAACATTGTTGAGTCTTTTTTTTTTTTTTTTCATGTAGATACTAGCTTCTTTAACAGGGTGAAACATGCAAATTATCCGTATTAATCAGACCAGAATTTTTCCCCAAAGTAGTAGGCACTTGTTATGTAAATCAGTGTTTCCACAGCATGCTTTGACTAGCAAGTGATGGAAAACTATGTGAGGAAAGAAGTCAGCAACATAAGTTATATCTGGTAACTTAGTGAAATCCCCAGGGAAGTTCTCAAGAAGTTCGCAAAGGCATTAAGGTGTACAAGCATCAAACAAGATGCCATCACCAGGAATGGCAGCAGCACCTACAGCCACCAACAGCTGCACAATAAGGACAGCCAGGCCATAAAACTGACAAGCAAAGGACTTTCTAGAACTGGTTGCCAGGAGTAAATTAGCATAGTCCAGACAGTGAATAAGGCTAAATCTCACCCTGATAGGACTGAAAAAAAACCCAAACCCTAAAGTGAAACTAACCAAAGCATAAACCAGAATGTGGAAATTCTTCTAGAGTGACTACAGAAAGACAGTCTCAAAGGCTGATCCGACTAAAGACAACGCTTCTGTTGGCAGAGACACCTGTTTTTTGTGATTTTTTGGGTTCTTTTTACTGCCTGGCACCAATAAGTTTAAAATTAGTAGTCATGTTCTACCCAAGGTGATTGAAGGATCAGAATGATCCGATTCCAGACAGAGAGGTCTCTCTATCGTCTAACAGATAATACAATCCTTCTCCATAAGTTTTGAAGTCACTTAAAATAACCAAAATGTTTAGTGATCTAGTCACATGACTGGTATTCTAGTCACATGATTATAGTTATCAAATAAAGTTCATAGAATCATAGAATTCTGGTAAGGGTTGGAAGGGATCTTCAGAGATCATCTAGTCATGGAAGACAATTAGGTTGATCAAGTATCTGTTGATCAAGTATCAACAGCAAATTAAAAAAAAAATGTTGGTGAAGTACCTGACATAACCTAAAGCAGCATCAAGGCCATTCCCACCTCATTGGCTGAAAAGATCCTTGTAACTCTTTTGCATGTGGGCTTTTCTTCAGACAGTTGTAGCTGTGGTTTTTCTGGAATTTTTCATCTGCCATAACAGTACAAAAGAGCAATATATCAGTAAAATACCTAGCAGCCTTTACTGCCAACGTCTTACAGGCATTTTTTTTGCAGCCACTACATCTGAGAAGAGTTGTGTCTCTCTGTGTTCCCACCATCCAGACAACCTAATGTCTGCTTCAAGTAGTTCTCACCTTCTTCCATGGGAGACATATCAATGACACTTTTTCTGCTTACCTTTACTTTAATGTTGTAGTCATACTACTGCCATAATGAAACTGTAAATTGCATGAGGTTAAAAATTTTCTAAGTAGCCTTGTGGGCCCAGTGCACAGAGGTTATATAGTATTGCAAGTAAATAGAATACTAGCTCTTTAGCTTAGTTGTTCAATCTGCTTCCGCAGAGCCTAGGTCAAGGCCTCAGGTTAGCAATAGTCATTTCACTCTGAGACCAAATAATTTATTTTGGCCTCCTTATATATGCTTGTAGGCTGCAAAGAATGGCTCTGAATTTGTATGCAACAGCAGAGGATGTTGGTACTAAACGGATATTTTAGGGATTAGATTGGGATTTTTTAAATGAAATCTTTTTAAGAATACAAAATTAACATTCACCACATTTTTAACAGAGATGTTATAGCCTGTGTTACTAATATACACAGCTACACCTCTCTTCTTTCAGTCCCTCTGGAGTGTGTAGGTTTCTTCTCTGAAACATCCTGCAGGTCTGGTAGACCTGTCAACAGAATTTAATTATTCTCTGCATTCCATACGTGGTCCAACTGACAAGGGCAAGGTCTGTGTCTCTCTGAAAAGTAAAGCAATGCCAACTTGGCCAAAGCTGTTTATAAGATAAGCACAGTGAAAATTACATTGCAATGCCAACAGCCTTATTTTCCTGGTACTTTAAGATTATTTACAGTATATTTACAGTATTAAAGGTTGAAGTGAAAAAGAACATAGTAAGTGTCGAAAGTGTGATAAAGGACAATTCAATTTGCAAACTAAAAACACCGAGACTGTGAAAGCTGTGGTCGCACTGACACAACCCAAGTGTCTGCATCCTGCCTGTGGTCTTTCAGAGTAAACAAACTTGTGGCTGCTGGTGCTAAAGCAGGCACAGGTCAATATAGCTTGATCCATGGCATCTTCATCTGTATGACTGTTAGAATTCAGTGTTGTTTGAGCTATTTGCCTTGCTTTGGTTTCCCAATATTCTGTTGCAGTGGTTTCTGATAAAGTCACAGGGTAGCGAGAGTAAGACCACAAAACCCTTTTGATATTTCAGTCAAAACCACAATATGGTTCATAGGAACTCACCTCTGCAGACTATATCTTCTTAAGACTCTAGATTTGGATAGAAATATAGGTCAAAGAAGGTTCTGTCTTTTTTCCAGCTGAGCAAGAAATCTTCTACCCAGCAACACAGTTTCTGTGTAAATGTACTTAGAGCGTTGGGTTTTGTTAGGTATAAGCTCCTTTTTTTTTTTTTTGTAAGAATTGCCATAGTATTTTACAAGAGTAGGAGAAGTGAAACTCACAATTTTTGTTTCTGTTAACTAACTCAGCCTGTGGCCTCTCCTGTCCTTAAACATCCAAATAGCCTTCTCCTCATTATGGAAGGGCCCAGAGAGCTGGCTTATCACTGCATCAATACATGGGAGTTCTCTGACCTGCACGTACTGAAGTTCCTTCTCAACCCTGAGAGAAATAGGGCTGCAGCAGGAGTGCCACTCAAGGCAATGCATCTGAGGGACACTAGTTCCTGCTGCCCAGGACAAGGGTCTGCATCTCTGGATGACAGCGAGGGCCAGAATTGGTGTCAGCAGAGACGGGTGGCAGCAAGAATGCATTGGGTGTCAAAATGCCTTTCTGTGGTTCTAGTAGAACAATAGTTCCTCAGAAATAGCAGTGTCCTAAGCACAGAGAGAGTAAAATGTGGACATCATAACAAATTAAGGAGATAATTGTGGCACTTCATTTCATGTTTATTTGGTTTAGAAGAGTGAGTGTCCACTTTAGGATTGCAGAAGAGAGTGGCATAGCATGGACTTAGCATATCAATGCCTTATGTCCCTGCGATTCTGAAAGACAGGGCTGTGCAGCATTTTCAGCTAACAGGTTTTCTTAAAAAGTACAGAATCACTTGAAATGTGTATGCAACTTTTGAGCCTAGGTCCTCAGAGATTGAAATGCCAGAGGCTGCTCTGAATTCAGTGTCATCACTGTTATCTCTTCTTCTTAGGTCTTTTATCCTTTTCATATGCTTTAAACATCTCAAATTAAAAGAAATCCATTTGCTGGTCCCATTATGCTTGACCTACATCAGAGTCCTTGGATTTGTTTATAGAATGAAAGGACATTTTGGTTCCTTTTTAGTGTCTCTTAAGTGCAACTTGTGTTTGCATCAGTTTTTTAGAATGTAATTACTTACATGTATCACAAAGAAATTTCCTTTTGGTTAACTGCTCTGGCTCCTCATGACAATGAAAATAATCTGGAAAAGCTGGGAAATATTTTCTCAAAATAGTTGTTTTTACCACATTTTTTTGCTATTTTGCTGGTTTACTGTTAAAAAAAATGTACACATGGAACTGTATGGCTTTATAGCAGCTGCTTAAGGATATTTCCAGACTAAAATCCCATTGAATCCTGTTAACTTCTGTTATGTGTCATTTTGAACCAGATTGTCTTGTCTTATAGTTTTGACATTAGAAACCGTGATTTTGTGGATTGTGAAGTGTCACTGCCTGCTTTATAGGAATGGAAATGAACTTGAATCTTAGGTATTTTCCCTCTCTGTGTATTTTCAAAATCCCTTCTTTTAGAAATCCTCAAATAAAACTAGACAAAACTTCCGACTATTAATAATCCCATTTATTACTTTCATGCCAATGAGTACCTTTGCAATAATTGTTCTGTTTAATACAAATGGTTTCAGGGGTCTAAGAGAACAACATGAAATACAAAAGGCAATGCAATTGTATTGCAGCAATCAGGAAGAATCCAGAATTCTTTTTGTGCTCTTTTGGTTAACCTCTTCTTTAATAATTATTGAACTGGTTGTTTTATTAATTGAAATGGATTCTTTTCCCCTCAGTATAAGTGTAACTTCAGAATTAGAGAAAATCAGATTTCATATTCGGAAGCTGAATCACTGTATTTCTTTGCAAACAAAAGACATGGTTATAATACATTTCTTGGCTAAGTCTAAAGGTCAAAATTAGCAAGATTTAAAGAAAAACTGCAGAGGCATACAGCAGAGCCTTTGTAGTAATCACAAATGAAAGACAGTGCTGAATTAGTGGATACCATAGACAATCTAATTTCTAGTTACAACTTGGTATCTGTGACTGCAGCAGTGCAGTTTGCACAAGATTGAAATTGAGGCAAGAATGTAAAGAGTCAGCAGGTCAGTAGGGAAATAAAGAACTGTGTCTAGGGGCCAGCAGCCAAACTGTGTTGTAAAGGTGGCCCATAACCACATTTTCACTATTATGACAACTGTAACCTGAATTGTTTTTTTGTGGCGGTGGAATCTTGGCTTTGCTTTGCAATCACATGCAATCAACCAAATAATCATTTACAATTACTCTTTTGGGTTGGTTTTGGTTTTTTTCACATGTATGTGTGTTTATGAGTTTAGCTGGGTGTCTCATGATACGGTCTTACTTTTAACTACCATATCTCTGCCAGACAATGGCACTGTCTCTTAGCTTCCATAGAAACTGACTGCAGTCCTTTGATTGTTGGTGAAATGGAAGGCGTCTACTACAGTATATAGGATCTTGCCATGAATATATTCAAACTCCAATCTAAGCTCTCTGATGTTCTTTTTACCTCTTTGTTCTTTTGTTCCAGGGTCTTTATGTTTTTGTGGTATATTTTATCCTGCACAACCAACTTTGCTGTCCTGTGAAAGCAAGCTATACTGTAGACATGAATGGACATCCAGCTCCAGGATCAGCTTTCTTCACACATGGCAGTGGTCTGCCAGCTGCAGGAGGAGAGATCAGCAAGTCTACTCAGAACCTCATCAGTGCTATGGAGGAGGTAACAGTGCTCTATAGTCATTACCTTGTTTATTCAAAATGTGCCTAGAGATTTAAGTGACAGCACTGGAGCACAATTCACGGGAACGAGATGCTAATTTTTATTGATAATTTTTATTGGTTGATTTTGGGGAGGAGCATGATTATTATTATTTTTTACCATAGAAATTTTTATCTTTAGGCATGGAGATGTTCTTGGAATTTACACTTCCCTGGTAACATCCCATCCAGAGAATTTTCCCTTTTCTAATTAATTCTTTGGTTTGTTATAGAGGTTGGTTAAAGGATTTTCAAAAGTAGGTAACGAGAAATCAAAGTATCAATTTAACTCTTTCAGCTTGTTATAGCTCTTAGATGAGTTTAAAGTCTTCAGTTTTCCAAAGTCATCATCTGCAAAATTTCTGGAAATTTTAATGAGTGGAATAAAATTAGAATACAATTGGAGAAGAGGAGAGGATATGATGGCATGAAGAAGCCAGTCAGGACTCAATAGCCAATGTGACTATTAAGCAATGATTCTTTATTGCAGCACTTGGGAACATGGGGGATTTCTCCACCAAACCTGCCCACCTCAGCCTTTGAATTTTCAGCTTATATTTACAACAAATATGAATATTCATCACATTTCAGGAAAGGGCCCACCCATTGTCCCATCTCGGTCCACCCCAGTTACGCCTCCATCACGCCTCTTTTGGTGTCTTCTTGTCTTTGGTGGTCGCTGAGGGTCACTGCTGAATTAAGATCTGAGTCTTCCTTGCAGTTTACTTTTCACCTCTGAGTCTTTGATGTTTGTTCAAGCTGCAGGACAGGACAAAACAGCCTAACGGTTTGTTATCCTAGGTAAAAGCTCTGTTATCCTCAGATAGTAGCTGCATTTAGGGCTAAGCTGGTCTTGTATTNCTGAATCGAGAGGAGAGGGGAGGGGAGGGG
>WBNH01002826.1:0-41238 GCA_013401255.1 Urocolius indicus
GCCAGGGCTCCCTCACCCTCAATTAGTAATTCTGAGGCTAAAACACTGCTCATGTGTACAGGTAGCCAGTGAATTTGGAGAACAAAAACTCATAGAACATGTGGCTATGCTATTGTGCACCTTTCAACATCACTGTTGCCCAAACTCTTGCACCACCCAAACAAATCAGCTATTGTATTAACATATGACCAAATCCACTGGGAAAAGAATTTAAGCAGAAAAATTGAATGATGACTGGGAACTGTGTAAAAGCATTTCAACATAAGTCTGAAAAGCTTCTTCGAGAAGCAGTTAAGAAAGATGACTATACCAGTTAAAACTACTCTATGAGGTATGACAGCAGCTATGGAAGTACTGCTTGCTGATTAAAGAAACAAGACTCTGACGATGAATGTAAATCAGGGCATAGGAATCATAGAAAATCAGTATGGGAAGGGAAGCAAAACAACTCAATCTATCACTATGCCAGAGCTAAGGACAATTTAAAAGTATATTTCTCCATAATTAAGACAGAAAGGGGTCATACAGTGGTGCCTTCAGAAAAGTATATCTCAAAATCTGGAAAAAGGACAGATGATGTCACTGTATCGTGGTGAATAAATGCTCTCCATTAACAGCATACTGTCGTGGTTATGCCCAGCTAGCACAGCAGCACCATGACAGTCTCTTGCTCGGTGTCCCCCATTCACCTCCACTCTTGTTAGGATGGTGGAGGCCTCAGTGAAATGCGAGTAAAAAGATAAGCAAGGTTGTTGTGGATTGAGACAAGGGCAGGGAGGGCTCGCTGCCAATTACAGTTCCAGGCAAAGCAAACTCCAGTACTTGACTTAGAGAGGAAAGTAGGAAAGTTTATTCTACAAGAAACAGAATGGAATAAAAGCAAAAGGGAGTAGGATGATGAGAAAATTACAATCAGCACTTTAAGATCTCCCTCCCCCATCCCTCCTTTCTTCCCGGGCCCAGCTCACTGCTCCTGATATCTCTACCTCCTCCGCCCACAACAGCTCAGGGGGGCAAGGAACGGGGGATGTGGTCAGTCTCTCACAGATGGGCTCTGCCACTTCTGTCTGCTCAGATGAGTCTTCTACTGCTCCAACACGGGGTTCTTCCCCCAGGACATAGTCCTTAACGAACTTCTCTGGTGTGGGTTGTTCCCAGCAGCTGCGTCTTCTGCCGATACAGGGTCCCTCTCTCAGGACAGAGTCCTTGGTGAATATCTCTGGCATTAATTCTTCACCGTGGTTGCAGTTTCTGCAGTTACAGGGTCCCTCTCTTGGGACAAGGCCTCTTCTGGGCACAGGTTTGATGAGCTGATTTGTTGTGAGTTCCTTCCCACAGTTACAGCTGTGAATATTGGGTCCCTCCTCTGGGACACGGCCTCATAGTTTTAAAGAAGAAAATCACTGTCCCTGGCTTGGAGGCTGTAGTGAAGTGAATCGTTGCCCCTGGTCCTTGGCCAGCTGTAGCAAAATGAGTCGCTGCCCCTGATCCGGGGTCAGCTGTATCATAATGAGTCTCTGCCACTGATGCGGAGTCTTTAAAGACATGAAAATAAATCTCAGCTTTACCAGTTCTCTCCACAGAATGCAGGGGAGTCTCTGCTCTGGTACATCTCCTCCTCTCTTTCATCACTGACCTTGGAGTCCGCATGGTTATTTCTCTCACTGTTCCTACTCCTTGCACCACCACCAGCCAGAAGAAGAAGAAGAAGGGACAGAAGAAGGAAGAAGCAGGAAGAAGATGGAGGAAGAAACCTCCTCTTCTGGCTTCTTCTTAAAAAGTGATCATGGAGGCGTCCAATTGGCTCGGCCCCAGAAGTGGGTCTGGCTCAGAGCTGGGGAGAGCTGCAAACAACTTCTTACAGGAGCCATCTTTACATCCCCTTCCCCCTTACCAGAAAAGGCTGTCATGTCAAACCATGACACAACTTAAGTAAGATGTTAAAAAAACAACTGCTAAATCTATACATTATGTATGTGGACTTGCTGGGGAAGCTCCACAGGATGAGGGAAAAACTTAGCAAAGAATTAAATTCTGATGATATCTTAAAAGGGTCAATAGAAAGTAGGAAAAAATACATCTGCCAGTGGCCAGACTTTTAATAAAGAATTTAAGTAGGGTAATAAAATTCACGTTGATGAGTATGGATCTATGGAAAATAAAACATGTTAATAACTTTATGCCTCTTTTTAAAAAAAAAATACATTGACTGATAAATGTAGTGAGATTAATTAAACATTTGTTGCCAAGATTATATACTTTGGCATCAGTGTGATTGCTTCTATGCAACTGAGGCCTGGTTGGGTGTGCAACTAGATACGCTGGTTATTCTGAGAAGTACCATCAAAATTTATGAAGGCCTAGTAGACACATCTTGCAAGTAAGTTAATCCAGACCCATGGCAGCTCCACAGCAATCTTTTGCTTTGCTCTGAAACTAAATGCAAAGCTTTAGAAGGTCTTTCTCCTTTCGCCTCTAGACCTGATCCTGTTCCAGCTTTGAATCACCTGCAGGCACTACAGACATACAGCTGACAAGGAGAACAGAAGACAGGGGTGCAAGGCAAGGCAAGGCAAAGGCAAAAGCAAAGCAAAGCAAAGGCAGAGGTGCAAGGGCATGGTTTCCAAACCAACTTTTCTCAGACTTTTGTAATCCAAATCACATTGTCTATTAAGTGCTAGAACTGTACTCCTCCCTCATTTCTGTACCATTACACTTTTGCACCTTTCCACTGAGTTAACACACTATTTTGCCTTCCTTCTTATACATCACTCTATTGTCCTGCTCTTTACCCTATTGCCTATTGCTATCAGATATACAAGTCTGCTTTGCTGTCAAGTTCGTCCCTCGGTCTCCCAGCCCCTGGCAGCCCCCTGCAGGCACACACGCATCCCTCTGTCACCTTCTCATTGCTGCTCCCTGCCAACAAGAAAACCCCCTTCACAAAATCCTGCTCTACAGACTACCGTTGAGCATACTTCTCTCATGATGCCTACAGACAACAGCAGTCCTCAGTGCCAAAGCAACGAGTGGTTTGAAATTACTGAGGTGGTATTGAAAGTCAACAAGCAGAAGTCATCACATGAGGAAACTCTCTTCCAAGAATAAAGTTAGGCACAGGTTTAATAATCTTAATTATCTCACTTTCCCAGAATGCCCCTGTGTGAACACGGCCTCTGTTTGCACTACTGTGCTCACGCTTGTCAACATGCTTAGAGCACATTTACCTGTTGCAGTCTGGCATCTGTTTTGAAATACTGCCTGGGAACTTTGTCTTTTCTTATGTGTCCATACAGTGTTTAGGGCAAAGTAGTTCTGATCTTTTACTGAGGTCTTTAAATACTATGATAAAAGTGGCTAACAGAAACAACGGCTACATTCTTAAGGAACAGCAAGCAGCACACTGTCATGCTTTGTTTAAATCCCATAAGGACTATGGGCTGTATGACTCTTCAAGCACACACTACTTTACAGGCAAATTAAGTTTTACTCAGTGGATGTTTACTCTTCTTTTAGCCACTGAGATACTGGACAGATACAATTTAAACAGAAATCTAAATTTTGTTCCTTGGTTCTAGTCCATTTCTATTTCCAACATAACAGAATACAAATCTGATCACACAGCTTGGATAATATCATTGTTCACTTTATAGCCATGGCTCACCATCGCACTGGACAAGATCATACAGGGGATAAGGTCACAGAAACTCTCTGTGTGTCTTCTACCCTATGATGTTATCAGGTTACTCAGCCCTAAAGCAATAGAAACACACTGATAAAAAGAGGGGAAAGGGAACTGTGATAATAAATCAACTCAACTGCAGAGAAAGTGCCAGGGAAAACAATATTGATTTTTTTTTTTTTACAAGTCAGTGCACAGATTTGTCAGACAAAAGAACAGAGATGTCAAAATCCACAGAATAAAACACACTAATATTAAGAGAAAAACAACCCCACTACCTACAAAACGCTAGAATGTGTGCATAGCGATGTTTATCAGGAAGAGGAATGGTATTTTATCATACTCAGAAAATTTAAAGGCAATATTTATACAACCTGTATTTAGCAGCTCTTTGCCTCTCACACTGATTTTACATTACAATATCTTAGTAGGGTCAGGCAGAAAGGGAGTCAGAGTGCACTGCAAAAGGAAAGCGCCTCTGGCCTGGTGAACAAAAGACACTTCACTCCTCACCTAAGGGAGGTGACTCACTGGTCGTTACCAGTGACCATGCAGTTACCTCCCCAGGTGGTAGTAAAGTATGTTGCTTGTCTTCAGTGACTTAGAGGAGCTTTCTTTCTGAAACGGCCACGTTATGCTACTGGAAAATAGGGGACTGGTTAGGGTAGGTCAAGCAGAAAAGACACTCAGAGAGAGAAGACACTTAAATTCTATTCTTCTAAAGAAATTAAGTATTACAATTATATAACTAATTATAATAAATATAGTAGATGACATAATAAACGTTGATTCTCTCACCAAGGACCATAAGAAAATAGTAGTTATATGAAGTACCAAATATAAGAATAGAAATAACCATCAGTTCAGAACAGTGATTTGTCTGCTATCTAACACTTATCTTTAATAAATTCAGAGAAACTAAGGCCAGAAGGACTATTACTTCAGTTACTGTTTCCCATGTAACAGAAGTCCTTAAATTTCATGCATTTCCTCTTATTTGTATTCCCAAAACCTGTTTGGCTGAATCAATTACTTTAGAAAGACATTCAGCATTTATTTGAAGACTTCATAAGGTGTAGAAATCATCAGATCTACTGTAATTTGTGCTACTGTTTCAGTGTCCTCACTGTTAAAAATTAGAATTAATTTCTTATTAAAATTTGTATGCCTTTAACTTCCTGTCATTAATCTTTTGTCTCTTAAATTACTGAGCACATGATTTTCTCAGCATGAAGGTACTTGAGCATTATAATCATTTTCCATTCATATCTTCCTTTTAGAAAACTGGATAGACTGAATTCCTTAAAGTGTCATTTGCAACTCACTTTCCCCCACACACAATTTAGTTTTGTGGCTCAGCCCTTACAATGCTTTGTAATTCTGGAGCTGCAAGGGGTTGTTACTCAGGTGGATGTAGGTTGCACCTGTGACTGCTTGGAGATACACTGGTGTCACTTCTCCAGTTCACAAGACTTCTGTTCATTTCATGCTATTGCCAGTAGAGTACCAGCTGTACAAATGACTACATGCCATTGTACATGTACAAGGTACAAACTAATGTTGAACACCAAATCACACTACTAAAAAACCAAATATTTTAGCACCTGTTGATATTTTTTACCCTTTTCATTTGCTTGATCTTGCTTTTATTTACATGCTTTTAATTCCATTAAATGAGAAGCAACACTGAAAAAGAAGAAAATAAACTCCCTGGACAGTCAGGAGTGTAGAAAGAAAGTATATTGTCAGCAGCAGACCAATTCTGGGCCTCGTTGTAAAGGTAAGTCTTGATTTTCAACACCTACCCCTCGGTAGATGCCAAAATGCTAAAAGAATTATGATCTTTCAAATATTCTCTACTTTCATTTTTTCCATTCTTTTCTGTGATGGAATTTTTGCTTCATTTTCCCCCTTTTTCAGCCTCTGAAGTAGTTACTCCAAATGCAGAAATGTAATGTGCAGAAATAATTGATTTTATTTTTATCCCCACAGATATTTAATATTCTCTCTCTGAATCCTCAGCAGATCCATCCAAACGATGGTTGTAACAAACTCAGGAAACTCTCTTTTTCTGACAGTATCTCCTCCTTTTCAAGCTTCCCATATTTAAAACCTATCCGTGCCATAAGCCACAAACAGTCCTGTGCCTGTGGTTCCTTTCTCATAGGGATACTTCCAGTCACTAAGTTAAAAAAACTGCATCATAGCCAAAGTTACAGACAGAGCTTTCAGCACAGTGAAGCAGCTCCCTGTTCTGTGAATTCTTCACATAGTGGGATCAGTCACTGATCCCACCACTGAATTAGAATTTCTTCACGATGGGGAGACAGCATGCGATTTGAAACATGGGTTGATGAAAACACCAATATTTGAGAAGGCTTGCAGCTGAATTTGTTTGCTTGGTACATTGTGAAAGCCATTGCCTTTCCATGATCTCTTCATGAAAAAGAAGTTCAGTGGTAAACAAAATTTCAGAAGCAGAATCTGGGTCCTTCCTGTTTGTTTTGGATACTCAGTAAAACGAAGACTATTAAAGCAGCTATCCTTCAGCATCTTAAAGGCTCTGCAACCAATTAGAAACTTTAGAAAAAAAAAGGACGATAGTGCTAAATGCACCACGGACAGGAGAAATGAAAGCCACTAGACTGGCAGAGCAAGACTTTTCTGAGTAAACACCTACATCTGATAGATGATAGCAAGCAGGAAATGACAAGTTTTGCCAGGAAATATGCTTTTTCCAAACTATACTGCTTTCTTCTTGTTCATGAGCCTTGACAAATACTGAAAAAGTTCTTTCTTGTATGGACTTGTATGGACTATTCACTAACTGGACTTCTGAATTCAAGCCCATAGTTCAAGCCTATATAGTCTTGGAAAATTCCACCAAGAGCTCTAACAATGGATTCACTGTACTTTATCTATTTTTACAAAAAAAATCTAGACTTAAAAAAACATGCAATAGAACCATGCTTCTCAAGACCTAAATAAAAGTCCTATCTACTATGTTAGCAACAAATTGTCTTTCCTGTTACTGCTTCCTCAGAAGTTTCCTTCTCACCCTGCTGTCTAATGATTAAAGTGAACACCTCACTTTTTTGCTGTCCTACAAAACATTAAAAGGATTATCTACTAAAACAAACAAACAAACTGTGATGGTTTAGCCCAATATCCACCCAGTCATAATATTACTCCCCTCTTAAACTGGGTGGGAGAGAGGGAGAGGAACATAAAAACCGCTTGTGAGTTAAGGACGGAGAGATCACTTGGTAATTAACATCACGGGCAAAACAGACTCAACTTAGGGAGAAAAAAAGGTTTGATTTATTAAAGAGACAATAAGAGCAGGGAGATGAGAAATAAAAACATCTTAAAACACCTCTCCCCACCCCTCCACTTCCTGGGACTCCCTTTCTTTCCCCCCCACAAGCGGCACAAGGAATGAGGAATGGGGGTTGCAGGCAGTTCATTACAGATGGACTTTGCCACTGCTGCTTCTCAGAGGGAGGCCTCCTCACACTTCCCACTGCTACACTGTGGGGTCCCTTCCCACGGGAGACAGTCCCTCATGAGCTTCTCCAGCGTGGGTCCTTCCAATGGGCTGCAGCTCCTCACGAACTGCTCCAGCATGGGACCTCTCACAGGGCAGCTCCTCACACACTGCCTGGTGTGAGTCACCCACCAGGAGAGACAGTCCTTCAGGGACAGACTGCTCCAGCCTGGTTCCTCTCACAGTCTTGCCAGGAATTTGCTCCAGGATGAACTTCTTACAGAGTCACGGCCTCCCTCAGGCATCCACCCGCTCCGGCGTGAGCACGTCCCCCACGGGCTGCGAGTGGATCTCTGCTTCCCGGTGGTCCTCCATGGACTGCAGGGGGACAACCTGCTTCACCATGGTCCTCACCACATATCGCAGGGGAGCCTTCTTCTCAGTGCCTGGGCACCCTCCTCCCTCTTCTTCTCCACTGACCTTGGTGTCTGCAGAGATGTTTTCACATTCTCTCTCCCTGTTGCTGCTGAAGTTCTGCAGCTGCGCAACAACTTCTTTTTCTCAAATATGTTATTCACAGAGGCATTACCTCCATCACTAATTGGCCAGGCCTGGGTCAGGTGCAGGGTCCAGCTTAAAACTTACTAGACCTAATCCTGTCAGCTACAGAAGAAGGTTCTGGCAACTCTCTTTGTTTAAAGAAGCCACCTCTCTAGACCCCCTGCTACTGAAAAACCTGGCCCAGGCCAAAACTACTACACAAGCAAAAACCAACAACAAAAATCCCTGGTGGTTCTTGAAGAGGTAGAAAAGCCTCAACCATGTAAGTCTGCTTCAAGATTTTTATATGACATGTTCACACCACGTACCCTATTAGAAGAAAATTCAAACTAAATTTATGTTCAAACTGGTTGAAAAGAAGTCTCCGCATACTGATTTCCTAATTTTAATGCTTTAGTTCTCCATTTCAAGTGTTTGATTCCCAACCTAGGCAACTAGACACAATACTGCACTGAAAATGGATCTTTTACTCACTTCCTGAACCGGTCTGTCTGTATTTCCTGAGCTCACACTCAGGTAGCAATACTGAGTGGCTGTTCCTTCACAGCTCCAACCGGTCCATTGCTTCCCTCCTTCAGAGTCCCCTGCCTTGCTTTGTTTCTCCATCTGACAATATGACATCAATATTGAACACCAAATGACACAGAATCAAAATAGTCGTGAGAAATTTATTTTGATCAGCCTTTGTAGCTATTTGTCTGTTTTAACACTAAGTTATTCTTATGATAATGTAAGACAAGCACAACATGCCCACTGGCATTTTTCCTTCACACCAGCAGATCTTATAAACCTAACAAGGCTCATCCATCATCTGCACTAACTATGGACTGAGGGGAAAGGTCAGGAGACTGGGTCTGGAGAAAGTCAACTGTAAGGGGACAGGAGACATGCTGATAGGAAAAAGACTGTACCGCTGTCATCTACTGGAGGCAGTGATTGGCAAAGACAATATTGTTTGGTAGGACATGACAATTATCCATTTATTTCATGCCTTTCTTTTGTTCTCCGCAGTTGAAGGTGCAACAGCTACTACTGAAAGTCAGTGAGAGACTTTTATGACTTCCACCATGTCTATAGTGCACAGCATCTGCTCATCTTTTAGAGGTAACTCCTTAGTGAGAGGCTCACAATTTTAGGTTCCAGGTACAGTCATTTTACCCTACACACAGATGATATTTCTTTTTCCTCGAGAGGATTCAATAACTGGATGAAAGAAACTAGATGGGTCTTGCCACTGTCAGACATTCCCTATGGCACTGTCCTGGATATTTATCTCTTCCAGGATGTTCTTTCAAATAAACCAATCACCATGTTAGACTTTCAAAAATTACTTTATAAAGTAAATCTCTCCCTCTAGCAGAGCTTCTCTTTCACTCCCAACTATCCAAACTAGAAACTCAGTAACAGTTTTCCAGTTTATAAGACAATTCATCTCTATTATTTTAAATCTCTTAACCTTAAGATATGGGCGGGCTAAGTGATAAATACATATTTCAGATTTTTCATTTCATTTTTTCATTCATTCAGAAAATTAAGGAGTAAAAGAACAGCAGTATATATGGGATTATCCTAGGAAGACAAAGATGTCTCAACAGCGTCTGCTAAACAAAAGCAGTTCCTTTTTGCTGCAAAACGCTCTATATCATAAAAGCTGTAAACAGCAATATAAAAGAAGCTTCTCAAGTGATATGATCTTTCTTTTAGAGTACAAAGAGCAAATGATAGGGATACTGATCTCGAGGAAGTATTTTTGGAAAACATGTTCACAAAATATATAGAGAAATAAGGTATCCTGGATCTAAAGGCACTAGTCCCCACTTCTTAAATTCCTGATGTGAGGTAAAGGCAGAAATAGAACCAGAGGCTGTGACTGTCTTTTGAGGACTCAAGGGCAAAGTCTAAAATTTAAAATGTAAGAAGAAAGCAGTCCATAAAGAAAAGTAATCAGAAAATTTAAGCCCTGAAGAGATTCTTCAATCACTCAGTCTGATGTATTGTAACATGTATTATGTACCTTCCAGCTATCCTATGCTGCACTGAAAAACTTCAATTTGGCTAAACTAACATTTACGCAACAACTGCAGAAACATTTGCCTTAGGTCTTGCTAAGAGGCATCAGGTGAAGAACCCCCCTTCACCCTATAGTACTTGCACACTCTCATTGGGTGGTGGCAGCTCCCAAGGAGTCACTCTCATTGTGCCTTTCCAGCCAGAACAAAGACCTCTCCAACATCCAACAATTTTTTCACATTAGAAATACTTAAACACAGTAATCAAGTTACCACAACCTTTTGTTTTCCCTCTGCTCAGCTGAACAGCTGGAGGTTTCTAAGTCTGCCCTTCGAAAGCCTTTCTATCACTTTTGCAGCTCATTTATACACTGCCCCACTTTTAAAATATGACCAAAATCAGACTGTGGGGAACAGAATAGTATTTAGCTTTTCAATATCTGTCTCACTGACTTGGTTTAAAGTGGTAAAAATCACCTAGTCATTGATCCTCTGTGCTTATACCTAAGCACCACATTAGCCATTTTGACAGCATATCACCGAACTCAGTATTTATAAGAAAAAAATGCTGAAACAATGCTGTTAGTGTTCCAGTATGCCACAGTTTATAGCTAAAAATTATGTCACCTATAATATGAACGTCAAAAATTTCACATATTTTTTTCCAAATCCCTGCCCACAGTTCATTGGAGATACAGAACCAAGGAAGTGAAAGCATATATGGTACAGAAAGCTAGTCTATGTCTTACATATCTGTATTTATTTCCATCAGAGGATAAAATACTTAATCTTTCAAAATGTTAGATCCTTATTTATACTATTATTGTTTCAAATAGGACTTACTATAATAGGACTAACCATACAGTTTTGAGAATGGTCAAATCCCTAGAAAATCATTAATCCTGGATGTATGCACTAGGAAAACTGTGTAGAAAAGATAAAGAGTAACATAAGGATTTTAGCCTTTAGTAGGACATTCTTTTTCCGTGCCCAGCTCCAGAAGACTTAAACCCATCAGCCAGTACATTTAACTCCCAGAAGGCAGCAGTGGAAAGGTTCACGTTCACGTGAAAAAGCACTTGACTGCTGAAGGAGTCACTCCATACAACTATTAATCCACAAGAAGGACAACAGAGCTTACACCAAGAGTGAAATATGTGCAATTGAGGGTGCTACCCATTTCATTATTGACTGCTGAATGACCCAACACTGCAACCTGCTGCAAGGAAGCAATTATTCTCTTTTTCTCTTTTTCTTTACACTGAAGTTCTGCAGTCTGAGATCTTAGCATCATGCTATGATTTCTGGTTCTTATTTTGGCAAGCAAGTTAAGCCAAGACTACTTTAATGAGCACTCCTTACTAAGAGACATTGGAGTGAGAATAATTACCATACATTTAGAAATATTTTTATTTGCAATTATACAATACATTTAAGTATTTTAGAGCTTTAAAATCAGTAGCAATCAATATTAGTCTCACCCGTGAACTTAACTCCCCCATGCTGGAAACAACACAAAATCCAGACCCTTTTTTTCTGAGAAAGGCTCTTTATTAACTACTCAGGCATAGCAAAAGTTAATGCATTAGGCATTATTTTCCTTTGTTGTTAAAACAAGGTAGTTGCAGGAGACAATCAGGCATGCTCAAAGCACATCTAGCCATTTCTGTGAGCTTTCAAGCTTCTCACTAAGATCTTACACTGCTGAGACCAAATGTTTAAAATAAGGACAAAAATATTAACTTAGGATATAGCTCAAAGATTCCTTCTCCTTTTATCTAAAAAAACTGTAATTTTCTTTGGATCATGAAATGGACTTCCCTGCAAGACAGTGCTTGCCAACATCAACGATGTGCTCTGTCCAAACTGAGTAAGAGTTATGTACCCTCTGCCATGTCAAAGGAGACAATGAGCTCATTGACTTGTCACAAATTTGCTTTTGCATTGTTATAATTGGTTTTGCATAGGTACTTTGGATTCCTATTCCAAGATCTTAAAAGTTCACAAACCTGCAGAGCCAAAGATCCTGTGTCAAACTACTATTACGTGACACTATATCAGGGTACTTCAAATATGTTGAAACAGCAACTGCCAGCATTGGATCGTTAAATTCCACTTAGAGGCTCAATCCAGAAAAAACTTTCTGTTTCCCTGAGGCATGCCTGTAACCATCTTTTGCAAACTGTATTTTGTCTCAATATTTTTCAATATCTCTAAGCAATCATTTTGATTTTGTACATCCTGTGATGTTTTAGTACTATCCTTAGTTGCCAGGCTTTGTTTTGCAATGAAGAATAAAGTCATCAAACTCCCAACAGAATACATCAATTAAATGAAATTACAGAGCACCAACTAAATATACTTTTTGTCTCAACATTTGATCACTCTCTTCGGTTGGTAGATACAGTTAGTAGGGTCAATTCATTTGTGAAGCTGTCTTTATGCAACTATCAGTCACGCACTTCATCAGCTTTCACATGTTGTGTTGTTCTAGCATTTTGATAAGGCTTAACTTCAATTTCTTTACACTACACTCCCTATCTGATATCCCATTCAATGCATCACCTTCTTTAACAACAGCCAACCCCACAACCTTGCTCTATCAATGGAAACAATGAAGCAGAATCACAGAATGACTCAAAATGGAAGGGATCCATAAGGACCATTGGTGCAGATATTTCTATTAATGACGGTTCTCCTAAAAATGTTCAGTTGATATCTCCATTCTCCTTTGTCCAAGAACATCCTGGATTTCAGGATCTGTTATTGAATGCACTACATAGCTTTAAATACTCTGTATCTGATCCCATAATATCCTAAACATTTTAAAATACTCTTATCTGGGAATAAAACCATGCATAATAGAAGAGTATCAAACTCTACTTTGGTCTACTCTATCTCTCTATTATAAAGTATTAAATATTAAACAACTTAGATAAAAGAAAGATGGGAAAGAGGTACATTTCTTATCATAACTCTGCATTAATATTTCATTGAAGTCCAGATGTGACACATTATTAGTGACATTTTTCAGTATTTCTTCTTAACATTGCATTTTTAAACGACAGTACTAAAAATTATCCCCTTTTTTGTATGAAACACTTAAATTTTGCAACAAAAACATTATAGAATTCTGTATTTCTGACTTTTTATGAACTGTTCAAGACTCAACCACAGTCAAAGTCAAATTGTTGATATTCCAGGATTATTGACAGTTTGACATATTCATTTATTTATTTATTTATTGGAAATTTAGAAGTTCACTCCTATTTTTCAAGCAGACTTTTTTTTTTCAGGTTTTCCAGTAGCAGGGGGGCTAAAGAGGTGGCTTCTTTAAACAAAGAGAGTTGCCAGAAGCTTCCCCTGTAGCTGACAGGGTTAGGGTTAGTAAGCTTTAAGCTGGACTCTGCACCTGACCCAGGCCTGGCCAATTAGTGATGGAGGTAACGCCTCTGTGAACAACAGATTTGAGCAGAAGAAGCTGTTGCACAGTTGTTAAAATGAGCAGCAGCAACAGGGAGAGAGAATGTGAAAACATCTCTGCAGACACCAAGTGGAGAAGGAGGGGGAGGAGGGTGCCCAGGCACTGAGAAGAAGGCTCCTCTGCGATATGTGGTGAGGACCATGGTGCAGTAGGTTGTCCCCTGCAGTCCATGGAGGACCACCGGGAAGCAGAGATCCACTCACAGCCCGTGGGGGAGGTGCTCACGCCGGAGCGGGTGGATGCCTGAGGGAGGCCGTGACTCCGTAAGAAGTTCATCCTGGAGCAAGTTCCTGGCAAGACCTGGGAGTCCGTGGGGGAGGTGCCCACGCCGGAGCAGGTTTGCTGTCAGGACTTGTGATCCCGTGAGGGGACCCAGGCTGGAGCAGCCTGTCCCTGAAGGACTGTCTCTCCCGGTGGATGACCCACGCTGGGCAGTGTGTGAGGAGCTGCCCCGTGGGAGGGCCCATGCCGGAGCAGTTCGTGAGGAGCTGCGGCCCATGGGAAGGACCCACGCTGGAGAAGTTCATGAGGGACTGTCTCCCGTGGGGAGGGACCCCACAGTGTAGCAGTGGGAAGTGTGAGGAGGCCTCCCCCTGAGAAGCAGCAGCGGCAAAGTCCATCTGTAATGAACTGACTGCAACCCCCATTCCTCATCCCCTGCGCCGCTGGGGGGGAGGAAAGGGAGTCCCGAGAAGTGGAGGGGTGGGGGGAGGTGATTTAAGATGGTTTTATTTCTCATCTCCCTGCTTTTATTGTTTCTTTAATAAATCAAACCTTTTTCTCCCTAAGTTGAGTCTGTTTTGCCCATGACACTAACTGCCGGGTGATCTCTCTGTCCTTAACTCACAGGCTGTTTGTTATATTTCTCTCTCTCTCCTATCCAGTTTAGGAGGGGAAGTGATATTATGAATGGGTGGACATTGGGCTAAACCACCACAAGGTGCAAAATTTCAAATGCAAAACTTTGTTCTAGAAATAAGATATGAATGCTCATTTTATCCCGTGATCTGAATGAGAGAAAGGCAGGAAGTAAATCATTCATTCAACTGTTTTTTTTCACAAATATATGAAAACAAACAAATTCAGCTATCAGGTTTTCATTTCTCTCCAGATTGTTGAACACTCTATTACTGCTTCTTCTTTCTGGAGTTACTACAACCATCTTTTCCACAGGCTTTTATTGAACACACAAAACAGCATTTGTATTGATGGCTTGGCCTTCCAAAGGCATGGCTGGGTTTTTTTTGGGGGGAAAGGCACGATCTGTAGCCTGTTATTTACCTGCATTTATATCACCATGAGCTCTCTCCTTCCTATACTTGTTAGTACTAAGGTTGTATTAATGTTCTGTTGAAATGCTTTGTGTCTAGTTAGTTGCACATGCTTTGGCAACATAATTCTAGCACTTAATTGTTATGTTATGCTCTCGGGTCAGGGACTATTCAAAACATGAGAATTTTATTAAGTTGTACCTGCAATTTTATCTCATTTAAAGTACATTATAGTTTATATGTACTATCCTTATCCTAAGGCAGATTCTTAATAACTTTAGCCTGACAGTTAATAATGTAGCAATTGCTTTGCACTACTTTTAGTACATTGTGCAGGAAAGGCAACTGACCCTCAGAGCCTGTACTATTTTGCTGAGATAACTGCATGCAGTGAAAGAGAAATAGCTAGTTCATCCATGCAAATAACAGAGCTCACTCACACACACACACAAAAAGACAGGAATCAGCAAGACAGGTAAGCATATCATATAGGCACAAGGATGAGATTAGTGATTATATGCTTGTCATCCCTGGACAGTTCACATCCTTACAGTTATACCTCTGCTGATCAGGAGCTTTTGCAAAGAATGTGATGACCTATTTGTCTTATATATTGGGAACAAAAGGGATTTCTAGGACATGTTCTAAAATCGAAAATGAAGTCCTAAGTAAGCACACAAAATACAGTAAAAAAATATTTGAGACAGAGATTTTTTTTTTTCCTTTAGGACAAACATTTACCTGTTTCTGCTGCCACTGTCCACTGCCCTAGCCAAAAACTCTTGACTCACTGTGTCAGCTACTGTCCACATGTGTATTCTTGGCACCTAAAAGCTCACAGACTGTAAAATAATACAGTAGGACACTAATGAAAAAAAACCAAAAAGACAGGAAGAGAGAAATTGGAAATACTGTGATAAGAGCAAGTAGTTTTTGCTAACTTGTGTTATTTTTTTAATACAAAATTCTTCTAAGAAAGTGAAAAGCATTTGTTACTTGACAAACAAACTCTATAGTGGAATTTTTCATCTTGTAAAAACCCTAACATTCATAAAGATAAAAAGCACAAATACTGGGGGTGGGTGGGGTGATTACCATAAGCACTGTAATCACATACAGCTTGCTTTCTATATTACTTATAGACAAACTGGAAAATTAACACAAAGTGGAAAATTCGGTGTAGCAACTTTCACACTCTGCAACCATATTAAACAAAGCCACAGAAGTAGTTTGCTTACTTGTATCCTCACTAATAACAGACATCGATCAGCCTAATTGCAAGTACACATATACACTTCCCCAACAAAGTCATTTATCTCTGGTAAAGTTATTCACCTTTGCCATTAAATTATTAACTCACAATTGTCCTCAAACATCTTATAAGAGCTTCCATTCAATTACAGTATTTAGAAAGAATGCTGCTTGGCATATCCCATGTAGGAAACAGTAATAAAAGATCGATTCCACAAAACTAAAAATGTGCTATAATCCATAAAATTCATGCATCATAGTGCAGACCTGCGATGAAGCATACTTTTATATTGCCCAAGAAACATTTTTGTATATAAACATAGGAGAATTTATCACTTTCATTACTCATCATCACATTGCTACATTCTAGTGATTAGCTTTTACAAAAGATTGAGTTAATCTACATCCTTAATTGATTGTCAAATGAGAGAATGTCATTATCTTCACTCTCTTTCTGTGTAAGTCAGAACATATAATGGACAACTGGGGAACTGCTGTCCTTGTTATTTATCATAGAATCATAGAATGGTAGGGGTTGGAAGGGACCTTTAGAGATCATCTAGTCCAATCTCCTTGCAGAAGCAGGTTCACCTAGATCAGGTCACACAGGAACATGTCCAGGCGGGTCTTGAAGACCTCCAAGAAAGGAGACTCCACACCCTCCCTGCGCAGCCTGTGCCAGGGCTCCCTCACCCTCACAGTGAAATCATATTTTCTTATGTTTAAATGGAACTTTTTGTGTTCCAGCTTCATCCCATTACCCCTTGTCCTGTTGCTAGATACAATAGAAAAAAGGGATGCCCTAACCTCCTGACACCCACCATTTAGATATTTGTAAATATTACTAAGTTCCCCCCTCAAGAATATTCAGAAATAGATCGAATAAATATTAAGAAACAGACCCAAGTTCATATTCAAGCTTAACAGGCTGTCAGTTTGGAATGGCCTAATCCTACAGACGAATCCAAAAAACTCCATTAATGGTTTATTCCTGTGCTCTGGTGCAGAATAAACCAAATTGTTCCCTTAAGAGACAAAATGAGATACATAAAACACATATTATGTATTTTGTCACATAACAATCCTCAACCTAAGACAGTCCTTCATCACTGTCCTTGCACCTTCATAAACCTCAAAATACTTTGTGAAAACAGAATATCCTGCTGATGGCACAGTCTGTTGGGCTGCAAAGCAGCTTTCTGATCAGTTGATTATTACAGTTTGTTTATTACCAAAAAAATCAAACAAAACAAAACAAAAAAAACAACAAAACCAATAAAATCAAAAACTGTGTCAAATGGTAAACCAGAACTGCCTGTGGAGTTGTAGGGATTGCAGATCTGGTAATTATCTGCAGGGAGCTGAGCTCAAACTTTTTTACCAGGAAGATATCGTGGTAGTAATACAGGGGGATGGTCTGGGAACTTGCAGCTGACAGTTATTAAAGAAGCATCAAGAAACAAAACTTCAAAGCGAAAAATGCAAAAGAGGTTGTTAGATGCCAGTGAGCATTCTAAAGGAGACACACATGTCTGCAATAACTGGAGCTGCACAGTATCACTAGCCAGGAAGCAGCAAAAGAGGCCTTTGTGTTTCCTAACCCTAGCAAATATATGTTTTGGGGTTTTAATACTGCCTTCAGTCCATTTACCACTGTAAACATTACCTCATAGCTTTCAGACTCCCTGAAGTCTAAGACAGAAACACCTTCTCCTCTCCAGAACATTACTCTGCCAGGAAAGGCTTTTAACTCTACAGTAGACCACTAGTACCTCATATCCAGGCTCTTGCCCTAGTGAATCCTTGCCTCTGGTGAAAGAGACCATTATCATTTCTGTGGGCATTCTCTGCTTGTGTAACTGCCTGAAAATGATCATGCCTTTGTCTAAACGGAGTGGTAGACAAGAAGTGTGGAAGGAATGAACAGGGATGACTTTCTACAGCATCACAGAGTTCAAGCCAGCTACAACCTCCATGATGGACCATGAGTCCATCGTGCAATTTTTTTTCTTATTAAAGACAGAATTTTAAAAGTTTCAGAATGAAAGTAATTTACGAGTCTTCATTAATTTAATAATTTTGCTGATTGCCAATAGAATTCCCACAGAAGAGGCTTTTTCAGTGGCATTTATAATTATCTCTTTCATCCTATCTTTTACTTAAATTCTTTGCATATTTAAATTTTCCTTTTCTTGCCTTATTTTAATCCTGACTTTCTACATTATTGTTAAGTACATTCCTATGTTGCCATTCAAACAAATATAAACACATCATTTCAGATTTTCTAGCAGATCTTCCTAAAGCCCTTTTCCTTGTTCAAAGAATATCCAGTTTACTGATCACTGTGAGTCAAACCCTGTGTTTTTCCTTTCCTGTCAAGTTAACACTGAAAGTTAAAGACAGTATTTTATTTTTTCTTTGTGTAATTTCCTGCAAGTGTCTGTCTTACAATAAGAAAGAGTTGTAATATATATTCCACAAAAATTAATTCCTCGGGAAAATGGCTTATATCAGATGTCTGTGAGCTGCTAGCCACATGGTGCTGATTCAGTCGTTTGTTGTCATAAGCTACACACAGTTCCTCCAAGTACCATTTGTTTCTTCTAGTATCACTAACTAATCTGATTGAAAGACCAGACAGTAGGCTCCAGATTTCCAGATGGTATCTGCCTGTAGCTGCTAATACTTTTCACACCAGGGAAACGTAAAAAGCTCTTCTTATATTAAGAAGGTTTCATTTTCTATTTAAAAAGGTACCTGAGATCCACACCTTTCCACATACTCATTCAAACCACTTCCAAACATTCTTGCACTTTTCACAGTCTGTTGCCAAAATACGTAAGACTGACAGCATCAAATTCCTTCCCCATCTTTTTGATTTTCAGTCACAATTTTTTGGCTAGTGTGATGGATGAGGAAATTGGAAGGTGCTAAAACAAGCAGATAAAGCAAAACAGACCATTACCTCCTCTTACTGGCATATCCTGTCTTCCTTATGCAACTTTCCTATTTGAATAAGGATAGAGCTGGCTGTCTTTTAGACACTGCTATTATACAGCCAATGTACTTACAAAAAATGGAATTTAATGGAAAAGACAAATTGTGAAATATTTTGAACAAGCATAAACCTTCAACCAAAAAGTGAGCCTGAGCAGAAACAACACACTTGATATAAAGTTTCTCATGCATTCAGATCCCTGAACCTCCAATATCTTCACTGAGGCATACATGCTTCTTGGCTATATACAGCATCTAAATATAATACACTGTGCTGTTTTTGGCTGTGATAGACCTAATTTTCTTCACAGTAGCTGGTATGGGGCTGTGTTTTAGACTTGTGCTTAAAACAGTATTGATAACATAGGGATGTTTTTGTTATTGCTTGCACACCATCAACGCCTGTTCTGCTTCTCACCTTGCCCTGCCAGCAAGAGGGCTAGGGGCCACAAGAAGCTTGGAGAGGACACAGCAAGGACAGTTGACCTCAACTGAACAAAGGTATATCCCAGACCATATGGCATCAGTCTCAGGATAGAGAGCAGATACATTGCAGATGTTCAGAGTGATTGCGTTTGCCTTCCCAAGTCACCATTACCTGGGATGGAGCCCTGCTTTCCTGGGAATGGCTGAACACATCCCTGCCAATGGGAAGTGATATATGAACTCCTTATTTTTCATTGCTTGCATACATAGTTTTGGTAAGTTTTCTTATTTCTACTCTTCTGATTCTGTCTCCTGTCCCAACAAGGGGAAGCAAGAGAGCGGCTGTGTGGTGCTGAGTTGCTGGCTGGGGTTCAACCATGACATACACTTACAGAAGTTCTTCTATTTTCAAGTTTCTTTACTGAATTAATTTCTTTATTAAAATTGAAATCTTAACATTAAAAGTGTACAATTTTTGCTTCAGAAAGTTCTCTTTTTTTACCTTGCTATATTGCAGGACTGGAATATTTGATACTTCTAATCTGGCTCCATGGAAGTGATGTCAAGGTATAGTGCAGTCTAATTTTGGAAAAGAAAAATTATAGAAAACCTCCCTTCCCAAGCTTCAGCAGCTTAAGCACCAAGGCCCATCATAAGTAGGCAAAATGTTACAGGTTATTCTTCCCTTGCTATCTCTGAAAATGCAACAACATGTGAAATGTGTTATCTTTCCTATTAATGCAAAGTGAAATGCAGTTTTGCATACTGTCTTCTATAGATCTGCAAAACAGGAAATGATTGCTTGATAGAGACAATGACAATCAGAGGCATCAACTATGTTATACAACATGGAAGTTATCTGGTATCCTAGAAAGCTGCACTTGTTTGAACTGAAAGCATAATCATTGACCTGGAGGCCTGTCAGAAATTACATCATACCTACAGAAACTCAGTAAGATCAAAGATGATTTTTCACAGTCCATTTACATTTCCAGCTCCCCTACACTTTCATGCTTTTTGTTCAAAGATAAAACTTCACAGATAAAGGATTTGGAGAAGAAAATCCAAACTTCAGATTACATTTTTTCCACATACCTCTATATTTTTGTGTGTAGACAGAAATGAAAGGAAATAACATTTCTGTGCTATTTTCACTTAACTCAGACATTGACAACACTTAACTTTAAAATAGTTCTACTCCTGCACTGTTTGCAGTCCCAGACTCAACTTTGCTGTTTGTATCCACACTTTAAAATGCTTTCAGAGTGGTTGTTCTTTAAGGAACTTATCCTCCAGGCTCAAGAATGGTCCATTCCCATATGTGGGAAGTCAGGCAAAGGTGGCACCAGCCTCACACAGATAAACAAGGAGCTCCTCACTAAATTTAAAAATCAGACCTGAAAGAGAGGGATGCAGGGTCAGGTCATCCAGGAGAAATACATAGATACTGAGTGCATAAGGATGGGATCAGGAAAGCTAAAGCCCACCTGAAGTCAAATATAGTGAGAGATATGAAGGGCAGTAAAAAAGGACTCCACAGGCCTACTGACAGTCAAAGGAGTAACAGGTGAACAAAGTGGGCCTAACACTGAATGAGGCAAAATACCTGGTGACACTGGCCATGGGAAAAGGCCAAGGTACTTCACCTCAGTCTTCAGTCATAAGACTTGCCTTCAGGAATCCCAGACCCCTGAGACCAGTGGGAAAATCTGGTTTAAGGAAGAGTTACTCTTGGTGGGAGGGGATTGGTTAGGGAAACTGGACATAAACAAGTCCATGAGTCCTCTTGGGGTGCACCCATGAGTATTGATGGAGCTGGCTAATCTCACTGTGAAGCTGATGATAAAAACTGAGAGGAGTGGCTGAGACAGCAGATAGTTGTCCTGCCATCCAAAATGGACCCTCAAAAGCCTGCAGAAATGCGCAGAGAGGAATCTCGTTAAGTTCAACAAAGAAATGCAAAGTCTTGCCACTGGGGATGAACATTGCCATGCACCACTATATGCTAAGGGCCAACCAGCAGGAAGGTAAGGTTTCTGAAAAGGACCTAGGACTCCTGGTGGACAACAAGCTGAGCATGAGCCAGCATTGGCAAAGGGGTTGCATTAGGAAAAGTATCACCAGCAACTTGAGGGAAGTGATCTTTTGCTTGCCTCTTCTCAGCAGTGGTGAGAGCATATCAAGAGTCTCATGTCAAAGCCTGGACTCCTCAGTATGAGAGATGTGGACTTAGTGGAGTGAGTCCGATGAAGTGCCATAGAGGTTGGAGTATCTCTCGTAAGAGAAGTGCTTGAGAAAACTGGAACTGTTCAGCACGTGGAAAAGAAGGCTCACAGGGATCTTATCAACATATATAAAAAGCAGGAGATAACGATGATGGAGTCAGACTCCGTTATATTCAATTGCAGGGCAAGAGGCAATGGGCACAAACTTAAACGGAAAAAACTTTGTTATTCTGACAGTGGTCTGGTCAAACACCAGAATAGGCTGCCCAGAGATGCTGTGGAGTCTCCATCCTTGGAAATATTCCAAATCTGACTAGACATAGTCCTGAGCAACCTGCTTTAGCTGACCTTGCTTTCTACAGAGTCTTCTGGGGTCCTTCCAAACTCAGTGATAACGTGATTCCACAAAGGAGTGTCAATCATGGATCATAGATTTCCCAGAAGTAAAAGCTAGGAACTTCAACATTTGATTTAGGGATTAAAAAATGCATTTCAGTGACCACACAAGACAGATGTCAACAGTGGACAAGTAGGCTCTAAAAATATTTTTTCCAAAGGCAAAAAAAAGTCTAGCATTCTTGCTTAGTCGCTCAAAAATCACAGAAAATTAATAAAGATCTGAATAACTACTGGAACTTGAATAGTAATTATTCATTGACTTATATGGTCACTAAGAATCATCAAGTGGTAATGATTTTTGTGTGTTACACGAATTGCTGCCTTTCAGTGTTTCATAATTAATCATTTTTAATTCCAGATCATTTATCAGATTTGTGGATCCCTCAAAGTCGGAAAAAGATGACGTAAGGTAAAGAAGGCAATTGTGCTGAGTGATCTGAAAAGTAATTTGAGTAAATTTAAGATCATTCTTACAGCATACATCTTAATATAGTCAAATGCATGGTCATGGCTATAGGAGCAAGGAATACTAGTGAGATCAGCTCACTCAAGGACTTTATCAAGGAAAACACTGACTTTGTCCATTATGCTCCTAAATAATTGTCAAACAGTTGAACACGAACTCCCAGCTGCTCTGTTACAAAAATGGTTACTGTGAAAGTATGTAAACAGAATAGCAATATGTAACAATACCGAAATATACTTTATATCTTCATGCCATCAATGAGAACTATAATGAAAACATTGTCATTCTAGTCTCAGAAATAAGGTATATATAGTTATATATAGAGAGAGAGGGAATGCAAAGGCAATTTTGACTGAACTAGGCCTCACATTAAATGAATCCAGAAGTTCCATGAGTTTAGTTTATCAAAATAAGATCAAGCTGTGATTTCTTTAAAGTGAACCGGTAAATTCATTGAAACAAATCACTGTTTAAAAGACTTCTTAATCTCGAAGAGTAAAAGATGAAACCATAACTCATAGCTAACATTAGACAAATTAAAATAGAACTCAGACACCATTTTTTAACAATGAGATAGATATTAATCGCCTCTTAAGAGTTTTGAAATTTAGGTTGCCTATCCTTCTCAAAGAGTATAACTATAACAGATTATGAGTTGCTAAGGTCTATGTATGTAATGACCTAGGGATTGTAATATCTTGCCACTTAGAACTAAATGATCTAATGGTCCTTTCTAACGCAAAATCAATTACTTTGTAGAACTGTTGAAAAGGTCACATTTATCAAAGCACAGTTTATCCTTGTCAAAACTTAGGTTCATTCTAAAGTCACCTGTGTGACATGGGTTAAATCTGAGTAAAAAAGGAGTACGCAGTATCCCCATGTTCCAGTAGCCACATTTTAAAGCATATCCTCTGACAGAATCTGAACATTGATCAGTCATCTTTTGTAAGATAAAACATCCCTCATATTTATTCCATCTTGCCTTACATTCAGCAAGTGCTAATACAGGTTTTACAGTTTTATTGACCTGAAGAATGTGTATGAATTTATGACATGTTTCCAGTCAGAACCACATCATTTCACCCAAGATGTAACATTAATTCTATTAAACAGTCCTAAAAATCTCATTAATACACTTATTTCAATAGATATGTTTCTTATTCAATGGAGCTGGTGTAATTACATTTCAGTGAAAGTACCATGTTATTCCTTTTACCCTCTAACCTGTCTACAATACAAGAAAGTGTCTGTATGGAGGTGGACACTGCTTTCAATTGTGCTGAGTTCAGAAGCATGGAGAGGGCCTCAGTCCTTTTGCCTCTTGCACATAAGGGCTGAAGGCACAAATTAAGGCTCAGCCCTTCATTCTGCAACCAAATGTCAAACAGTTGATCACTAAGAGATATGGGCCATAGATATTCTATGAATTCTAGGTCTCTCTTGAACAGTAAAATGTCGAGGTTTTAATTTTGCTCTGCTTGTATATGTCTGCAGTTAGAATATAACATTCTGACTCTCCAGACATGCACATTTTCAGTACTCTGAGCTAAAATAAGTTGTAGCAGACAGCAAACCAAGTTTTCCTTTGTCCATCTGTAGCTGAAGTACACTGTCCATTACATCTCATGTTCCTCCACTGGAAAGGCTTTACTATCTTCACAAATCTATGGTGGCATAGCTGTACCCATACTTCACTGCAAACAGCCTAATCTCCCCATAGGAGCTATTCTTAAAGTAGACAAGGGCTATAGCCCAAATGGATTTGATTTATGGTGACCTTTATAGTAATAGCACATTCAGGGAGTGCTTTCTCAGAGGAGGAAAGCACAGATAGGCAGCCAAGGCTAACAACTCTGTTTACTTAAGTGCATGGGATCTTTTTTCTCCTGTGCTCCCCAGATGGATTTTCCTGCCCTTTTTATTTGTCTGTAGTTTTAGCACATTTCTAAGGCATTACTTAGACATGTATTCTTATGGCACAAGCCCTAATAGCACCAACATCACTGTTCATCTGAAGTCCATTTAAAGCACATTTGGCTCTTACAAGGTGTGGTGTTACATGAGACAGCGTACACCTTTCCTCAGTTCACTTCAGCTTAAAGCTTCAGCTGTTTTCAAAGCTTCCTTTGTATCCCTCAAGTGAAGTGTTTCTAGAGTTTTTGCCTAAATCAAAAGATTCTGTATAGGGGTCTCAAGCCCACTGCAGGACTAACTTTGTATCACACACAGAATCACAGAATCTTAAGGGTTGGAAGGGACCTCGAAAGATCATCTAGTCCAACTCCCCTGCCAGAGCAGGCAACTTGTGAAATGCACTACACACCAGTGATAACTAATACAAACAGATCACTGAAAACATACATATGATTATACATCTTCTCTTTCTCCTAGGACACTTGCCAGACCTGCACCATTGCATCAAGAATAACTGAAAAAACAAAACAAAACCAAAGCAAACATTGGGCATTGAACACTGGTTACTGGATATCTTCAACTCTGTTTATAAACATAGGTATTAAGGATGTATGAATTTAGAAAATATGTTATCATGTGGGGTTTCAATGCCTACAGAGAACAGTAACTGTACCCGCTCTATGGATTATTCCCCCTAGGCCCTCCAAAGCAACAGGCCTAACACAATCTGTTGCAGGACACAAGTCACAAAAGAACTGAGTGAATTTAGCTGTTTGTGCATGGTAGAAACTTCCTTTTTTTCCCCCCAGGATGAAGTCCTCAAATATTTCTTCAAATTCCCTCATTCCTTCAGCAATTAATCTCTCTTGGTAAAAAGAGTTTGCCGTTATTTTATTAGAAACATCTCTTAATGTTGAGTCTTTTATAATTTTTCACATTTGTTTTGTTCAGCCATACTTTATTTACAACACTTCTTTAGGACATTATGTTCAGAAGCCTTTTCCCTAAAGTGTATCAATCCTCTTTTGGCCATCTCTCTCTTCTGTTTTAATGTTTGTCCCTTGTGCTAGTAATCAACTCAATTAAAAAGAAAAAAAAAACCTACACTATTTTATATCAGATTAATATTATAATGTTATCCATTGCCTTTATCAGGAACTATTTTAATCTATCAGTGATGTTATCACACTTGGACATGTTTTGAGATCTTATAAGCTCTTGCAACTACAAGTCTTGTCTCTTCTCAGGCTCTGTGCACCTGTAACGGTACATTTTGAAAGACAAAAAAAACCCATGATGATCACTTCCACATGCTTCTTGAGGACATCAACATTGTTACATATGCTTTCTTGCATCTTTACAGCATTTTGGATCCTCCATCATGACTGCAGTGTCATAGGATATTACCTGTACTCTACATATACATCAAATGTGCTTCCATCACAGTGAAAAGTCACTTTTGACAAGTATTAATCATGGGCTACACAGCCTCTTTTCTGATACTGTGGTTCCTCGTACTGCCCAGAAACTGATTGCAAAGCAAGGAAATTGTGTGAGAAAATAGGAAAATATGAGAGAGGGAGAAAATGGCTCTTCAGCCACAGTACACATGCAAAATAAGTCTATATTTTTTTTTTTANATTCTTTTTAATTTGAGAAACTAGCATTCCATACTATATTCACAATGATTGTACATGATGGATTTGTAAAGTGGCATAATGAGGTTCTGATTTGTTCTCTATTCCTTTCACAATAATTCATAACATTCCATCTGATTTTTGACTGCCATTCAGCACTGCTCTTCTGTTTCCATAAGGCTATCTATTACAACTCAGAATGAGATTCAGGGTTATAATAGTCAACTCACAACTCATCCCAGAATATGTCAAATTAGGACCATTCTTTTTTTCTTTTTTTCTTTCTTCTCCCTTAAGGGCATCATTATCCATTAATCTACTTTGGATTTAATCAGCTGTATTATCATAAGAGTTATTGGATTGCTTTGCAGGTCTTAATCAGCAGTAGATGGTATCATCAGCAAACTTTGGTGCCTCAATATTTATTCTTTTTCTGATCATTTATGAACACGCTAGAAGGCACATTGCAGCACAGAACAGTAGACTTCATTGGCAAATTTCTTCCGTTGTGACAATGATTTACCCATGTCCTTCTTTTCACTAGTTTAGAATCCACTATTAATCCATATGAGAACCTTCCCTGTTGTCCCATGATCCTTTAGTTCTCAGAAGGTTTTGGTGAGGAATCTTGATAAACTAGTTTTGGAAATATATTTCCAGAGAACATACATTTCCATAGAACATTCCAGAGAACATTTCCAGACTTGATTTTTTTTTTTAAACACAAGACAAAGGCTTATGGCAAATATATGTTTTATAGTTGTCCATCTAATATTGATATTCTTCAGAAACGTTTGTTCCAGCTCACCTGATACCAACTTTACTGACATGTAGTTGCCTAGATGTTCCCTGGAGATAGTGTTTTAAAAACTGTTAGCACATTAGCCATCTTTGGTATCAAGATACATTTAAATAATCAATCATGTACCTGAGTAATTCAGCTGCTTTATCTCCAAGTTTCTTTAGATTTCTTCAGTGAATGTCATCTCTGCCTCAAGATTTATTGTTGTCTTTTTTGTCCATTTGCTCTGAGACTTCATCCATTCATCAGTAACTAATAATAACTAATTTGAGAAAGATCCCCCAACATTCTCCCTGTCAGAAATAATTACCACCTGGAAAACCTCACAAAGTTCTTATTGAAGGTATAGGCATATTTTTTTTAAGTTTATTTTTTCCGTCATATTGTCTCCTCTTTTTCATATGTTAACCACCTCTCGGACTTACAGGTCTCCAGAAGGTTTACTTTTTGAATATATTAGGAAAAGTAACCTGTTATTCATGACTATGCCTCTTTGAAGGCCAACCTCACTCCAGTCTTCAAAAAAGGCAAGGAGGTCCCAGGAAACTAGAGGCCTGTCAGCCCCACCTCCATCCCCGGAAAGGTGATGGAACAACTCATCTTGGATGCCATCTCAATACATATGAAGGAAAAGAAGGTTATCAGGGCGTTTCAACATGGATTCACCAAAGGGAAATCCTTCTTGACCAACCTGACAGCCTTCTATATATCTCCCTGGCTAGATGAGGGGAGAGCAACAGTTGTCATCTTGATTTCAGCAAGCCTTCCAACACTGTTTTCCATAACATCCTCATCAGAAAGCTCAGGCAATGTGGCTTGGATGAGTGGACAGTGAGGTGGATTGAGAGCTGGCTGAATGACAGAGCCCCCAGAGGGTGGGGATCAATGGCACAGAATCCAGTTGGAGGCCTGTGGCCAGTGGAGTTCCTCAGGGTTCGGTTCTGGGGCCAGTCTTGTTCAACATCTTTATCAACAACCTGGACGAAAGGACAGAGCGTACTCTCAGCAAGTTCACTAGTGACACCAAACTGGGAGGATTGGCTTATTCCTCAGAAGGCTGTGCTGCCATTCAGCAGGATTTCGACCAGCTTGAGAGTTGGGCAGAGAAGAACCTCATGAGGTTCAACAAGACAAGTGCAGAGTCCTGCACCTGGGGAAGAACAACCCCATGCACCAGTACAGGCTGGGGACTGACCTGCTGGAGAGCAGCTCTGCAGAGAGACACCTAGGAGTCCTGGTTGATAATAAACATGAGCCAGCAATGTACCCTCATGGCCAAGAAGGCCAATGGCATCCTGGGATGCATCAAGAAGAGCGTGGTCAGCAGGTCAAAGGAGGTTCCTCTCCCCCTCTACTCTGCCCTGGTGAGGCCTCATCTGGAGTCCTGTGTCCAGTTCTTGGCTTCCCAGCTCAAGAGAGACAGGGAACTTCTGGATCCAGGTACAGTCTGTCTGTATAATCAGGTCTAATTCAGCATTTTCACACAATGCCATTATCAAAGCCCTAAACAAGAAAACATTTCATCCTACAAGTTCCTAAATCCATAAATTCTCAAGTGCCTGAAAAAGTCCCAACAAACACCATCCAAGTCCTGGTACCACTCGCCACCTTGGTGGATTTGTAGAGTCTATCTAAACTCAACAGAACATAAGAAACAAATGATTAACATTTATCAGGTCCAATTTACTCAATATGTAATTAAAACATGTAAGTCTTCACAAAAGAAACATAAAAAAGTGTGTGAACTTCCTTCACATACCAATCACATGCTGAAACTCCGAATATTGCAATTTGATGGAATCAGACCCTGGGGTACACTGGTATTGATCTGCTCCCAGCTGGAATTCATTCTGTTGATGACAACTCTTTGAGACCAGCATTTCAGCTAGCATTCAGTCTACCTATCCAGTCCACTTAGCCGGTCTGCATCCAAGCTGTGCTCACAACAGCCAGCAGGCCCTTCTCTTTTTGGTTTAGAGACGACTCTCTCACCTCTCTGGACTTTGAGCCTCTTCTTGAAACTGTTCTTTCTTCTCATAAAACACATTTGCACTGTGCAATAGGAAACATTTGGGAGTGCAGCACTATCCAGCTTAGTCAAAGTTTGTGTTTAATTCTGGAGTGCAGTCACAATTGCTATAACTACATAGTTTTTAATTTGCCATTGTGATTTTTAAATTGAAAATGAGTATTTCTATATAATACAGAACAAAAAATACGATCATGTAGCCATATATGTATTAAACAAAAACTCTTGTGGAGCAGCAGAGCCACACCTTGCTCTTCTCTCTGCCTTATTTAATAGCACAATAGCATGAACAACGTGTAGTATCTTTACCAAAAGACATGAAGTTTCAAGGCACAAGTATTGTACAAGACAATGACTATGTCATCTTAAAGAACAGCAGGTAACCTAGGTTCCATTTAGCATTCCCAAACAGTGCAGTAGACAAATGTTTAAAAAAAACCAAAAAGACTGCATGTCAGATAAGCAACCAGCTCTTCTGGTCACAACTCCAAGGCAGGGATCGTTAGGTAACAGAAATTAGACTTCAATAAAGGATGATGCTTATCGCAGAATCACAGAATCTTAAGGGTTGGAAAGGACCTCAAAAGATCATCCAGGCCAACTCCCCCCTGCCAGAGCAGAACCACCTAGAGTAGGTCACACAGGAACTCATTCAGGTGGGTTTTGAATGTCTCTAGAGAAGGAGACTCCACAACCCATTCCAGTCCATTCCAGTGCTCTGTCACCCTCACAGTGAAGGTGGTTGCAGCTTGTATCCACTGCCCCTTGTCCCATCACTGGACATCACTGAGAAGAGTCTGGCTCCATCCTCCTGACACCACTCTTTACATATTTGCAAACATTAATGAGGTCACCCCTCAGTCTCCTCCAAGCTAAAGAGCCCCAGCTCCCTCAGCCTTTCATCATAAGGGAGATGCTCCACTCAACCATCTTGGTGGCCCTGCATTGAACTCTCTCCAGCAGCTCCCTGTCCTTCTTGAACTGAGGGGCCCAGAACTGGACACAATAGTGGGATCTTCATTATCCCTCAGTGAGTATCTGGGAAACACACACACAATGGGCTTATACAGACTCAGAATTCAATTGATGATCTTAGATCTAACATGTCTTTGGGGACAAAAGGGAAGAGATGAGCATCTCTATGAAACCTTCAACTGTACACTGCAACAAGAGGAGATGAAAAGCATTACTAGCTGAGGATAGGTGATCATGGAAGAAAAGACAAGAATGCAAAGGACTAATCTAACTTGTGAATATGAAACAGAACCAAGAAGGAAGTTTGGTGCCCTACAGAATAAAACAAAAAAATAGGCTAGTTCTGAAATAAGACAGCAAGAACATCAGGCGCTGGAAACTGAAAGGGAATGAAGTCAATGCATAGAAACATTGAAAGAAAACAGGAGGGACATTTAGAGTTCCAGATAGAGTTTAAAATGGCACACAGATGAAAGGGCTAGAGATTCACAGCATCACATGGAGAGACAGGTCTGTGCAACTGCAGCCTCCTTATTACTGACTGTTACTCTGCTCACAGAATGGGATCAAAAAAACAAAATGGCATCGTGTCTGCTAGGTGCAACTGATAGGTGGATCTGCACTGAGAAGCATCACAAGGAACTCGGAAAATAATTAAAACCTCCTAAAACCACTACTGTCTTAAGTGTACTGGAAAAAACAATTACAAAGGACTAACCGCTCTAGGGAATCCTTGCAAACAATTACATAATTGTACAAACTTCAGGGACATCAAGTCTCCAGAGAAGGAGTAAAAAGCCTAGTAAGAGAATAAACTAACCAATAGCTAAATGACAAGTGGGATAAGGAGGTTTCTGTAATGCTTAACTGTTGAGATGCACTTGTTGAAGGAAGTCATTTTTCAAGAGACAAATTTGACTTGAAGACTCCTGGATCAAAGCCGACACAACTGATAAGAACAGTTTTAAACTGAGAAATTATAGGTCTCAAAACACTAGTCGAAAGATAGAATATAGGGTAAAAGAGAATTCAGACATGGATTTTAAAAAAACTGTGGTAGCAGGAGAACATATGGTAAATAAAAAGAATTAAGACTGTGAACAGCAATCAGGTAATAGGAGATGACATGCCTGAGTCTGCTCTATATAAGCAACAGAGTAAGAAATAACTCTGATGTATAAGCTCCTGGGAGTTGTATTCTCAACATAATGGAAGATCCTGAAATACATTTATTGGATGTGAAAATGAATGTTAATGAGAAAACAAAAGCTTGTAACATAGAATTCAGAATGGGAGTATAGATGTAGAAGAATAGATACCTCTCAGAAAGATAATACTAATGATGAGAGCAGTGAGATATGCAACAGGCTGTAAAGCATTATGAAGGAAAGCATGTTGGGTTTTTTTTTTATAAAAGTCTGGTTTTTTTGAAAGATAGACTTTCTGCTAGAATCCACATGATAATTTATAAGAAATCCACACTCAGATATAAATATGGATAAAGATGACTGTAACATCATTAGAAAGAAAAATACTATTAGCTAGTGACAATATTGCGACAGGAGACAAATTTCCTGACAAAGATTAAAATTGGCTATAGGCCATATTAATAGCTAATGATAAGGGTGGAGGCAACCCACTGTTGGACATTACAGCCAACAAATCTCTGCAACAAACAGCCAGAGCTAACAGAAGTTTACATTATTTACATTGGATTTTCTCATGTAATGAAGACTTAAATAGTTTCTCATTGAAAGCTGAGGTAGCACAAATTAAATCAAAGGACTAAAGTGATAGTCTCATAACACAATTACCAACTTTAAAAGGGTAAACCTTCAGTAAACCTAGGGAGCTCTTAAGGCAACTCTAGTGAACCGAGAAATTCAGAGACAGCAATACTTTAAGTCCAAGTTAGCAGGATAACTAAGAATCTGTTCCAGATACCTGGAGAGGACTTTAGATCTGACTAAATTAAGAACCCTCACAAAGCGCGCTATTAGCTATCTGCAAAGAGCCAAAAAACACAGCACGGATTATCAGGGTCATCTAACCTCAAGAACTACAGAGAAACTGAATGGGATCCTCCAAGATTTTACCTGATATAGTAGAGCAAAGGAAACACATTTTTTTTTAATATATAAAAAATAAAAAGGTGCATTATGATTTGGTAAGTTCAAACAAACAGTAATCACAGTCTAAATTTGGCCAAAAGTTGAATTATTATTTTGCATCTGTTTTCAAACAGCTTTTGACAACTACCGCAATTGTCATGGATGACAACAGGAACACAGGACAGAAATTATCACAAATGCAGTAAAAGCACCAAAATTCAAAACACTATATACTCTTAATTAGGAAAGAGCAAAACTTCTTCACAGCAATATCAACAGATATAACAAGGAGGAGACTGAAACCTCCTGCCTTGTTTCCTCATTAGAGAACAGTGTTGACAATGCACCAGAAAAGGTTGGAAAAAGCCTCAGAAGGTTGAGCTTTGATTTGTAAGGCAACACAGTTTCTCAGGTCTTTGTCTCTGCATGAAGACCATTATGGCAGATTTTTTTGCCACGCCATAAACCCAAAAAGGAACAGGTCTGGCACAGGGCGGGTGGACTAAATAACTTTTCAAGGTCCCTTCCAACTCTTAAGATTCTGTTGAATATGTGACATGTCAGTCCACACTAGCTGTGGCTTTTCACCACCACACGGAAATAACGGTGTGAAAACACTAAGGATCTTGGGAATTCACCAACTTGCAGAACCACTTTTCACTCAAAACATATACTTTGATCTATGTGCGCATCTCAAACTAACTCAATGCTGCTGAGAAATTAATACAGTACAACTTCCACTATCACTTACTTGGCAGTAATCTCCAGGCAACTCTTTAACACATCCCTACCAGCAAACACAATACATTAAAGAACCAAAGGTCTGTAATCATCAACAAGAATATGCCCTAACCTAATGACAGGACAAATTGAGGAAATCTTCAAGATTTTCATAAGGCCACATCCCCTAAGCACTCCATTCCACCAGCAGTCCAACAAAGTGTTGCCAGGCCTCAACACTGGTGGCATCTGACAATACATTCAAGACACAATCTCCTCTTTTCCACTGCATCAGACCATGACAGACGGACCCATTCTTAGAAAGTCTCTAAGCTCAGAACATAGGACTTTCAACATCTCAGCTAGGTCCTGGAACCAGTATGATGTCACACAAAAGTAGCCAAATTTAAGCTAAGCCTGATAGTTTTATCCAAATGGCAGCTATATATTCATATTGTAATGCTGACAGCAGACTCTGCAGAACAGACAGTGAACAGGTTGTGCCACAGCAGGGTCCTCGTTGCAGATGAGGTGGAACTCCAAGTCCCTCTGTGGCATATCCGAACTGAAATTTATGCAATTTTGAGTATTTCTAAGAAAAAGTTATTTCACTTTTGCAAGAGAAACCAGAACTGGTAGTTCCTTGCCAGCATGGACATCTGTTTAAAGGATTCATAAAGTAGGTATCTTGAAGAAGAATTCTGATTTACAACAGTAGTCTTAATTAGGTGTGTAAACTAGTCTGTAAACAAAATTTCATCTGCTTGTTTATACATTTTATGTAACAAGCTCAAATTTCATGCCTTGTTGCACAAGTAATGATTTTATTACAATAAAACAGTATAATTACATTTCTTTTCAAATGTCTTCCTATTACCATAAGCACTTTACCTTTGCATCATAGAACACAGTAAAGTAATTGAAGCTATAGGCAACAAATACTGGAATAAATACTTTGCAAATGCCATGTTGCCAGGCATCATCACTTTTCCCAATTTGGAAAATAATCCCACTAAAATCATCTATTGGTTCTTTCCATTTTAATCATGTTCAAAGTGTTACTAACAGAAGATGTTGACAATTGCTTGTAAAATTTCTTCAAGTAAACACTATGTTCTATAAAAGTATAAATATATTTATCAGTGTCTTGCATCATATACAGGCTGTATCATTCTCATTTAGCAGAATTTAACACACAATTTCCTTAACACATCTTAATCAGTTTTACAATATGCAAGACAATGGAAAAGTCTCCAACTATTGCATTGTTTCTTTTGGCTACATTCCCAACAAAATCAACAGGAATTTTTGATTAAGTAAAGAGTGCTGCTTGTCACTTAATAAAAGCATAGCATGGAACATGCACTGAAGGTAAAATACGCTTCTGTTGTCATTCTCTGGAACTGAGCTCCTCAATTTTATATTGCAGCATGTTCCCTGCTAAACAAGTCCTGGTACTCTGTAACTTCTCATTTTTATCCTGCACTAGAGCTCTGAAATCTCACAAAATCTGTTCCGTAAGTACACCAAATATTTAACAAATGTTTTATTAACTACTATGTCTTTCACCAAGTTGTCCATAAGAAGGCTTGAATTTCAACAAATGGACTATACAGCTGGGAAATAATGTCACGTATTTGTCACATATTTGATTTTTATGTATGACAGATATGTTACAAATGACTTAGAATTCATTTTTATTTTAGATCTTGATACTGCCAAGATGACTAAACCAGACAAAACAGGCTCATCGGTCAGTAACAGAGATTTATTTGAGCTATATTTTATCCTCAAAGAGAGAATGCTTATTTTTGTAGTCTGTTTTCAGAGAGGTTTTTATATCTGTATCAGCAGTTAGAATAACACATAAAGTACTTTTTCTGATCTCACTTAGAGAGTTCACTCCAGCCCTGGATCCAGAAACTGAGGGTGGCCTGCTGCCAAATGGAAAGTTCTGCAAAGCAGTCTTGTCTTCAGCCACACAACCATAAAATCCACTTTGCTCGAGCGTCAACACAGCTGTATTGATAGCCAGGTCTGAATTTGATTTCACCTTTTTTCCTTTCAGGTTACTTTTCTCAGGTTGCTACACACATTCAGCTCATAGTACTACAACACAATTTTTTTTTTGTCAGCACAAGGGATGGGACAGAAATGCATACAAGAGAAGGCCAGGGTGGAAGAGACAAGATCATATCTACCATTAGAAGCATGTACTTCAGTCACCTAAGAGTGATTATAGACACTGCTCACTCTAAGATGCTCCATGACACTTCACAACCACACCATTAGATTCCTGTCTCAGTAATTACTGTAATAAGAGCTATGTAATCTTTAGTTTGAGCAATCGAAGACGTTACTAGATTCTTATTACACACAAAGCAGTTTTGTCCTGCCAAAGACAACTGCAGACTATAAGGGGAACACGCTGCATCCACACACAGCCTTCTGATGTGTGTATGCAACTACAACCTGATGACCAACCCAATCATCTCCAAGTCCTAAATCCATTAGCATGAGATTGACAGGCACAAACGTGGCTTTTTGAGTATACGTGTGCACAGGTACATGCATCACAAAATAATGTAGCAGTATATAACTGCTATAGTTCTACAGCACCTCTGCATTTGCAGAATTATGTTCTCCTTACTTATACAATTTTATTATATAAAAGGATCTTTACTGTCTGCATATGGGTGTATATACAAAATACATACATATTATATATCTATACAGCATCTCTGCATAAATGTCTTTTGATCATATATATACGCACACACCGCTGTATGTTTCCTCAAAAACATTACCCAAACACTCCATAATTTAGCAAAGAATAAAAATCTTATCCAAAGTTTTTAAACCTCCAGCACAGTATGATTCTGTTGTGAAAAAAGTAGTTCTGAAATGTTGATTTGTAACACCATAAGACTTCTTTCTAATTTACTTTCCACACAGCATAACTTACAGCCTAGAAAAAAAATACCACTTTAATGACTACTGCATTTGATATGATTTTAACCACAGATAACCAGTTTCAGACTAGAATTATGATTATTCTATTATTTGCCCTAAACCTAGTTTGGGAGTGAATTTACTGACACTGGTATTTTGCTCAGCTTTCAAGTATAGAAGTTAAACCAATAGCCCAACTAAACCCTATAAACCTGTAACATCTTCAGACTAGCAACTACCATAAGCAAAATCTGCCAAGAAACATCTTATTTAAACCCATGCATATGTAATCTTGGAAAAATATCATGCTTCATGTGGAAACAGGCTGCACGAAATGGCTTGAGAATTTACTTGAAACATCCACGTTCCCATTCACTCTCAATATGAGAATTACTTTATTCAGCTTCCTTAGGTAGAAGCCACAGAAGCCAGCATAAAACCTTGTCGCCCACACATACAAACACCACCACCCCCCACCAAAGTCTAAAATCCTTCGTTGTGGCAGCTGTGTATCTCACGACCCAGGAGAGCAGGCTTACAGAATTTGATTACAGGTGGAAAACTGGAATAACTCTGGAAAACAGAAGTTATGTCAGTCCCCAGTGACAGAATAGCAGGAGATAAAATTATTTTGAATATCAATACTAACTTTACTTCAGTTGCCAACACAGTTTACACACCACACCACCACGAGCAACCAGTCTGCCCCAGGCCTGGCTGCAGAGGCTGTTTTATTATGGCATGTAATTCTGCCATTATCCTGAGGAAAAGTACCTCAGGCTTGGACAATTTGGCAATATTTACCTTATCTTCACTGTCTCTAAATTACATGTTTCTCATTCAATGCTGAGATTCCCAGCTTTTTCTCACTGGACCACACTAAATTAGCTACCTCTTGCAGCTGATCATTTTAGTGAAGACTGATAACAAAACCACATCAGTGACATCTGCCTCCTATTTGTTCAAAGTAACCAAATTTGTCTCCCCCACATAGTGCCTATTTCCCTGACTTTACTCTTAATACTACAGCACAGAGACAACAATTTCTTCTTTCCTATCTTGTGTCATTATCTTCCTGGTTTTGCTGTGCTTCTCAGGGGAACTTGATCTTTCCTCATCCTCTCTGCTTCCTTCTCTTTTCCACAAAAAAAAATCACTAGTGCATTTCAAGGACCTCCATCTTGCTATATTCTTTTTCCAACAGAAATCCAGACAGTTAGTCTTCTGTTATTACTAAATCCTGTACTCTGGATGATTCTATAAATCATTAACCAAAATCCCCATGCAGCTGCTCATCCTGATTCAGTGGCTTGTCATAAAGCCTCATTATTACAGCTGCCTTGGGTTCCCCCTCTACTCCATCACCGAGCAAACCTGAATGGGCTTAACTTCCTTCTGCATTCTGCATCTCAGAATATGAGAATACACCTCTTTCCTATTTGGACTCCTTCCCCATACAAAACTCCCTATTAACTTCTCTGTCACATCACATCACCTCTCTTCTATTTTAACTAAATCATAATTTTGCTCACGTATTGAGACTTCACGTTTTCTCTTGCTTATTCCTTCCTACCATGGTCATACAAGAGGTCCAACAGACTGAGCCAACTCTCTACCTAGACTTGAATAACCCTGCACCTCCTAGTTTTTGTCCTGGTCCAAGACTGTTATAGGTGTAGTTAGGCTTTTTTTTTTCTATAGTCCTTCTCTTTTATAGAAAACCCTCTTCTTTCTAGGTCAGGAAACTGGTAAGTTCAATGGTAACAACACACTTTTTTCATTTTTCTTTAGGAGCACTCTATCCCATGGTCATGTTCATTCTCTGATCATACTCTTACCTCTAGGATGTTTGTATCTATGTGAACCTTAGCTGAAAAACCTGATCCACTCGCCATGCTCTTAAATGCCAGCAATCACTTTTGACCCATTTGGGATCACTTCTAGCACAGTGCCCACATGGGTGGGCAATGCTGAATGGCCTCAAAGAACCTCAGAAATTTTGAAGTATCATACCAGATTCGGGATCCAAAGAGGAAACATATGCCCTGGACTGTCACATGAACAGAGTGTCTCCCGAGACTGATGGAGAGAGCAATCATACATTGCATTCTCCCAGAAGCAGCACTGGTGGTAAACCTTACCATCTATTGCCTACGTAAGCTTTCCTTTTTCTGCTGTGGGTGGTGGATCTTTGTTTGCTGCATAGATGGTGGACTTGTTTCTGATTTCAACTTCCTCATTTAGCATACTACTGATGTTCTTACCACCACTGATATTTCTCAGCCTGACCACTTTCCTCTGCAGGTTGCCTATTTGTTTTCTAAGAGATTTCCTGAGGATACACTTTCTACAAAGTGTTTCCTCTCCTTACCAATCTTTACCTGAAAGAAAATATAGCAGACATCTCCCATGCACTTCAGAAACAGAGTGGAATTCATGGTCTCTTTCTGTCCTGCTACACATAAAACAAGAGCTGGGAGAGAACAAAACGCTTCTTCACAACACGTTTGTATTTTTTTCCATATGTGTTACTTGTTAATCGTCCTTAAACTCCATTTTTGATAACACCATTTTTAAAGCCCTCCCGTAAGGTCATATCTTACTTATCAGACTAGCAGCAGAAACAATTGGATTCAGCTTTCAGCTCCTTCATATTTGGTTAGCCTATTTATCATCAGACCTTCGGATATCATCAGAACTTTTATCTCACCTGACAACAATCAGTACACCCAGGAAGCCTTAGTAAATGGTGCAAGAAAAACATCCCAACAGAATCCACATTAAAAAACAAGACAAAACAAAACCACAACCATTTTGTTTTTCTTTTCAAACCAGGACTTTCCTTCTTTGCTGTCCTGTGTTTTCCACTGTTCTAGTTATTTGCCTGATATTCTTTTCAAACCCTTCTAACCAAACTGGAGTCTTAGAACTACTAGATAGATATTAGAAAATGGTTCCAGTGGAGATTTTAACTTTGAAAGATGCTAACGAAAGAACACAATGTGGAATTTTGGACAATGGAGATTTCAGTTTACGTTAAGTTTTGAATGAATGATCCTGTGGACAGACTACTTCGGTTATCAACACGTTATACCACGTCTGTTTGAAAAAACTTTGAAGGGAATATGTATTACATTTTCTAAGGACCATAATTAGTCCTTAGAATCAACTGCACACATTAGGCTCATGGAATAAACAGCCTGATAAAAAGCACGTAACATATTTCAGACAACATTTACTCAGAGAAAGCCATTAATTAATCACAATTCTTATGAGCTACTGGTATCCCTATGTAGGAGTCAGAAGTCTGACGATTTTGAGTCATGACATAGCCCTGGAAACCCTTTTCTTTTGTGCCATTATGCATACTAATCAATCTCTAAAAGCTCCCAGTTCTTAAAATAATTATTTAAACTATAAGCTTAAAATCCAAGCTTTTGGATTTTATCAAGAAGTCTCTAATCCTGCAAGATGTATCTTCCTTTTCTTCTTTTCTACATATATATGGTTAGCTGACCCTGGCTAGAAGCCAGGTGCCTACCAAAGCCACTCTATCACTACCTCTCCTCAGCAGGAGAGGTGACAGAAAATATAACAAAAGGCTCCAACATATATAACAAAAGGTCCAAGACAAGGACAGGGAGATTGCTCACCAATTGCCATCACAGGCAATATAGACTGGACTTGGGGAAATTAGTTTTATTTATTACCAATCAAATCACAATATGGTGATGAGAAATAAAAACTAAATCCTAAAACACAGTCCCTCCACCCCTCCCTTCTTCCTGGTTCTCTACCTCCTCTGCATCCCCAGTGGCACAGGAGGATGGGTTCACCATGGATTGTCTCTTGTTGCTCCTTACTCTCAAGGGGAGGACTCCTCACATCCTTCCCCTGCATGGTGTGCCTCCCCCAGGTGACAGTGCTCCACGAAGCTCTATTGGACACGGGGAAGCTTCCAGCAGCTTCTCACAGAAGCCACCCCTGTAACCCCCCTCATACCCATCCCAACCATTACCATGCAAACCAACTACAGCAGGTCTTCTGGTATCTCTTTTCTAAAACAGCTGCATTTCTTTTAGCCCTTATGTACACTGTAAGAAACAGCTGACCACCACTTTTAGTCAAACTTATGTTAGTTTTCAGCCAGCCATCTCAGGTACCCTAGCATTACATGTCTTGGCTCAGATTGGGTACTTACAGCTTAATTTAGGTTCATGGATAGCTTCATTTGAATTTTATAACTCAAGTTCTGTGCTGCCACAGCCATGCTCACCAGTTACTTAAAGTCACAGCATCATAGAATGTTAAGGGTTGGAAGGGACCTCTAGAGATCATCTAGTCCAACTCCCCTGCTAAAGCAGGTTCAATTCAATCAGGTCACACAGGAATGTGGCCAAGCAGGTTTGGAAACCTCCAGAGAAAGGAGACTCCCTGTGCCAAGGCTCCCTCATCCTTACAGCAGTTTTTCCTTAGGTTTACGTGGAGCTTTTTGTGTTCCAGATTTTGTCCATTACCTCTTGCCCTGTCACTTGAGACAACAGAAAAAAATGCACCCCATCCTCTTGGCTAACCCCTTTTACATACTGCGTTAATGAGATTGCCCCCGAAGTCTTGTTGACTCTAAGGAACCAAATGCAGATGTATTTTAGTCACAGAAATTTCTCATACTCCTAAAAAGTGAAAAGACTTCTCAGACTTCGCCAACACTCAGTGGCATATTTACTTCTCTTTTTATAAAGCTCCGATTTTCTGTGTAAGCCATTGATCTTGTTAGCCTTTTTTGTTTGTTTCAAGAGCATCCAAGTCCACGCATGCAAAAAATCATTTTTAAACCCAGGGAGGCCAATACAGCTGGTTTTAACCGTGTCAGTGCCAAGTCACATTCAAATGGATTTCCTTCCCCATGCACAAAAGCAGCTATTTTTAAAAACTGTAAAACTGCACACATCTGTGAGTCCTTACAGTACTAGTAATCCCTTTTTGATATATGTTGTCATCACTAGATGAAATTCCCTCTTCCTTGACCACAGGTCCAAAGAACACAAGTTCTTTTTGAAGCAGCTCTAGTTTATTTGGCCTTAATTTCAGATTTTTTGCCATATAATTATCACAGATTATTAGTAATATTTCCATTCCAGAAGTTTCTACTATGGAACACAAAGTCATCACACTATGCTATAAACACAAAGCCATGTGCCACACTTTTATTATCCGGCTTTTTTCAGCTCTTGCTGAACAACCAAACTACAGATAGGAGTCAGGGACAGTGGATATCCACGTACATTTCTTAGTACATTTCTTCAGTAACCTCCAACAACTCTTCCTTCTCTGATGGGAGAACTTGGTCAGATGCCTACTGAATGGTTCAGTGTTCTTCAGAAAACGGTCTATGCTATCCCACCTGTTACATCTATCTTGGCTTTTTTTTTCCTTTAAAAATACTACCTGCAACAAGAGTTCCTTGTTCCTGCAACAAGAGTTCCTTGTACCCCTGTCGTGGTTTAGGCCCATCAGGGAACAAAAGACCACGATCAGCCTCAAGTACCAAAGACTTGAGGATTGCTAAAGGGCAGGGACAGCTTAATTGCCACTTAAGTCCAGGACAAAACAGACCAGGCTACTCAGCTTGGGGAAGAAAACAGAAAATCATTTAATACCAACTAAAGCATAAAACTCCAAAACAGAACCAAAACAAAACAACACAGAGTGGTACAAAGATGAAGAGTCTGACCAGCCCTTTAAGACCACCTGCTTCCCACTCCTCCCCTCTTCCCGGGCTCAGAATCCTGATCCCGGTGTTTTATACCTCCGTCCCCCCTGAACGGCCCAGGGGG
>WBNH01002826.1:41363-56606 GCA_013401255.1 Urocolius indicus
GGTCCGCATGGTCGCCTCCATCTTGTACCACTCTTACACCTCCTGCCTGGCACCTCAAATTCCCGTCCCTAAATAGTGATCGCAGAGACGCCAGATTGGCCCAGCCGGGCCAAGGGGTGGGTCTGAACCCAGGAGCCAGGGAAGAGTCTAAAATCTTTTTACTGGGTCTTCACTGCAACCCGTTCTCCGTTACCAAGCAAAAGCAACTCCTTGCTATACCATGACAACCCCCATCATGCTTTTTTTTCTAGTCTCATTTTTACCAGTTGCACAGCTTAACACTATGTAGCAACCTTTCCCTTTGTTGACCGTTTGCTGGTTCTGAGAGTTATTTGGCAAAATCGTAAGGAAGCTGTTTCTATTTCAAGAAATTCTGCTAACTTCATCCCATTAAAAAAGTTTAAAGACAATACTCAGCAAACCTCTTCTCTTCATTGAGCTCCCACTCATTACAACTAGCTACCATTATGGTTTCTATCCCTGGAGCCAGAAAGCTTTCTTCACTGAAAAAAAACAACTGTGAAAGCATACTGCTTTCATGCAATTTGCCTCATCTAACCTACATCTGCAAGAGGAGCTTCCACAGATGACATTTTAGGATGTCTCCCTTGCCATTTATTAAGCAGTTATTGATCATGTTTTAACACAAACCAACTATTATTTCAACTTTCATTTTTGTTTTCTAGCTTTCTTCTTCAAATTTCAGAAGTCAAACCAACAGGCTCAGATATCTCAGTTTTGGACAAAGGGATTCACACTATGTCAAGATGCAGCAAGGGCCAGTTCCTTCCCTAAGGGAAGGCAAACCCCAAGCTGAGGGTGACCCAATGCAGGCAGTACCCTCCCTGACTACAGCACAGTCCCACAATATCTGAACACAGTACATAGTGCAGAGTACTTAATTGGTAACAGGGCCCTCTGGCAGCCCCGGACAAAGCAAAGGGATGAAGCAAGTCCAGATTCCACACAGGCAGTCCAGCCAGGAGCAAAAGAAGACAGAACTGGAGATAAGGTTACAACACAAGTCCAACAGCAATCTAGAGAAGAAGACAGAATACAGGTAATAAAGTACATCTAAACACATCCATCCAGGAGACAAGCTACTTACATGTCTGAGATCCCTCCAGCTGTTAGAGGCACATAACCTGAGGCACATCTGAAGCCCTAAGCCTGAGCTCAAATGAGGCTTCTGGGTCTATGAGCAGTGGTGTGGGCAGAGGCCTCAGGTGAGGCGGGTTAAAGATTTTAAGGCATATTGGTGCTTTCAGAGCTCTTGTATTTTGTAGTTTCTATTTATTTCCTACATGTTTACTCTTTGGATTTCATTTCTATCACATTTACTAACAGTTCTCTTTGCCCAAAGCCACCCTTCCTGTGCACTTCAAAGCACTATCTCCAGCTGTCTAGACCAGAACTAAAATTTTAGGGTCACTCTCGCAGTTTCTTTTGCTGCTTCTACTTTACATCCTTCAATTTCTCCAACAACTGAATGACTTTCATATATGACACTTGTGACTATCAACACTACTCAAATTTATAGGAATGTTCTTTGTGTCCAGGTAACTTTTTCTTTTTTGTTTTCCAAAGAATGACCAATAAGTGAGTTTCGGGGTTTTCCCCTTGATTTTTCATTACTTCATAACTGAAGTTCCCTTCTGGTTAGTGGGAGTAAGTTTGCCATTTACTACCACAGTTTCCTCCAGTTTGGTCCCAAAGGAATACAGATCACCAGTTTGGCTCTTGGAAACTGGATCTTGTTTCAAGCACTTATGTAGGATTTTTTCACTAAGAAGTTGTTGGACATTTATCTGTAAGCTGGCTCTGTTACAAGTCACAGATGATGGGCTCACCATACTTTTGCTTAATTAGGAATGAATGGGTAAAGTAAAATGGCATGAATTCATTTCTTTGATCACAGGCCCAAGTCTCTTACAGATCTTTGCTGTAAACATTTATTCCAAACTTTATTTCCTTTATAATTTATGACAAATGCTCAACCTCTCTTTCCCCTCTCTTTCTCTGCCTCCATATTAGTTAATTCAGCAACCTTCATATACCTTAGTCAACTACTCAAATACACGTTTGTGTACTTAAGTTTCAGGCTGAGATGTGCCACTGCATAAGAACTGAAGCCATTCCTTATATGTCTGCAGACAAAAATGTCAATGAAGTTCCACCTGATTCACCACTTAAAAAAAAAATCTCAGTTATCTTTTCAGTGCTACAAACCTATTGTTTGTACTTCCTGGAAGGCAAAATTTAAGGTCTGAGATCCCTATTCATGGATTTATTTACTTTACTCTTACAAAGACATTCATAATATCTCACATCAATAAACCCAGGAGATATTAATCCAAAGGGACAACACAAGCCAGCAGAGAGAGAAGTAGACAAGGATCATAGAATCACAGAATCATTACAGTTGGAAAAGACCTTGAAGATCATCAAGTTCAACAACTAATCGCACACTGATGAGCTCACCACTAAACCATGTCCCTCAGTACCTCTTCGACGTGGCTCCATTACCTCCCTGGACGGCCCCTTCCAATGCTTAACAACCCTCTCGGTAAAAAAGTTCTTCCTAATGTCCAAGCTAAACCTCCCATGGTGCAACTTGAACCCATTTCCACTTCTTCTAGCATTCATTACTACAGAGAAGAGCCTTTCAAGCAGTTGTAGAGAGTGATCATGTCTCCTCTCAGCCTCTTCTTCTCAAGGCTAAAAACATCCCCAGCTCCCTCAGCTGTTCCTCATCAGACTTGTTCTCCAGACCCTTCACCAGCTTCATCACCTACCTCTGGACACTCTCCAGCACCTCAATATCCTTCTTGTAATGAGCGGCCCAGAACTACACACGGTATTTGAGGTGCAGCGGAATAATCACCTCCTTGTCACTGCTGGTCACGCTATTTCTGATACAAGACAGGATGCCACTTGCCTTCTTGACCACCTGGGCACACCGCTGGCTCACGTTCAGCCGCCGGTGCATTTACACCCGCTGGCCCTTCCCTGCAGGGCAGCTCCCCGGCCACTCTGCTACCTGCGGTTGTTGTGGCCCAAGTGCAGGACCTGTTGAACCTCACGGGACTGGCCTCAGCCCATCGCTCCAGCCTGTCCAGGTCTCTCTGAAGGGCCCTCCTGCAACTCTTGGGACCTGCCTCTCGTGCTGGAGCGCAGGGGCTGTGTTGGGGAAGGAGCAAGCAAGGCTCTGCGGCACCACCAGGCTTGCTCACTTTTGCCGGCCCTGACGCTCTCCCGCCGCCAGCCCTCACTTCTCCACTGCACGAGCACTGCTTGCACGTGGGGACCTCTAGAAANCGCTCGGCCCCGCGGCCGCCACACCCGTCTCGGCCCCGCCGGACCAGCCGCCGGGGCCGAAGGGACTCGCCCCTCTTCCCTCCCCGGGGCGCGGGGAAGAAGGGCTCGGAGGCCGGCGGCTCCCTGCCCATGGGGCAGCCCCGTCCCGCCGGCGCCTGCCTGGGCTGCTCGGCACTCGCTGCAGCCGAGCATCGCTCGCGGCACCGGAATGACGTTCTGCCCACACCCGTTTTGTTTTTTTCCTCTTTCCCCTCATTTTTTAGAATTCTTTTTTAACCAAAAAAAAAAAAAACCACACCCCTCTAGTTTATTTGGTAATTTAACGGCATCTGATTTAAATCAATATAAAATTCAAATACTTTTGTGCCACCTGTTGGATTTTGCCACTAATTACACGTAACTGGGAAGCGCGCTCGAGTGTTCAGTCTGGGAAGTATTTCTTCTGTAATGTTACTAGATGCCCTTATGAAAATAAGTCTGTCTGCTGTATTCCAAACAGCAAAGCGTTTGGAAATATTTTCTCCCTGGGCAGGCAGGTAGTGCTGCTTTTTACTCATAAAAATCTAGTTTATTAATTACAGGCAACGTTGGATGAAGATGCAGCAGNCCCTTTTCCGTACCCCGCGGCTCTGCGCTTACCGAGCCGGGCTGCGGGCGGGCGGCGCTGGCAGGAGCCGCTGCGAGCCCCGCTCCGCTCCCCGCGGCGGCCAGCGGAGGGCGCCCGCCCCGCTTCCCGCCCGGCCGCCACCAGACNCCGGCGCCTGCCTGGGCTGCTCGGCACTCGCTGCAGCCGAGCATCGCTCGCGGCACCGGAATGACGTTCTCCCCACACCCGTTTTGTTTTTTTCCTCTTTCCCCTTTTTTTTTAGAATTCTTTTTTAACCAAAAAAAAAAAAAAAACCACACCCCTCTAGTTTATTTGGTAATTTAACGGCATCTGATTTAAATCAATATAAAATTCAAATACTTTTGTGCCACCTGTTGGATTTTGCCACTAATTACACGTAACTGGGAAGCGCGCTCGAGTGTTCAGTCTGGGAAGTATTTCTTCTGTAATGTTACTAGATGCCCTTATGAAAATAAGTCTGTCTGCTGTATTCCAAACAGCAAAGCGTTTGGAAATATTTTCTCCCTGGGCAGGCAGGTAGTGCTGCTTTTTACTCATAAAAATCTAATTTATTAATTACAGGCAACGTTGGATGAAGATGCAGCAGTAGTGCAAGGCTGGACTCGGGACTATTTGTGATAATGCAATAATTGTTTTGAAAGGTTATTAACGAAGAAACTCCCATCTGAACGCCCAGGAGGTGGAAATGACTGGTTCTAGGCACTCAAAAACATAAACATGCCTGGCGGTATCCATGGTTCAGGAAAGGGAGGAGTAGCCCAGGCCTGTGCTTTCCTCACACCTGTGAATACACAAACAAGTACTAGCACTACTCAGGCTATCAATCATGGGTGGTCATACAACACAAAGCACGCCAAATGTTACACACTAGAGACTTTCTCACAAAATAATTTTCTTCAACAGCTGTCAAGTCATAATGTCAGGACACATTTTATCATATAAGAATAACCTGATTTTGTTTCAAGTTACAGTGGCCAGATTTACTTATTATATAGCATTATTTTAGAATGCCCAGGTATCAATGAACTGCAAATAAACCCCCATTCCTATAAGACTCTGAAAATTAACAATTTTATCCGGATTTCACCAAAATAATTTATGGCCTGTGGGTTGTCAGGTCTCTTACTTTTTTAGTCTTTCCCTGCATATAATCATACCACAGATACTGTTCTTTGAGATCAGAAAGTGTAAAGCATGTGCAGAAATACAAGTGCATGGGCAAGGAGTGGTCTGTTCTTTCTTTCTGAGCTTTAACTGCTGAACTGAATGTGGGAGGTCTCGATAACACCAGCTTTGTACAGTGACAGGTGAAACACCCGTCTCTGCTTTTTATGAAATGGTAGGTGATTGTCATCCCTTTCAGGGATGGGAAAGGACATCAGATCCCAGAAATGTTTTCCCATGGCTACATCAGAAATAACTAAACCCTCAAAATTGCTTTAATCGGCCTCCATTTACACTTTCTTACATTATTTAACCATCTTTAAGCAGACAATACACAGACCCAGTAATATATAAAAATGGAGGTTCATGTTGTTTTCAGTTTTGCTTATAAATACAGCCATCTTTTCGGGTTGTTTCCACAATGTATTCTACTTTCATGTTAAAATGGGAAAGTTTAAAAATACATAAGCACTGTTTAATGAAAATATACACATTTTCTAAGCTGCACTTTTTAACCCAAAGCTAGCAAAAAACATAAATACAAAATTAAACCACAACATTAGTACACCATATCAGGCAACTACACTACAGTATTTCAGTGCTGACACCTGTCAATCTCATTCACAGAAGGCTTTAGTGATAAATTCAGATGAGTCTTCTGTTAGATAATAGAATCTTTAAACTGACTCCATTGACCCCAATTTTATCTACTTTGGATTTTGTGATAACCTTGATTCGAAATCTTCCCTGGTTTTATGAGGACACTTTTCCACTGTTTGAACAGTTGTAAATGACCACAAAATGTGCAAGATGACAGAAAAAACATACCAAGTAAAATGAAAGTGTTTACACACGAGTATTTTGCTCTTGGCAAGTGCATAAGTGATTTCACAAGATGCAAGTCAGTGCACATTACATTTTACACATTGTCTTTTCAGACCAGTCTGTAGGCAATGTGAGTACATCCCGGGGCTCCAAAACAATGGCTGGATTTTTTTTTTCAGTTTCTAAAGACTCATAAAGCATGTCTCAGGCTTTAGTTCCTACTGTGGTTTAAAAAAAGTACGATGGCTTGGATTTAACTGAAACCAAATTATTTTAAAAATGCACAACTGACTCCACTTTCATTCCCATCAACTTGCTTCTCATGTGGATTATATTAATTGTATGCTGTAAATTTATTGCTACATATTCAAATAAGCCAATAAGCAGGAAAATGAGGATCATACAGCATTTGAGATCTTTCCAGATGGAGAAAAAAATGTAAAAAGAAGCAGTCCCCATAAAGTTAGTACTTTTCAAAACAATTGTAAATAAGTTGTGGTGGAATTTAAAATTTAAGGAGCCTTTCATTGAGTGGAAGAGTCTGTAAAAGTTTAGCTATTGTAAGCCAGTACATTAAGTAAGGAGGAAACACTGATTTTTCTAATCCACTTTCTTAGCAAACCCGGATAGAGTTCCTTGACAAGATTAGGAGAAAAAGGTTTGGCTTGGCATTGATACCAATCCTTTCTTGAACAAAGGAAGAACTATAAAAGTTCTAAAAGGGGCATCCCATAATAGTGTCAGACTTGCAGAAGTCATGACATATATGAAGTCTCAACTGCACGAAGTCACAAGGAACTCAAATACAAACATTTGCTGCAGAAGCAGTTGGATCCCTGCCAGTGAGGGAGGGAGACCTTCACAAGATGGCTGGGCTCTTTGCAATTTGAAAGACAGAATCAGATAGCCTTTTCCCGACAGACATGCCTGGAGGCGAGCCCAGAGAAGGAAATCCTCCACAGAGAGAAGAAAAAGGGAAGACGGAAGAAGTTAAAGGTTCTCCTTCACCCAAGTAAACCATGTGGCTTATTCTAGGAAGCCATCTTAGAAAATGTTGTCCTTAACCTCTTCTTCCTGGCAAAAATCTTAACATTACCTGGATTGTGACTTTCCTCAAAGAGCATCCTTTTCAATTCTTCCATGATTTTTATTGTTATGCTATGATTTCCCAGATCACAACATAATTTTAGATTTAAAGCCTTTATTTACAGGCCACTCAGGAGTTAAGATCCTTATTTTTTTCTATTCCTCCACATTTCAAATGTCCTGTGTTTTTCCCTTCTCAATTTCCATCTATTCTTTCAGATTACCCCAAGAGCAACAATTTTGTTAACTGACCCGTGCGACACCTTACTTAATCTATGATCTTTTTTAGTTCTAAAGTAGACATAAAAAATGGGCTAATTATGGGGGCAGAGGGGTTGAAAACATAGGAAACTGACATTTATCTCTTTGAATAACAAGAGTTACATCTACAATTCAGGGTCTTTTTTTTTCCTGGGGAAAAAAAAAATACTCTGCATTAACTCCAAAGAGGCTATAAAATATTTTGTATAGATATGGAAATATACTAGAGTGGGCAGAGTTTGGGGAAATGTAGAAGATCCATGTAGAAGGTCCTTAGAAGGATATTGTTTTCCTGGTTCATAGGGTGTACATTTTAGGTGACAGTCTCTGTGTTTCAATAACTGTGGGAGGAAACCAGACTTTTAAAAGTTCATTCATCTTCCTAGACAAAAAGATCAGCTTCCCAGAAACTTTTGTCTCAGAGTCAATTCTTACACAATGACATGTGATTCTAAATAAATCATTTTTTGAATTACAAATTGTGAATCCATCACCCTGGACAAATGTTATTCATCTGAGGGGGGAAAAAAGGATGACCCAAGAATAATTGCCCACAAGTATTCAAAAGAGAACCGGATTTGTGTTCACATTTTGAAGTGCCAGTACTAAAGTTGTTGCCTGCTTTGAAAGTCATTCCTTTGACTTTCAAATAATGTGTTTGTGGTTAAAAGCCAATTAGGGAACAGTAGTATGATTTGGTGGCAGAAGGCAAGTGTCACAGTTTAAAGTGTCATTAAAAGCCTACTGTCTTTACAGACTTAGATAAGGCCTTTTTTTTTTCCTTTAATCATACTTGAATGTCCTATTCAGTGTAGTTATGTGGTGGTTTAGCCCTAACTGAACAATGACCAAACCACCCAGTTACTCCTCCTCAACTCAGCAGGATGGGGAGGAGAATCAAGAGAGAGTTGTAGAACTTTCTAGGTTGAGATAAGGACAGTTTAATAGAACCCCACAACGAGTAGGCAGTTACAGTGATGGCCAAAGAAAAAGGAGCAATGCCCAATGTAACTGCTCACCGCGCTCAGCCCGGCGGCAGAACTGCAGTTCCCGCACTGGCCGCAGCGCTGCCCCGGCCCAGCTGCTGCCCTGATATCCCGAGCGTGATGTCACGTGGGATTGAACAGCCTGGACACGCCCCCAGCGGCAGCTGCGGAGAGTTAATTCTATCCTGGCCAAACCCAGGACAAGTTACCAGACTGATAATAGCAGGAATTAATGTGTAAAAGTAATGTGCTCACTTTGCATTTTCTAACACAATGTATTTGAGGTAAGGGGTTTTTTTGAACTGTTTAAGAAGTGCAAAGATCAACTGCACATTCCAGCAAAAGAAATTGTTCTCTCTGGGTGAACACCGTGACCATCACTGGCTTATCCAGCTGTAAGCCAAAGGTTGTACCCTTCCCTCTAGTTCACACTTGCAGAATTTATCTACAAGTGTCAGCAGGAAACAGTCAATTTACCTGACAAATCACGAAACAGCAATTGGTGATGTAAAGAAACTTTGGACTCTGTCAATGTGCCATTCAATCTGTATTTATGATGAATCATCAAACAAATATTCAAAGGCATGGGGAAAAAATAAATCAAGGTTCAGCCCATATGCCAATCAATCAGAGATTGCCTGAAGAATCATGAAACACATTTGGAGACAAGTAAAAAAAATTCTGGGCTCTGCCAGGTTGCTGGTCTAATCAATCACAGTGTGGCTGATGAATCATGAAACACATTCTGCAGCATGTCAGCACACATACTGCACACAGTTGGCACAGTTATCATCATCCCGAGTTTGTCTTGCAGTAAAATTGACTGAAGGTGAATTATAGGACTGTTGTTTCTCCCACCTAGTGACCTCCACAACCAGCCACTCTTAAATCCTCTTGCCCTGCCCTTCATTAAAAGTGGAGATTCAAGACAAAGGTTCAAGTGAGAGCAAATACAGTTTCCGTGTCAGATGGGTTGTTAACATGCTGCTGAAAGCTGTTGAACATGTATTTTGACAACAGAACAGATACCTACAAGAGTAGCATTCTCTTCAAACTTTTCCACATCATTTATATGGAAATGTAACACAGTACATAATAAAATTGTAATATAATACACTTTTTTAATAAAAAAAAAGTAAATCAAGAATTTAGGCCACTATCCCATTGGTAATTTTTTACCTAAACATCTCCTAACTCTGCTGTGATACGTCAGAGGAAGGGGTGGGGGAACGAGGCAGAGAGCACCATGGCACTGTGATTATTATTTTTGTTCTCATGTCTCAGCCAAAATTGTTCAGCAGAAAATATTTCTCCTATAGAACAATTCCACTTTTTACAACTTGTATGAAAATCATCTGGGTGAAATTAACATTGTCTGCTGGTTTATTCTCCTTTGTCTTGTGATCAGCCCCCATTACAAATACTCTAATAGTACACTGCAAAGCATTTTCCCTGATTACGTGAATACTTATGTTGTGCAATATTTTCTAGTTAACATAGTAATTTAAAGAAAACATTTTTACCTAACTCATGTATATTTTGAGTGCTCATTGTGTCTCTCTACTTAACATTATTTCAGGGTGCCTTTTCATAGACCAAGGCAGAACTCACCACACCAGCAGGAAGGACATCTGCATGAATGACAGGGGCAGTAACTTTTTAAAACAAACAAACAAAAAATTAGGAGTAAAGAAAGAGACCATCATCATACCACATTTTTCCAACTATAGTCAGAAAGGCTACGTGATGAATTGGTGAAAGATTCTTGCAGGTACTCCAGCAGTTGATATTCTGGTTTTAGACAAAATAGTCAGTTACTGAAAGAGCAATCCAGGACCTCATTCCCCATGANTGATGAATCATGAAACACATTCTGCAGCATGTCAGCACACATACTGCACACAGTTGGCACAGTTATCATCATCCCGAGTTTGTCTTGCAGTAAAATTGACTGAAGGTGAATTATAGGACTGTTGTTTCTCCCACCTAGTGACCTCCACAACCAGCCACTCTTAAATCCTCTTGCCCTGCCCTTCATTAAAAGTGGAGATTCAAGACAAAGGTTCAAGTGAGAGCAAATACAGTTTCCGTGTCAGATGGGTTGTTAACATGCTGCTGAAAGCTGTTGAACATGTATTTTGACAACAGAACAGATACCTACAAGAGTAGCATTCTCTTCAAACTTTTCCACATCATTTATATGGAAATGTAACACAGTACATAATAAAATTGTAATATAATACACTTTTTTAATAAAAAAAAAGTAAATCAAGAATTTAGGCCACTATCCCATTGGTAATTTTTTACCTAAACATCTCCTAACTCTGCTGTGATACGTCAGAGGAAGGGGTGGGGGAACGAGGCAGAGAGCACCATGGCACTGTGATTATTATTTTTGTTCTCATGTCTCAGCCAAAATTGTTCAGCAGAAAATATTTCTCCTATAGAACAATTCCACTTTTTACAACTTGTATGAAAATCATCTGGGTGAAATTAACATTGTCTGCTGGTTTATTCTCCTTTGTCTTGTGATCAGCCCCCATTACAAATACTCTAATAGTACACTGCAAAGCATTTTCCCTGATTACGTGAATACTTATGTTGTGCAATATTTTCTAGTTAACATAGTAATTTAAAGAAAACATTTTTACCTAACTCATGTATATTTTGAGTGCTCATTGTGTCTCTCAACTTAACATTATTTCAGGGTGCCTTTTCATAGACCAAGGCAGAACTCACCACACCAGCAGGAAGGACATCTGCATGAATGACAGGGGCAGTAACTTTTTAAAACAAACAAACAAAAAATTAGGAGTAAAGAAAGAGACCATCATCATACCACATTTTTCCAACTATAGTCAGAAAGGCTACGTGATGAATTGGTGAAAGATTCTTGCAGGTACTCCAGCAGTTGATATTCTGGTTTTAGACAAAATAGTCAGTTACTGAAAGAGCAATCCAGGACCTCATTCCCCATGACTATGCTATCCATTTCGTTATAGACTCTCGAACATCATCATCCTTTCATTAAACATATTTCTCAAACTTTCCTGACTCTTCAGCATTCATGAGGCATCACAGATTGAATCTTGTTGTACAAGTTTCTTAATACAGCATTCAGAAACATCCCAAGCTTTGGGAAATTTAACTAAAACACATTGTACAGGCATATATAACGTTATAATCAATTTGACAGAAAGAAATTTGGTTCCTTATGCCAGCAGACAGAAAATCCATTACTAATTTCATAGGAGTAGGTAAAGAACAAAAGAGTGTTTTGAAATAAAAACTGAATTATCATTATCAAGTACAGGAAAAATTAGTTCGATGTTTTCTGTAGCTTCTATTATTTCTTAGTACCCATTAATAACTTAATTTCTTTTTCTGATACTTATTAGTGTCATTATTCAGAAACTGAAATTTATGGTGGCAACATGACAAGAAGCAGTTTGAGTTGCAAAATATACACTCTACAAAATATTGCACCTTAAATATAAGTTGGTAACTACAGTCACTGTCCTTTGATGTCAATGTGATGGTAAGCATACTGCAAGATTAGATCTCTGAATAATATACTAATATTGGAAGAAATGCCAGGAAAAGATCATAAGTTCTGAAAAAAATGTATACATATATACATACAGTCATGTATATTCTGAACAGAAATCAGATAGGTACTTTTTTAAAAAAAGAAAATTATCTCTTTCATCATTCTTCTTAATAAATAACTCTTAAGGCCTCCAAACAATTTGCACATATAGTGTTGCCTGAAGTTAGAATGCACTGACAGGAATAAATGAAGATGGAGAAAAAAATCATAATGGAGAAGTTACATTTAAAAAAAATATCACTTTGGAGTCTTCAGTTTGAATAAAACTTTTAATTTTTTGCTAAGGTGCATTAAAAAATATGCTTCTCCCATCTCATGCTGAGAATATCAGCTAGATAATCAGGTTATGTAAATCACTGGGGCTATAGCAATTATCAAAGAATTATCAAGGAATGCAACGCTTTATGTTCATTATCTTAAACAAGTACTTTTCCTGTTGTGGTCAGTAAATATCCGTCTCTTTATTTCAAGGTGAGTTGTGCCACATTGTCATACTTGTTTCCTTATGCTTCACTGAATTAAGCTGAAGAGAATACAGAAAAAAATGACTGTATAATATTTATGAAATAAAGACCTAGTTCAGTTTTCTCCAGGATGAAAATATGCATTATCCTTTAAAGACATTTGCCAACTCAGAAATATGCTGATTTGCCAACCACTGCTTGTTAGAGCCATCACTAAGAAATAAACAATACAACTTGGAAAAGTGAATCCTTCCCAAAACCAAAATTTGCAAGGCTTTTTTTTTTACAGCTGCTGTTTTATTCCAGAAAATGTGTGCCAGATATGCACTGCTGTCTTTTTGTCACTTATGATCCACTTCAGTATGTCTTCCCTGCTAGTTCTACCTGTACATTGTTGAACGTGTTAGAAAGGAAAAAGTTCATTTCTCATTTCCAAACTTTCAATCCTCTAATATCCCTCTACCTCATATTTCTCTGGGTCTTTTATGTCTCTATGACATGTAAGACACATAAAGATGAAATATTCAAACACTGATTGGATATAAAAGCTCATGTCCAAATTCCCAATGAAATTAAATAAAAGCCTGAAACAATAATAAGAGGGAGGTGCTATTCACTCCTCTAAAAAAGCCAAACACATACTTAACTGCCTGAAGCTTATGGTTTAAAGGCTTGTTTTCTCAGTTGATAGCCCCAAGCTGTGCCCAGTTTCTTTACAGACAAAAGGATAAGGAGAGATGGTGACAAGCACACATCCCTTTTATGAATCAGAGAAACAGTGCTCTTCTTGTTCCCTAGGCACCAGACAGTTGAAACCTGAGCCTCAATTTTATAGTTTAGCACTTATCAACTGGCTTTCACGTGAAAGGCTTTTAAAACATATACATCTACATACACACACAGATTAAGATGTTTTTTAGTCTCATGACAGTTACAGAAACACGGGGAAAAATGAGCTCTTAAATCACGTTTCTTGTTGCAGCTGAGGCTCTTTTGTATGTTCTCCTCTGCACTTTGGACAGGGGGAACAGATTGTGCCTCTCCTTTTTCATCAATCTTTTATGTATTTTGAAGGCTAATGTCATATCCCCCTTCAGATATTTCTTTACGATAAATTACTCCATGTTGTTCAACTTATCCTCATCGCTGATATTTCCAAATAGCCCAGGCTGGATAGTTAGCTCTTGATGATACTTGGAGCACATAGGTAGAACAGAAGGTTTACTTGGGTATTTTGGCATGGCATTTCCATGCTTTATCATCTCAGTGAGATGTTTGCCTTTCTTTGCAACAGCCTGATATTGTTTCCTAAACAACTCATCCTGTTTGCTGCTTCCCAGCCAGTCAAGCTCTTCTTTAAGCACCTCCACATTCAGACCAGACTGAAACAATGGAGTCTGATACATTGAGTTTTCTGTGCTTTCTAGGTTTATTTGGACAAAACAACTTAATAGAGTTCCTCTAACTTTCTAGATCTGAACTAGTCATCCAGTATCTCATAGCAGTTAATGGCAATAAAAAGAAACAGGCAGTTCTGTGGTACAATTCATCTCGTTCTGCTATACACATCTCAAATGGGTCAAATGAATCTCCCATCATCTGATTCAAAGGTCTATAATGTGAACAAGGAAAACTGAGAAACAGAAGAAAACCAGTTTATCACAGCAGATGGAGAAAATAATGAGAGGAAGAAGAAAGTGTTAAGGAAAAGACTAGAGGGAACTAAGGGGATATAAATTATGAAAGCTTCATTAGACCTTTGGAAACAGTTACTAAGCTCAGGCAAACAAAGTGTGTGTTTGAGTACTGAATGGAGAAAATCTGAAGTGAAAATATGCTATGAAAGATGTAATAACAGATTCTCTATGTATTGAGAACTAAGCAGCTTAACTACTCACATGGAAAACTTCTATACTGTTGAGAAGTGGTACTTTCTGTTAAGAAATGTAGTATGTCTACTAGAAGAGGAAATTGTTTTGTCGTGGAAGACGCAGGAAAAAATAATGAGTGCATGTGGGAACAAAATTTGGGGCTTTTTGGGCTAGATACTGAAGCTTGAGAAAAAGACAAAAATAGAGACGGAGGAGAAAGTGGAATGCTTCAACTGGAATGGCATCAGAATAAAGGGGAAAAAAAGCGAAGAGGAAGAGAGGTATAGAGCCATGGGCTGAGTTGAAGGTTAAAGAAAAGCCAGTCAAATATGGTTGGATTAGTTTTATCTACCTTCAGGAAACAACATACTGGAGAAGCATTACATGCAATTACACTTGCTTTTGCAAGTCACTTTTTTTCTTCACGTGAAAAGAAAAAAACCAAAGAAGTAAATGTACTGCAGTAACACTTTAGTACTTGCTCATCTTGAAATATCACAGAACAACATTTTACATTATGACGCATCTTTTGCAAGATGTGTTAAGCAAATGTTTTTAGTGTTCCTTAATCCTTAAGTAGGTTAAAACAGTAGAAAAATATATGAAACCATTGTAAAAATTGTTTTGAATTCTATGATTTCATTACTTTAAACACTTTACCTGGAGGTTTTTCTATATTCATCTCATGCACAGAAGAAATTGGCTCAAGAAAAGAAACATTCCTGGATAATGGGAAGCAACATGTGTGTATTTCTAAAAACAGAGAAACTCTTTCAACATCTTCCAAAAAATCCAACTATATGCACACTTCTTTCCAGCTAAAAGGAGAGCTAACTGTTGCTGCCTTCTTACACATTGTTTTCTATTATTTTAGGTATTTATGTAACTCCTGTGTATATCCTGCAGTTGATCCTTATATCCTTATATCCTGCAGCCAAAACATAGTTTTCTTAGAAAAGAAAAGAAAAGAAAAGAAAAGAAAAGAAAAGAAAAGAAAAGAAAAGAAAAGAAGAAAAGAAAAGAAAAGAGA
>WBNH01002826.1:56986-75724 GCA_013401255.1 Urocolius indicus
AAAGAAAAGAAAAGAAAAGAAAAGAAAAGAAAAGAAAAGAAAAGAAAAGAAAAGAAAAGAAAAGAAAAGAAAAGAAAAGAAAAGAAAAGATACTTTTCTTCTGTGGTCATTTCACGTTCACAATCTCATTTCTCATATCAAATGATTTAAATTATCCTCAAGTGTCTCCATTTAAGAATTTTTTTTTTTTTAATATATGAAGCAATCGCTTCAGATAATTGCAAGCTCAGAAACATCCAAAGAAAAAGAAGCTCCTTAAACCTAAATAAAACTTAAAATTGAACAAGAAGCAAATTCACCAGTTATACTAAGAACAGAAAGTAAGGGGACAGAAGATGGCAGCTATGCTCATATGACTCCAAAATTTAATCTCATAGTAAAACTCAGTGTACAAACAAGGGATATCTAGTGCACAAATATTCCTTAGGAACACTTTGAAGAAGGTAGTTAAATCATTATTGTGAAGATAAATATATCAGTCATGAGAAAGAGAGCTTTAGAAACAGCACAGAGTCTACTTTTATCTTCATGCCACTATTTCAGACAGAGATGTCTGACAAATAAGAAAAGTAGTCAAAGGCAAAGGTCCTGAAATGGCACAGTTTTACCTTCTCATTTGGGCTACAACTTGAAGAAATAGCAATGGAGAAAAAGCAATGCTAATAGAAAGGAACATGATACATATCATGTACATAGACAGTCATGGTTGGAAATTGGGAAGGTACTGAGGAGAAGTGAGAGGGAATTTGAAGGGTAAATGAGCAGCATTTCACAAACAAATTAATTCAATGATGTCAAAGAGGTGAACCATTGATGTTTTTGTAGATTGTAAAGCAGGGGTCTTAATTTTTTATTTAAACATCACATATAATTGCATAGAATGTGCCAGAAAAAAAAGAAGAAAATATCACTTGTATGTGGTAGGCATCCGGAAGATCTCGGACTGTAAAGCGAGGGGTGAAGAGGAAGTGAAAGGTCTGGCACGGGGCAGAGAGAGAGAGGAGGTTCTTATGCTAGGAGATATAAGGGCACAACATAAACAATAAAGCGGAAACTGAGCATCATCCATACCGTGTGTGCAGTGATCCACTCCCCTCAGCGGTCGGTGAGCTGGGAGATCAGTTTGGATTGCCAGGTAGTGTTGCCGGCAATGGCAACGCTTGTACTATGTGTAAAACCTGTCTCTCCTTCAAATGGATCTGCAAGATGTATTAAAAAACCCTTCTTTGTCTTGAACAGCAGATTCAGCTGGAATCTTAACCTGGTATATAGAAGTAGACTTAAGCCCACAAAAGCATCAGTTTTTACAGATAAGTTCTGCCTAGTGAGTTTCTCTACTCACCAGGCAGATTTTCAGAGACACCAATATACCCATTTCTCCTCTAAATAGAGAATGAGAAAACAAATAGGTCATGCATCACTGGAGAGGTCAACATAGTTGTGTTCTAAAGTCCTGAAATAAATCACCTTATGAAGCTGAGACTCTTATTTCCTATTTTCTTTATTTATTGCAAGTTAATTGTATTTTTTTAATTTACTTGAATGAATTCAGAAATATAATTCAAGGCAACATGATTTTATGCATTTACTCCAAGTGAGAATGAGTTCTCATGTACTCAATCAGAAAATAATCATATATAATTTATATACAACTTCTGTTTGGGAGGTTAATCCTTTAAAAGTCTAGTGTTCTTCTAACACTAATAGGCAACTCTCACACTTTATAGAGTTCTGGTCGTAGTCAAGAACAAAAATATCTGTCGCTAATATCAGCATGGGGATTAACTGACAGGTGGCATTGCTAAGACCAAAAAAAAACAGGCGGGTATGTTGCAGAGAATGAAACGCAAGGAGCACTTCTGCATGCACTCTTTGGTTTCAGTGTAGACCCAAAATAGTTACTTGAAAATGTTCTCAGGTGTAAATGATTTCAGCATCAGGTTTTATGCCACCTTAATAATAAGAACTGAAAAGTAGGTCAGTTCACTCTTACTACCTTATTTGGGAGCGCTTACTGTGAGATAATCTGGTTAAACTGAGTTTCATTGATGAGCAGGTAACTAAGATATATTAGGACTCAACCCTGTGTTTTGGTTGATTTGGGTTTTTAAATTACTGTTCCCTTTTGTTTCTGCCAGAGCAGTTGAATAAATCATGTGAGTTTGTTGTCTGCTTGTTGAAGCAAAGAATTCAGAAGAACCGGAATATTTTACCTGCACAACAAAGAATACTGACAATTTCTTCAGTTTCTCGTATCAAATACTTGAAGATAAACATTTCTCAGAGTAATTACGCAGTCATACATCCTGGTGTCCATGTTTTAGTCCCAAAGTGAAGCCCTTCAGCACCAGCTCATTGATTTCAAGTTTCCCTGCTATTCTTATATTCTGCACTATCTTTTTAATTTTTGTAAGTGGTTTCAGAAGTGTTTATTCTCAAGGTCAGGTCTTCTCATTCTTTTTTCTGGTTTCATTTTTTTTTTTTAATTACAAATGCTAAATAACAATATCTGAGGGTTCCATCTCCATCCACATCCTTGTTTCTTCTACTTTTCCTTTTTCACAAGGCTCTTTAATGGATTGCAGTGATGCAGTAATGTGAAGGCATGAGCTTGTCATATCTACCATGTCTTTGATCACCATCACTTCCATCTTCCAATCAAACCTATCATTTGCCAACAGTAATACAACATGTTCAAAGCCTGGCCATAACACCAAGTATTCCCTCCAGGTGGGAAGGGTACTTAGCTTAATGAAAGAGAAGAGCGTGAGTGCACGCTTTCTTTCATTCCCAGTCTCTTGTGCCCATCAGTATGGAGAGCTGGCAGCAGCTCTTTCACTGATTTTTCTCTGTGTCACAAGCCTGCTATCAGGTTGGCCAGTTTGAAATGCAGAAGGTAGCACCAGTCCCTTCTAGAAACAGTCTAATGTACCAAACAGGCACTTATAAGTTAGATTACAGTTTTGACAACTTTTCTGATGACTGTTATTGTATGATTACTTAAATAAAATATTCTCAAACATGATAAGTCTTTTGCAGAAAAGAAAAAAATCAGCATCACAGTCCTTGTTCCTTTGAGATGAGAATGATTTGTATACTAAGAGCACTGGAATCACTTAGATAAAACAGACATATCAGAGGAAACCAACTTTCAGTTAAATCTGCTAGATGCTGATAATAGCCAACTGTGTATTCCCAGTCAAGAGTGCAAATACGGGACAAACAAAGTGGGATTTAACAGTCTTTTCCGTAAAATGGTTCAAACACCATTCAGACCATGTGAACTTTTAGCACCCACAATGTTCTGTGTCAGAGAATTCCACACTTTAATTCTGTGTTACAAGAACAAAGTCTTGTCATCTGCTTTGCACTCGCAATTTGGTAGTTTTCAGTCCTAGATCTTGCTGAGAAGAAAACAGAGGACAGAGAGTTCCTCTTCTGTCCTCTTAATGGCACTCACGATTTAGTAGACGTCTGTTGTGTAACCCTTCAGCTATCTCTCTAGTCTGCTCTGTGGTTCCTTACATGGCTCACAAACCATCCCAGAGTTTCAATTGTCCTTGTTGCCCTTGTCTGAGCTTTTGCAATTCTATCATTTTATCTTTGAAGGTGGAGCAACCAAAAGTACACGGGGTGTTCAAAGTGTACATGCCTCAGGGATTCATCACCATCAGAAGGTGGCAGAATAATGTTAGTCTTCTCTTCTGATTTATATTAGTTTTCTCAGAACCCCTGACATTCAATTTGTGGGGTTTTTTTGGTTGGGTTTTTGTGTTTTGTTTTTTTTTTTTTTTTTGTCTGATAGTGGATGAACATTATACATCCATGTTTTCACAAAGTTATTCATCAAAACCCCAGAATCTTGTTTCTGGATAGTAATACTCAACTCCTGACACAGGCAATATTAGTTTTTTTGTGTCAGGTACATTATTTTTCATTCATCAGTGGCAATTAGCACCTCCGTTTGTCTAGTATTCAGTACTATGAGATACTTTGCACCTCTCTTACTGCTGACTTTTGGGTTCACTGCCATCAGCAGAAGCAAACTGTCACCAAAGTGTGACCTTTTCTAGGTCATTTATCAATAAGTTGAACAGCACGAGCAACACCATGGTTGCAACTGTAATCATTCCTAATTCATCAAGTGATCCACAGAAAGCATGACATTCTGTAAAGTCAGTTTATCCTTATTCTTACTGTGTAGGTATTAGTTCTGGCTTTCAGAAGGCAGGTTGTCACATTGTGTGTAAGCAGGCATTATGAAACTCCAGCTTCATTCTGTCATGACTCCTACAGGCATCTCACTTTGGTCTGGAAGGTAAGAAAAAAAGAAAATACATAGGGTGAAGCAAGAAACAAAGTTCAAAAACCAACATGGGAGGAAGAGAGCATGAGGTAATGACTCAGAGGACTGTGAGACTGAAATAGAGGTAAACCTGAACACAGCCTGGAACTGTGAGGATGAACATAGAAAGCTTCACTACCAGAAACAGCAAAGGCAAAGTGGGAAATAAAATGAAAACTGAAAGGAAATAAAGAGGCAAAGGGACTCTCCAGAAAGATAACTCGGTATCAAAGGACAGAAGGGAAAATCACCCTCCAGAAGTAGAAGAAAACACAGAGAAGGGAAAGAGAAATTAATTTAAAAGACAACTCTGCTTGGTCTTTGCAGTTAAAACTGTGAAAGATATAGTTTTGTTTTCCAAATAAAAAACAACTTGTGAGAAAAGTAGAGTCCTATAGGATATAAAATCACCAGTTCTTCCATTTGCCATTATAGCTTAAAACGTAAATTTCACATCTACTGGCACTGGCTTTGGTAGAAACTACAGAGCAAATGTATGTATAGCTTAGAAATTGTTCAAGAGTTGAGAAAATAATCTGCAGGTAAACAGGTTGTAAGAAAAAATGGTTACAGTCTTTCCTAAATGGCCTCCAAAGGAAATTGTCTGTGTTGCATGCTGCATAGACAGGGCTTGTTAGATGATGACTTTTTCTGCAAGACCCAATGGATAGAAGATCCAATTGATACTGTCAAAAAAACCTGTTGCCACACTTCTAAGCTCAGTAGTTGTTCACAAATTATTGAAGTCTGTGCATTTGGCAAAACCTCTCTCTAACCTATAAAATTTCTGTTTGAAACATAATGCTTGTGAGAAACAGGCGAGGGACAATTTTAAAAGTCTTGTTCCCATTAGAGGGTTTTCTCTAAACTGAAGATGAGAAAGTTATTCAAGAGATGCTAAACTCTGAGTGTGCTTTACATTATGTTATTTGTTTCTTTTTAGCTGAGTTGATATTTCTTGGCTAGCATTTTTATCTGTTTAATTAGTAATGAGCACCAGAGTGATAACTCTAAAGCATTTGCATCATTCACTGTATAGAGTACTGCCAGCAAAAAACCAAGATTTCCAATTATGAGCTGCCAAATTCCTTTAGCCTTGTTACAGAAGATCCACTCAGAATGACAAATTAATTCATTTTCCTTGCCAATCTAGTCATTGTCCTCTCCACTGAGACTGTCAATAACTGCCAATTGTGATGCTGAAAATTGTGGTGCTTTATGAGACTCTTGGCTTGCTCGCTGTTGGCAAGGGCAGTAGGCTTGACAAAATCACCTGGAATTTGTACCCTGCAGGACTGGTAAAATGTAACACACAAGGAAGAGTTTCATTCCTAAATGGTGAACAATGACCCCCACAAAATATATTTTAATAGAAAAGAACTGATCAATAAATAAAAAGGTGTATTTTAGAGGTCAGAGCTATTAGGATAAAATTATAAAATCACTGACAGTAATTATGCTGTGATAAATTTTGCAAAGAAAATAATTCTTTAGTGGCATGAATAAAAACAAAACAAAACAAAAAGCAACAGAAAAAATGACAGAAGGTAGGAGGAAGAAAGGGAAGGGGAATGGGAATGCAAAGGCAATGAGGTGGAGATGAAAGAGCTGAGATATTGCCCTCAAACTAAATCAAGTAGTTAGTTTCTTAGTTTCTCAAAAATCATGAAGATGAACAACATAGGAGGATTGTGATGGGAATGAGGTTTGTGGAAATAGAAATGAATTCATCTTAAGTGGAAGAAGAAAAAATTAATTTGGTAATCTCTGTACCAGTATTCTGAGAAAACTGACGCTCACAACTAGTATTTATTGCAGTGAGCTTGGCATAATACCATCTGATTGAATCAGAACATATGTAATGTCTGTGTTTGATGATGAAGGGGGAAAAAAATTGCCCAGACAAATCTATGCCCCTTAAGATGATTGCCATAAGACATTAGACATTAGAACACAATTTGAAGAATTTAGAAAATAATACAATGGAGATAAATAGAAAAGGAGATAAAATGCAACATGGATTTAGCAAATGTAGACTGTATTGCACAAACACATATTCTTCTTTAATCAGAGACATGATTCTTCATACCTTTTGGCTTGGGCACATCAGTGGCTCTTAGACTCCGTGTGGACCAGTCTTTCAGAAGGCAACAAGTGCTAAATAGAGGCAGTATCAGTCACCATAGGCTACATTTTTCTTGCATTTGGCACTCCTACTCTATGCTTAAAGATAAGCAGAATACTCTGAATATTGTCTTTGAGTAAAAGCAATCAAAACTCAGGAATGCACTTCCATGAGAAAGGTCTCCCCCATCTCAATCACTTCATACAAGACTGACAACCTATTATAGTTTAGGGCTCAAATGAAAAAATACATAGTGAGGGAAGGGGGAAATAGTCTGTTCCTCAGGGAAGAATTAAAATATTTCTTTCTTTTTTCTTAAATCATATGGATCACACAGCTGCCCTCGATCCTGGGAAGTCTTTGTGCTTACCTATGGCCTGAGGGCAGCTTCCCAGGCAATCCCCAAGGCTGCATGAGCCTTGGAAGTTCCCTGGAGGCAGAAAGATCACCCTCCCATCTCCAAGCCCTTGTCTGAGTCCCAAAAGCTGTAGCAATGTCTGTATTGCCAGTGCAGATATCTCTCATTCACAGCAGATTGTAAAGCTCTCTGCCTTCCCTCCAAGGGTTTTTACAGTATTATCCAAAAGCAGTGGGTTGTCTGGTCTCAAGGGGGTCTTCACCTTGGACCCGCAAGCTGTTTGTTCGATCAGTGGCTCAGAAGCCAGTCAGCAGCTTAATGGGACTTTGTCTTCATCCTCACAAAAGCATTTCAACATGATATTTTGCCAAAGTCTGGTTTGATTTTGTTTAATTGATATAAAAATACTCTATCCAAAAATTCCTAGGCAGCTGTAGGCAATAACTCTTTGCAAAAGCATAGATAACACTGGAATTGCTCTTGGGGTGAACTGCTACTTATAGAAATGACTGTATAATGATACCTGCTACATAATGTGTCACAAGTTGTCAGAGATGGTCAATATAGTTCACAGGGAAAAATAAATATAAATAAATCAGGTAGCCAGCCTGCACTCATTTGCAATGTTAGAACTTTTTGCCTCTACAATGCTTAGTGATTTGAGTTCAGTGCAGATTGCCAAGCTTACCTCTAACCTCTTTTTATCTCTTATCTCTGCTAACCTGAAGATTCTGTGAATGTTGAGATGCATCACCTCTGCAGACCGCTAGCTTCTTGTCATCAACTCCTTGCTTCACAAAGACTGAATTTTAGAAATTCTGTTGGCCTTTTCCCATCCTAAACTCCTTCATTCACAGTCCATCTCCCTGAAAGATATTTCATGCTCTGTCAGAAGTCTCGACAACAAAGCTGGTTTTCTCTCACGCTGAAGAGGATCTGGCAGCATCATACAACCAAATTGGTTGGCTGGCACTGCTCCCTGCCTAGCAGTGGGAGATGACATTGTGTGTCTCACGTATGGTGCTGTCTTTAATTAACCAAACGCCTGTAGTTCCATGCTAAATGTGGGTGCTGGGAGCCTCAGAACTATGATATGTTTGGTTCTGGGCTTAAAGAAAATATTTTTCCAATTTCTCATTCTCCATGGAGTTTTAGTGCTTGTTGAGCAAGAAGAGTTTTTTATCAGCCGTCCTAGTGTTTCAGGCACTATTCCCTGGCAAAAGTTTCTCATTCTCCTTGCAATGAGAAAGTGAAAAGCTTTACCTTTATGATTGCACCTGTATTCCCCAATATCAAGATTTACTATAGATACAAAATACAGTTCCCTTCTTTTTTTCTTGTATTTTTGCCTGGAATACAAGTACACTTTGTCATTGAAATCTCTCCCCTCTAGTAGTACCAATTCTTTCAAATTTAAGAGGTATTTTCCTGATTTTTTTTTCTGTCCTAAAGCCTCATACACCAACAACATTAAATTTCACAGGACAGAGAGAACTGTATGTTTCAGCAAACTGAACCAATCTGTGGACGTATTCAGGTAAGAACACACAGCCTTACAGACTTCTGTGTGGATTGTCACACAATTCTCTTTGTAACAAAAGGCCATAACTAAATACACCTGTGCATTATCAAGCTGTGAACAAGTGGGTCAAGATAGTCATGCAGGATCATGCATCAATCAGATAATTAACATTCAGCAATGAGGTCTATTTTGCCGTCACTTTGTTGCAGAGGATTCTGGCTTAGCTCAGCACAAGGATTTTATCCTGCAGAATAACTCTTCCTCTGTTTGCAGATCTGCACTTGAACTACTGATCTACTTGATTCACTTCATGCTTAGTACACCTTTAGCTGCACCTTCAGATAGCTTCCTCATTTTTTCTGTCTCCTTCACTGCTGAGGGTGTCACCAAGGCAGTGGGTTCAGCAAAAGGCCAAAAGCTTGTACCACGGGTGCCTCTGTGTCCTGCCAAGATCAATTGTTTATCTTTCTGATCACAGCTGAGTATAAATGGAGGTAGCTGAGCTGTGACCATATTTCCCTCTTTTGTACACATTTTGTTACAAAAGACCTTTAAGATCAACTCTAACCACTAACCTACTACTGCAAAGCCCACCACTAACCCATGTCCCTTAGCACCTCATCTATGTGGTTTTTTTAATATCTCCAGGGATGGTGACTCCACCACCTCCCTGGCCAGCCTGTTCCAATGCTTAATAACCCTCTCAGTGAAAAAGCCTTCCTATTCTCCAATCTAAACCTCCCCTTGTGCAACTTGAGGCTATATCCTCTTGTCCTATCATTAATTACTGAAGAGAATAGACAGACCTCCACATTCACTATAACTTCTTGTCAGGCAGTTGTAGAGAGTGATCATGTCTCCTCTCAGCCTCCTTTTCTCCAGACCAAACAATCCCAGCTCCCTCAGCTGCTCCTCATAAGACTTCTTCTCCATCAGCTTCATTGTCTGTCATACATAAAATACTTCCTCATATACATCATCAGTGTACAGCACCGTTACTGGGGTGTTCTTGAGAGGCTATACTACGACTTTTTATGGATTGGAAAATTAAAACTGATCTACAGTATCATATAGCAGTATCGTATAGCAGGCAATATCAAAAAACCTGTCTTTATTAGAAGAGCTATACATGGCTAAGGAATTCATAATATTCCATTGAGGAGACCATATTTCCTTCCAACAGTTAGTCATCCTTAATAAAACAGTTTAAAACAAGGGTTGTTCACAGTGTTAGTCTGTAATACAGATTTACTATAAACTTTTATTTTGAGAAATATTATTTTTTTAAAAAATGAAGAAGGAAAATAACACAGTAGTTTTATAAAAACTATCAATAATGGGAGCTAGCAAAAAAAAAATCTTAATTACTCATTTTATCCTAGGAACAGATTTCACCAAGTGTTAATAATTTCTTTGAGCTAAACTGAACACTGAGCAAAGATATCACACGTGTAGCTGCAGAAGTAGTGTCAGAAATTATTCTACTTTTTCATTCTGAAATATCAAGTTTATCAAATCAATTTTTTATTTCCAGATGTGTTTTGATTTCAACATTTTCTCATGGATTTGGGATTAAATTTTTGATTCAAATGAGAGAGAAACAAGCAGAAGCTATTCCCCAAATGTCTATTCAACTGGGACGTGGAAGCCACAGGTGCACGTTCCTGTCGGTATGAGACAGAAGAAATTTCACTGTGGAGCAAATATTTCATTTCACATGAGTGGTTCCTGTATTGCTATTCTGAGAATAGCTCTTTTTTTAGGTTTTACACCAAGAAAAAACGTTTCCAAGTCTCTTGTTCTTTTCCAGTATGGAATGAAAAAAAAAAATCCAAATCTCTCCGTTTTATTTTTCCCCTTAACTTGAACTCTCATTTTTCAACTAGCTCTGCAATGACACAGTCCATCTTATCTTTTACTGCCAATCTTATACATGTCATAAACAGAGTTTCCAGCTACAAATTTAATTATTTATACGAAGGGAGTGAATCCCAGAACATTGCAAGTTTCCTGCATGAATACTTTTGTGCCTCTTGTTTGTCACACACTTCATCCCCTATTTGGCACTTGTCAGATTGAGAGCAAAGGCCCTGAGTAGCTACCTGAATAGGAGCATCTGTTCTCTTTTTTTTTTTTTTTCCAGAGCCCAGAGGAGGTAAAAATATGACATTGCTATACCGAGAGCATTTTATTATCCCTGTTTTATCTATTCTGTTCCTGTGCTTGCAGTCAAGTAGAGAAGATGGAAAGGTTTCTTCATGGCTTTTCTCATGGGTAGGGTGAGTTCTGGCACATTGGCTACATCATCGTATCATGCTATGGTTTATACAGCTCCTGTGTGTGAGTAAATGGAAAAGCTTTTATATTTCACAAATAATTAAACGAGAAGGAGGTTTTTAAAGCTTTAACATAATTTTACTATTTGGTTTTTTTAATTATTTTTCTAGTCCTATAGGATTATCTGATTTAATGCTCAGAGTTCTTGTGAGGTGGGTGTTCACCAGCAGACCCTGAGTTGTCAGGTCTTCATAGCACAGAAAGGCTATACATCTGAATTCTCCGTTTGAATTGCAGGATTCTCATCTAAAACCACAAATCAGGAAGAGTCTGTAGAGAACAGGAAAACATATGAGCTGTGGAAGAAGACCTTAATTAAAAGTGTGGGCCTGTGGAGAACAGTCTGGGGAAATAAACACAAATTATGGAAGGCACCTCCTTTCAGCAACACCAGGAAGAAAGCAACACAAATTGCACACAGAAGAGAAATAAATCTAACTGTAATTAGGTCAGAAGTGCAGGTTGTCCGTAATAATGAGTTTCTCAGGTGCTGCTGTGTATTAGGCCTGCTAAGTACTACCTCTGCTCCTCCACTTTGATGCTCTTCCCCCAGCTCCAGGCTGTGACTCCAGGTTTTACATGTGTTTCACCAGGAGCTCTGCAACCTGTTGCCTGCAATGGCCCTGGTGCATCTCCAGAAGGCTTTGAGTGCTTTTTCTGCCTTAACTGACAGGAGCAAAGCCTTCTGGGATAATTAGTGCTGCTTCAATTGGACAGGTAGCGGATGGGAAATAAACAGGTTCAAGAGCTCAGGGGACATCCGTGTTGCTGTAGGCAGGGAGGCAGTGGAAAATAAATATAGCTAAGCAGTTGGAAAAATATTTATTTATTTATGCCCCTTTCCTTTTGAGATGTGAGATGAAGGCCAGCTCTAATATAAACTCAGCTTTTTCTAAGCAGTTTCCAACTGTCTCCAGCCCTTGTAAATGGCATCCCATGTAAGCCTATGGCCAGCTACAGTGATGACCCATTTGGAAATGCTTTTCCTTATTGTTAACTGTGAAAGGAGATAATTTGTTACATAAATAATGAATTAGATGTGTATTAATTTAGAACTGCTTGTCTGAATGGTTTGCAAAGCAGCTGTATGATTTTAGGCAGTCATATGCTGTCAATTAACAACTTATTCTAAGCCAAATCTCTTTAAGCTTATTATGTGTATCACACAGTGTGGAATTTCTTCATAGGTTTTACTAATTCTAGCTGTATACTATTGGCTGCATAATAGTTTAAAACTGCTAAAGATTAGTAAAAATCCCAGTTAAATTACTGGCTGGCAGAGGGAACTTCCAGCTGCATTCCAGCTATTAATCTGCTAGCGATACTTTTCCTGTTGTCAGGAGGTTTGGAGACCTCACTAAAATCCCCAGTTTTTCTTTATGGAAAATACCAAACCAGGAAGGCAACATTGAAATGGAATGCTCATAATATATTATCAAGAAATCATTCAATTACAGGAGGGAGCTTTTCAGTTCCTAGTTAAGCAGCATATTCACTGTCTTTCCAAAAGCAATGTGCCCCAAAATTTCAAAAGGACTGATCTTGGGCCGTTAGAGAGTTGGGGAATATCTGAGATAATTCCTTTAAAAAATATGTTCCTTCTTTGGAAAAGGTAAATTTAAATATTTGACAGTTTCTTTTATTTTTAAATTGTACCATATATCAAAACAAGAGTTTCACATTTTTATTATTCTGATCTTGATGGAAGCTAGTGGGACTTTTTAACAAACCTGCCACTGAAGAACACAAGTATTCAAAGCATCTCTTAACAAGGCAAGTTTGCTCTGCTCAGTATTTCTCAAAGGGTAGTCCTAAAGATGATAGCTTGACTGAGCTACACTCTTGTCCGGGTTTCAGATGGACAGAGATAATTTTCAGCCTAGTAAACTGGTACAAGGCTGTGATTTGGATTTAGTGTGACAATAACGTTGATAACACACTAATATTTCAGTTGTTGCTAGGTAGATCTTATCCAAAGTCAAAGGTTTTTCCATTTCCCTTGCTCTGCAAGTGAGGAGGTGCACAAGAATCTGAGAAGAGGCATGGTAAGGACAGCTGGCCACAACTAGCCAAAGGGCTATTCTACACCATAGCACATCATGCTCAGTATATAAACTGGGCGGAGCTGGTGGTGAGGGGTAGATCATTACTCAGGCATTTGTCAGTGAGTGGTGAGCAACTGCATTGTGTATCACTTATCTTTCTTGGATTTTACTTCTCTGTCTTTTAAAAATATTCCTTTTTGATGTTACTGTTATTTTATTTTAGTTACTATACTGTTGTTAACTTATGAGTTTTACAATTTCTAACTTCCTTATCATTACTGTGTTTTTTAATTATCTTTATTGTGTTTTATTTCAATTATTAAACTGTTCTTAACCCACAAGTTTTACTTGCTTTCCTTTCTAATCCTCCTCATCATCCCACTAGAGAAAGTGGGAAGGAGTGAGCAAGTGGCTGCATTTCTAATATTCACCACTGTGTAGTCTGGATTGAAGTACACAACGATCACCACGGCCTATTTGCTGCAAAAATGTCCCTTCTCTCAAAACATGGTCATTGCTACAAAAGAAAGACAAAAAAAGAAAAAAAAAGACAAGCTTTTACAAAAAGTTCTAGGGCACTTTTGCCACACAAATTTAGTCATAGCCTCACAACTGTATGGAGCTTTAAGCATTTTCACAGAAAGAATTGCTCGTGTTATATATCGAGTCCTTAGTGAAATCACTTACAATGAAACTTGTTGCATGTGGAAAATGGTGTAGAAGCTTGGATAAGAGTCAGGCAAAACTCAGGAGAATCAAGATTGTGCGTTTCTATATTTTCCAGCTTGATAGCTCCCCAGCTTCTCACTCACTCACTCACTCACTCACTCACTCACTCACTCTCACTCACTCATTCACTCACAAACGTATCCTACTGTAAAGAAATTTTAAGAGTTTCTCTGTTAACAATGTTCTCTACTAGTGCTTTGGAATATCAACCTACCTCACTTGTGGAAGGAAACTCTGCTTTTCCAATACATACAGTATGAATATGCTCAGTACTGACTCCTTTGCTCTTCATCTTGATGCTCCTTGTTTTCTCAATTTCCTCTCTTCTCCATCTGATGTTTTTCTTCCATTACCTATCCGTTTTTCCTCTCCCGTATAACAGCTCCCTCTCAGACACATAACATTTCATATCTGGAATTCAGAGTTCCTCCTTTCCAGACACATGGAAAAAAACATCCCCTCAAACAATTTTTTTCAGCAAAATTAGTAGGAAATCTGGCAGGAAAAGTTTAATCAAAATGTCTCTGAGGTATGACTGCCTGCAGACAAAGTGTTTCACCAAACTTGGTCAAAGAATAATGAGTTTCAGTATGATTGTTCTCTGATTCCTCCCTCAGTTCAGTAATTCAGCTGTAGTTAAGTGGGCAAAATTACTGTTAACATGATAGAAGAGTAAACAGAACTGCCTTAAAACTGAGAGGCAACAATTTTTAAACCTGATAAAGGAAGTACTTTCTTATGCAGACAATATTTCACACACAGTTTTCCTTGGAATGAGATAACATTGACACCAAGAGCTCAGAGCAATAGAGAGAAATACAGCAGTTTCTACAAAATGTGAACATCCAATTACATTAGACAGATTTCAGTTCAAAGCTTAAACGGCTATTATCTAATCTGCCAGAGTTACACAGAGGATGAAACTTTGCTAACAGGAGATTATTTCGTAATTTTCCATAACAAAACTTGTTCAACTTTCTGCTGAACCTTTTGGCAATTCAGACAGGTACAGAGAGAAGGTAGTACACCAAATTAATAGCCTGAATCTGTTTCATTAAATTGTAAGCAGAAGAAGTAGTATCGTATTAGATAACATGTGGATATTTCATTTATGTTGAGAAAAATCACAAAGATTCATCCTGACTTTTTCAGGTCAAAGTTCTTAACTGAAATGAGCTGCTCTTACATTGCATTTCTTCCCCACTCCTTCCTTCTTTTTCTCATTTGCCCTTTGTACCTCTCCATACGTCTACTCGTGTGGTACAACTGCATCCACTCCTACAATCAAACTGGCAAATTCTGATTCTTCAGCAAAGTGTCTGTAGGAAGCCAAGCAGCTAGTGAAATTAATACCATTTTCATAGTACTGCTTTTTCATTCTCTGTTGCTCAATTTACTTATATGATGTGCAGCTGAAGAAAAGGGATAAAATGTCAAACTTCCACAGATCCAAACCAGCCCTTTGAACTCTCATTTTACAGCAGAAGCATCAAAGAATTGCTACTCCAAGGCTTTTTATCAACAGAAACTACAAAAAAAGAAATCCTAAAAGAACATATTCATATTTTTACCTCAATCTCCCATTATAACTTCTGGAAGATCCTATTGACTTTGATGGTGTAGGATTGAGCCATTGAGCTCAGATCCTCAAAGACACTTAAATGTTGCAAGGCTAACTTTTATTCCCACTGCGACCTCGTAGATTTTTCAGCCTAAACACAGCTTCCCAGGCAAGGAATGATGAGAGTGAAGGGTTGGCTAAAACAGCAGAAAAAAAAAAATGAGTTGTGCAAGTGTCTTCCACTGTCTACAGATTGTTACATGTTACAAGGGAGCAGACAACCCATGGTGAGAGACTTCACTTGAACCATAGGAAGAAGGTGTTCAAGTCATTGACTCAGAAATTGAATTTAGGTCTAATCCAAAAGTCAGTTGCCAGCAGAGGCAGGGATCTCAGCCATTGTTGACTCACAAGTTGACTTCAGCATTAGGTCAACATTAGTCTGTGTAGTGTGTGATCACTGATCAGTCATAAACACCCATACAGGTAAGCAGTTAGCTTGGCGGAGATTCTTGAGTCCTTAAATCATGTATGTGTACAGAGATGCCGAAGAAATACTTCTGGGGACATGAGCCTCAGTTTCACTAACCTGGAAGGCCTCTCTTTTATTTTTCCAGACTACTATAGTACTTTAAGGCCAGGACATTCTAGCTTTGACTGTGGACCCACCTCCTCATGATAGGCCTGTTGGAGTAAGGGAGACTGTGGGCTCCTGTCATCCCACAGTTATCCTCCCCTTTCTGGGGTTGAACAGGATGGCAATCCTCAGCATCAGAGCACTGCCTTTCCTGACCCAACACCACCCCTGTACTTTCAGAGCACCTGCTCCTCCTGCTCCCCATCATGTGAGACACAAAATAACAGAGCCAAGTAGGATGGCAGCTGCAGGAGGATAAAAGATTTCCAGCTGTAGCTATCCCACTGCTGCCTCTGGTTCCCTCCCCAGACACATTTGTCAGCCCCACCATCTTTCACTGTGCTCCATCACTTCCCAACTTTCTCTGTTGCTCTGTTTTTATGGAAATTCATTTATAAAATGAAGACAGTTGTATTTATAATGTAGAGCGTGTGGAATACTTAATCTTTCACTTCATTTTTTTTCAAGTGTGCCTTATTCAGACGTGGACTGATAAGATGACAAGTGCTAAAACAATCTGTGACATGATGCATGGACTTTTAAGCAAATTAATAAGTGCCTTGGAGCAAAGATATATAGATATATATATATATATATATGTATGTATATAATCATGGAAAAACCTGACTCTTTTCATAGGAGATATATCCTTGAAATACTGTTTTATCTAGTTAATTAGAATTAAGGGGTGGAAACTCTGGCTTTCCTAAGATTAAAGAGAAAACTTAACATATTCAGATGGGAATTTGTTTTATATAATATACTACATGTGCACTTTAATATTAAAGTTTGATCCTTTAATATTTAACCAATGGACAGTCCACTGAGACATCTCTTTCATTTCCACTGGGGTCCTGGTACAAGCACCAGCTATTTTTAATAGACATCACACATTTTTTAAAAAATAGGCACAGTTAAGTCACAGTTCAGCTAAGAGCCATGGGGCACAATATGTTGCATGGGTCAAAAGCACACGTCCTAAAGGAACTAGCGAACTAGAACAGTGTCTTTGTTATTAATCCGGAAATTGAATTTTTAGAACATATATTGCTGACTATATAAGTCTCTTTTTTTTTTTTTCTTCTGGTAATTTTTTTTTCACATGAACAGAGCAAACATCTCTCTTGGTTCCTTATAAAGCTCTTTTAACTGTGCTCCTTCCTGTTCCAGCTAGGCAGTAACAATCCCTTATGCAACTTAATGTTTATGTTTATACAGGCTTCATGCTTATATTCGTACTGGGCATCTTTAATACATGCCTCCATCTGCCAGTGACCTGCTCGTGACCTTCTTCAGAAATGCAAGGTAACTTGGCTAGCTCTATTTCTGGTCCTTCAGAAAAAGGATTGTCAGGTCAAATTGTGACAGTTTAAGTGTGATGTCTGATATTGACTGCTGTCCAGCAGGGACTGTAAGCACTGTGTCTCCCACTTCATTCAGGACCTTACTATTGACTCACACTATCGTCTTAAGGTTAGTCTTTTTTCTCCTATGCTTCCAGGCAAAGAAATAAGTGGCACTGGAGCAAACAGCTGTACTGCAGCCCAGGGATGCTCCTCTTGTGAAGCTAGTGGCTGTATGACTGTAATGCCCACAAATTAGCTGACCACTCCAGTGTGTCAGAGCCAGGTACAACTACTAATAAAGCACTTTTCTGTAGCTAATTTTTCAATAAAATCGTTTTTCCAAGATAACCCTTTCTCTGCATGTGCGTGAGTGTGTGTGTGTGTGTGTGTGTGTACTTTGCACAACATAAGACAACTTCATTCAAAAAAATCTTTCTACAATGAGGCAGGAAGGTAAGAGAGATACCAAAAACTAAGCAAAGAAAGAAACAAAAAATCACTACTGTTGTTTGCCCTGTTTAACCGTATATTACTGCTAAAATATTATTTCACCTTTTCCTTCCCCTTTTTATCCTCCAGACTTGTCAAACCACTTTTCCAATGCCCATCTTTGTGCCTGACAATCCTTTCCAACAGCAGTACATGTCCTCATGGTTACTTCAGTCCTGACTCTAGTATTTTTACATAAAAATTAAATGTGGGAGCTTGAAGTAGTCATTCTAATACAGCAAGAAACTGAAAGAGCTTGGGAATGCAGAGGATCTCTGCTCGTTACTGGCCAGGGTTGTTAGCAAAAGGACAGAGGACAGAAGCATCTTTACATTCATATCTTTCTCCTTTTTAATTGAGTGGATTTTCTTTGTAATAGAAATTAGTTAGCATTAAAAAATATGGGCTTCAAGAATTACAGCATTGAGTTAGGTCTGAGCTCTTATCTAATTCAGTTTAACTATGGACTAACAACCTCTTCAAAATGTACAAGTTCTCTATAATTAGTCTTGCAAATGGACTTCATTCAAAAATAGTTTGGAAATCAGCAGCACTATTATTTCTGTTGTATCTAATTTGAATGATTGTTATTTAGACTGTGGAAAAGCTTGGATGAACAGGCTCTATGTACATTTTAGGCAGACTGTACTAACCATATTTACCCAGGACTGTTGGAACGGCTGACTTTTAAGCAAATTAATAACTGTCTTGTAGTAAATCTTTTTTGACTGAATACCACAGCTTTTTTAATAATTGAATCAAAGAATGGTTTAAGTTGGAAGGGACCTTAAAGATCATCTCATTCTAACGCCCTGCCATGGGCAGGGACACCTTCCACTAGATCAGGCTGCTCAAAGCCTCATCCAACCTGGCCTTGAGCATTTCTAAGGACTGGGCAGCCACAGCGTCTCTGAGCAACCTGTTCCAGTGACTCACCACCCTCCCAGTAAAGAACTACTTCCTAATATCTAATCTAAATCTACCTCTTTTCAGTTTAAATCCATTACCCTTTTTCCTGTCAATACATGCCCTTGCAAAAAGGCCATTTGTTAGTTCGACCAGCAATGCTTGTGTTGTAAAACTGCAGAAATTTCAGGTCTTAAGAGAATAGTTTAAGTTCTCTCTTCCTTTCTCAAGGAAAGAGAAGGGAAGGGAAGGGAAGGGAAGGGAAGGGAAGGGAAGGGAAGGGAAGGGAAGGGAAGGGAAGGGAAGGGAAGGGAAGGGAAGGGAAGGGAGGTCGAAGG
>WBNH01002826.1:76653-90272 GCA_013401255.1 Urocolius indicus
GACTATTGCCCACAAAAAATACAGAAAGGTGAAATGTTGATGAGATAACTTTTCTGCCTACTTGGTCTCCATAAATATTTACAGATGCTGTACATTTGCTAGTTTATATTAATGGGAAGAAAAACAGTTAAGATGCCACAAAAAGTGAATTAAAGATTTTTCTCACAAATATGCCATGTGAAAAAGAAGAATACAAACAGAGTTTCCAGAATGAGAAGTAGGGGGTTTTATTTTGAATTATACCATGATATTATTTATTATTATTATTTTTAAATATTTTTGGTTCAGGTGAATGATGAAGCCTATTTATTATTTCTGACTAGACCTCAGTATCTGAAACAATACTGGACATTTTAAAGTGTGTGATAGTCACAAAATACACCTTTAGACTCACAAAATATCACTAGAAATGAATTGGTTTCCCACAATTATTTAAACAATTAAGACCTATATTAAATAACAAAGGTAGACTAATATTTAAGATTAATTCATTGCTCTTGTTGTTTAAAATTTAAAACTTCAAATGGATTTGTTAAGTGTCTCTCATGGCTGATGCCTCATAATAGCTACAACACTCACCAAAACCACTGAAAAGGTCAAGACACAGGCATTATTAAGTCTTTGTTTTCAATGTGCGGGTTGTGAGCAAATTCAACATCATGAAAATAGATGAAAATTTTAGAGAATTCCCTTTGCTTTTAGTGAAAACTAATCATGTTCTTAACTGTTAATTTTCCTACTTCCAGATCGCATGTTTTTGTTATAAGTAATCATTGTTACCACTAAAGCCTTCATACTCCCTAACAATATTCAGAGAACTCAACACCCATCCCATCTACCACTGCTCCTCCAGTGACTGTACAGGTTGTTTTAGCAGGCAAAGTGTTTCAACGAACTACTGTCCTCTTCAGATTGAGTATAGCCATGCCACATTTAGACCCAGATGGCTCTCCAGTGGAATGGTCATACGGACAGGAAAGTGCTTCTGGCTTTAGGGTGGCTGTGAGCAGGCAACTGCCCAGGCTGCCCATCCATTCACCTGTAAAGAAAAAAGGAAGCATAGACACACTCCATCCTGTCACAAACCTGTCTTCTGTCAGAGTCTGGCATCCACATGACTGAGGTGCTCCTCCTTTGCTGGTGGAAGATGTCAGAGCTGTCACATCACAACAAAATATCCAGTGCCACTTAAGGCAGGCCAGTAGACAGGCAAAAATAAAACATTACTGAGATGGAGAAATACCATCTCTCCCACCAGTGGGAACTATTAGCTTTCCTTCAGACTTACCACACTGCAGTGAACAAGGTGGTTGCCCATCGCTTATGGGCAGTCACTCTGGGATGATTGAGGACACACCTGTGGTTGTCCATTACCTATGGGTCAAGTTATGGTCTGTTCTGCAATTTATTTGCTCTCTAGCAACATCTGCTCATANCAATTAAAGCAACTTATTAATTAACTGAAAATATATATATTTTTTTCCATACTATATGCAGGACCAGATACAGCTTCAGTTTAAGTGGCTGGCAATACGCCATCTGCCATATTTTATCCCAAGGTAAAATCTTACTGTTTTATTCTTGCCCACTTGCTAGCTGCAGTTCCTCACCTGTATTGTTTCAAGGCTAGAATCTTCTCTTTTCCTTCACTTTATGTGAAACTATACCCAAGCTTTGAGGAAACCTTTACTGAAGCACATACATCAGCGGCACTTTTTTTGTAATCTGGATTTTAGTAAAAGAGAAGTTGAAAACTCCTGCCTCATTCCACATATGAAAACTTTGCTCAGTGTTGGCTTAGAATAGCTCAGTCTAGTTCAAAAAATTTAGCAACAATGGGGTTTCAGTTTTTACAATGTTAATCCATTATTAATCTAAACATATTTTAATGCTCCTTGAAGCACAGTATTATTTTCCTAATCCCAAATTTGCCTCACTGATCACAGCCTTGCTTATTTTGCCCACAAAAATTCAATTTATACAAGACTGAAGATAAAGTTTTTACAGTTAAACCTAGTAGTTATTATTATTACACTAAATGTAGTCATAAGAGTCAGTAGGATAGAAAGATCTTTTACACTTTCCCACACTTCAAACACGACTATTGCCCACAAAAAATACAGAAAGGTGAAATGTTGATGAGATAACTTTTCTGCCTACTTGGTCTCCATAAATATTTACAGATGCTGTACATTTGCTAGTTTATATTAATGGGAAGAAAAACAGTTAAGATGCCACAAAAAGTGAATTAAAGATTTTTCTCACAAATATGCCATGTGAAAAAGAAGAATACAAACAGAGTTTCCAGAATGAGAAGTAGGGGGTTTTATTTTGAATTATACCATGATATTATTTATTATTATTATTTTTAAATATTTTTGGTTCAGGTGAATGATGAAGCCTATTTATTATTTCTGACTAGACCTCAGTATCTGAAACAATACTGGACATTTTAAAGTGTGTGATAGTCACAAAATACACCTTTAGACTCACAAAATATCACTAGAAATGAATTGGTTTCCCACAATTATTTAAACAATTAAGACCTATATTAAATAACAAAGGTAGACTAATATTTAAGATTAATTCATTGCTCTTGTTGTTTAAAATTTAAAACTTCAAATGGATTTGTTAAGTGTCTCTCATGGCTGATGCCTCATAATAGCTACAACACTCACCAAAACCACTGAAAAGGTCAAGACACAGGCATTATTAAGTCTTTGTTTTCAATGTGCGGGTTGTGAGCAAATTCAACATCATGAAAATAGATGAAAATTTTAGAGAATTCCCTTTGCTTTTAGTGAAAACTAATCATGTTCTTAACTGTTAATTTTCCTACTTCCAGATCGCATGTTTTTGTTGTAAGTAATCATTGTTACCACTAAAGCCTTCATACTCCCTAACAATATTCAGAGAACTCAACACCCATCCCATCTACCACTGCTCCTCCAGTGACTGTACAGGTTGTTTTAGCAGGCAAAGTGTTTCAACGAACTACTGTCCTCTTCAGATTGAGTATAGCCATGCCACATTTAGACCCAGATGGCTCTCCAGTGGAATGGTCATACGGACAGGAAAGTGCTTCTGGCTTTAGGGTGGCTGTGAGCAGGCAACTGCCCAGGCTGCCCATCCATTCACCTGTAAAGAAAAAAGGAAGCATAGACACACTCCATCCTGTCACAAACCTGTCTTCTGTCAGAGTCTGGCATCCACATGACTGAGGTGCTCCTCCTTTGCTGGTGGAAGATGTCAGAGCTGTCACATCACAACAAAATATCCAGTGCCACTTAAGGCAGGCCAGTAGACAGGCAAAAATAAAACATTACTGAGATGGAGAAATACCATCTCTCCCACCAGTGGGAACTATTAGCTTTCCTTCAGACTTACCACACTGCAGTGAACAAGGTGGTTGCCCATCGCTTATGGGCAGTCACTCTGGGATGATTGAGGACACACCTGTGGTTGTCCATTACCTATGGGTCAAGTTATGGTCTGTTCTGCAATTTATTTGCTCTCTAGCAACATCTGCTCATATCCAGGGAGGCAAATAATCTTCAGGGAGCTGAGATACCCTTCCAAGGGTTAGCAGTGCTTGTGGGAAGGCTCTGGGCTCTGCAATTCCTGCAGGGCTAGGGAATGTAAATGAAACAGCAGCCAGACAGGCAGAGTTTGGGCAGAGGAGTCTTATCTCTGTGTATCCAGAAAGGTCGTGCTCACTCTCAGTTACCTTAGCAAAGCACTAACCTTCCAACATTCAGAAGGGAAATCCCATCAGAGCCTTGTTAGACCTAGTCAAATTATATTTGAGAGTGTAATAGATTCAGAGGTTTTAGAAATAAAATACATTATTTACTACTAAAGATGTTTATTATTCAAGCCATTCAATCAATGCTTAAAAAATATTTCATGGCTGATGTATTAAATCCATTTTTTATTAATAGTCCAATCACTTTTATTTCTATTTTCCTTTTGACAAATTGTCTAAAAGACATACTGAGAAACAGCTTATTAAGTTCACGTCACAAATGAGACTTCTATTTTTTCATTCAGGGCTTGGAAACACGCCAAAACAAACATGAATAATGTTTTACACACCTTAACACCATTACTCTTAACACTTAAGGTAGTGTCTATGCAAATGAAAAGTAAAAATGTGTTTAATATTTGATCACTACATTCATTGTTCATGACTTGTACAGCCATTGAGAATGTAAAAATCTATCTCATTGTTTTATCAGCTGCAAATACAAGGAGAAGAATTGCCAACGGTATGAATTTGACAAAAATGTTAATAAATGTTTGAATAATTAAATCCTTCTCAACTCAAAAAAAGAAGCAGCAACTATTTCACAGATCAACAGCAACTTCTAGGAGATCACAGAAGTGTAAAACAGAAATACAGTGCAATACTTCTAAATGATATACAGGACATGGAGGAAGAAGTTGTTGCAGCATCCTCTCGTCTTAAAGGTGCTGTGCAGAAGTGAGCTGTCACGAGCCTCTGACAACCAGTGCGTTGACTGGCAGAAGGATGATATCTATCCACATCATCCATGGTTTGCAGAACACCTCAGTGTGTGCAGCCAAAAGCAGCAATTCATGCCAGTAAGAATGGAGAGTATCCTTAAGACCTACCCATAAGTACCCAACTTTGAGTTCTGTTCCCATAAATGCTCTAATGAGTCTCTTTTTGTAACCTTTTCTGCAGTTCTTCTGTAGGCCAGAATAGCAATTAATGAATTAGAGTCTTATTTTCTGCAAATACTCCCTATATTGTATAGTGTTAGACTATTAATAAAATAAAAACATATAGAAACTATATGCAATGTGGAAAACAATTCACATTAAAAAAACAAAACAAAACAATGCTTTTAAAATAGTGACTGCAACGTTTTCCTGGATCTATATACAACAGCATCTTTTTGTTTGCTTGTTTTTGTATTCTCTAACCACATTTCTTTATGTTTTAACTTGGTTGGTTGGTTGTGCTCAGCACTTCCACTTTCACCTTGCTTCCTTTTTGTCTTAATGTCGGAAATATTTGCAGCTGCAGTCTCCTTGGAACATCTTTTCTTCTAAAACAGACAGGATGCAGGACCTGCCTGGTGGAACTAAATTTTATTAAATATACTATATGTGTAATATCCATATTATAGGCATGGGGTGTCTTTCCTGTTGCAAGAAACAGTACTAAATGTTGGGAGAACAATCAAGAATCATTTTATAAAAAATTCTCAACCTGATTTAGAGCAATGGGGAAAAGTAGTTAACAAGTTTGTTTTCTGTTTATTCAATGAGTATTATTTCCTGTGTTTTGCTAAAGAAGGCAGGAGGGCTGGGCAGGAGCAAGGAAAGCAATTTGTCCAGTTGCTGTACTGGGAGGAGAACTTCACCTTCCCTGAGCACATCCCACATAAAATGCTTCTAGGGCATGAGCAGGAGGGGGAACATGACATGAGAGTCTGCAGAAGGAGGAAAACAAGCAGGAAACCTGTGTGTGAAAGGGAGCAGACCTCCCTCTGGCATGATGGAAACAAAAAACACCTAAGCAAGGGATTTGAGCAAAGTAAGGGCTGTTGAATGTTTCTGGTCTGAAAGGCAAATGAAGGGGAGACTTTGCCCTCTAAGGATACAATGGGTGAGAGAGGGGAATTTAGAGATTCATTTTCAAAACTTCTTACTTAATATCGGTCACCTGGCAGATCAGTGATCTCTTTGTACAAAGAATTATCTTGTTCTAGGTAAGCAATTTTAATCTCTGATAAAACCTGTCTTTAGAGTCAGGGAGATACTTGGTGCCCTCTCAGGCACCAAAAGGCAGAGCTTTCCCACAGTCTGGCCAGTGCAAGGTTGGGCTCCTATAATTCTGTGTTGATTCTGAGAAAAGTATTTGCCTACAATCAAATATGGATATTATTTTGCACTTTACACAGTGAACAAAAGATGGACAGAAGTATACCTTACACGTCTGTGATGATTTGTATGGCTTATGGTAGAAAAAGCTGATCTGAATAATATGCTCAAGTCCAATACATTACATTATTTAACAGACAGTACTTTTTTAATATATTTTTCTGGATGTTAGAGCAAAAAAGATAACTGTTTCTCTGTACTATTTAGGCTGACACAGCAATTAGATATTCTAGTCTGTCCACCTGCATAAAACGAGCTATACCTATTTATCTGATATTGTTCCCATCAGCCCCCAAATTGCATATTGTTTCAGACTTAAAAATGCTGACTGAACTGGAGGTTAGGTTGGAGAAAGACAGAGGATCCTACTCCCTTCCTAAGCCCTTTTTGTAAAGGAGTAGTTACAGTTGTGTAAGAAACCCTGTTATGTGGAGCCATGAGAAAACAGTAATATTTTGAGTTCTAGTTTGTTTCTGCTTATATTAATATTCTTTGGTTGTTCCAAAGTTAACCAAGTTGTTCAGTTCAAACAGAGTAATTTCCCTGATTTACCAAGCTACAAATCTCAGTATCATCTCCATATTTTGTATATACATCTCACATGTTTGTTTTAATGTATTTTCTTCCAGAAACTTTCTTGAATTGCATGGGTCACACAGTGCTGAAGAAGCAACTTTTATACTTCCATGTGTATATATATATATCTCAACAACCAAAATCTGTGGAAGAATATACGCTCTCACATTTTGACTGCACATAGTAAAAAGTTTTTACTGAAAAAGTTGTGCAACTATTCTGGCTGACGTCACCTTGCTGATGGTCAGCTATGCTATTATCAATGAGGTTGCTATACCATTTTTTTAAGTACCATATTAGCCATTGTCATGTTTTCCCCAGGATTAACATCCAACTGCTTAGCTAATATTAGCTGGTTTCACGTTTATAAGCTGCTGTTACCCCTTTTCAGACCCTAGAATAATCCTTTCATTCTCTCTGTTTCCCTTAAAGCAATTGGAATAGTTACTGCAGTGATATAGTAGTGATACTGGTTTGATAGTTTGATAATTATACTAGCTCATAGTTTTTAATTGTCTTCTTTGTATTCACAGTTGTTCATATTCATGTTGATTGCTTACTTTACTTATTTATAAGTAAGAGTTATTTTTTTGTTATGAAATAAATTCTATTTTTTTTGTTTAGCAGTTTGTAAACACCTCTTTTTTTTAAATGTCTAGATACTATGAACTGATAACAGCATTGGAGGATTTTTTTTGGGGGGTAAAACTAATTAAATCATATATAAATTACTTCTAATACAGGAACTATCATATTAATTGTTAGTCTTATTCATTTTCTTTCAGCATTAAGTAATTTCAGAAATCTTTCCTGAATTTTATCAAGAAAGAAATAACATGCCAATATTTGCTAGTACGTGCTGTTTCTAATATAGACTGCTCAGTACAGAAAGTGTATGTAATGGGTGACAGCATCTCATTTAATTACACATTTCTGAGGTTTTTCAAGGTGTAAGCTGAGTCTTTTGTCTTTTCTTACTGTTGGCATGAAAAAGATAAATATATTTCATGTGGGTTGTTTTTTTTTTTCGTAAAACATGTCAGAACAGGGGATGATCAGTCTAAAATTGCCTACCCAATTTCAGCACATCTTGGACAAAATATTTTCTGGACAATGCACTGAAGCAATGTTTAGGACTGCCATTGTTTGTTACTCTGCACATATGGATATACATGTTTGTTTGTATTTGTGCACATTTGTCATTATCAGTAGGTAACTGTTCCTCTGCTATTTCAAGATGCTTTGATGCAATATCTTTCATAACCTGGGTGAGTCAATGGTGTACTAAGAGACAAAAAGAATACTCTTTCTTTGAAAGCTATCTGTATTATTTTTCCTCTGTCTTTCATTTAATTGCATGGGTTTTCCTCATACCTTTCTCTATTCTTGAGAAATGTCTTTCCACTAAAAATATAATTTTTTATGCCTTGAACTTATAATGCATTCAAAATAAGAACTAAATTAATGTTAGTTCTTATTTCAGTTGATTCATTAGTTCAACAAACACCAGTTTTGCTGCTATCAATTTATTTCAAGGAAATATTAATAGCCAGACATAACTGTTTCTAAGTAACCTGATACTTTGAAAACATTCATTCTTCTAATCATCTAATTTTCCAATTTCCCCTTCTCCTCCCTGTCCCACTAGGAGAGGGAGGAATGAGTGAGTGGCTGCTTGGTACTAGTTGCTGGCTGGTGTTAAACCACGGCACAAAGAAATTACAAAAACATTATAAATATTACTAGAAAATACTTTTTTTATAGATCTATACTACTTTGTTCATTCCTGAACATTCTGTACACTGTTTTCAGCAATAGTTACTGAGACTATCCTTTTTACACTGAAATCATGTAGAGCTGTAATTTTAGTAACTGCATTTAACTGTGTTAAATTAGTATTAAGACCAAGAAGTGCATGACTGACATTCCAAAAGGCACTGATAATAGTGCCTCTAGTACACTACACACATCAAATGATGTCCAAACATACAGTCATTTACAAACTACATGTTTATTATTTGGCTATTGTGTTCAGACTATAGCTGCAAACCCCATCAGAACAAAGTAAGGTTTGTAGACAGTGAAAGATCTCCTCTTTCATTCAGGTAATTTATCAACCAGAGACTGTTATCTTGCTGTACAACTCATTTACTGCATTTGCCACAAGTTCTGCTGAACTCAATGACAATTACACCTGCAAGTCAGGGGACGGACTGTTTCCGTATTTATGAATCACGATGGAAAGAAATGAGCACTGTTCACTGCAATTGCCACCGCTTATACCCAGACCTGAGCTAAAGCCTTGTCACCAAGAAATGCAGCTGCTGAAACAATAAAAAGTATGATGCATGAGACTGCAGGGCATTGCAGTACTTTTCAGTCTGTAATTAAGTAGAATGTTAAATCAACATCCAGAGAGATGAATATCTTAGAAACACAAGATTCAGAAAATTTTCAGCCAAGAATTCCATGAGAATTATCTGAATTCCCTGATGGCTAATAATCATCTCCAATACAGCTTGCAATAGCAGAAAGATTTCAGATGTCTAGAGAGCATTAATTTTGTGAAAGCTCTCATTAGAAGGGCAAGCAGATGACCTGCACAACTAAAGACCAGCAATCCTGGTATTAATCCAGGATAGATTCATGAAAACGTCACATAGGATTTACATCACCAAGAATTAAAGGATAAGAATATCATATACCACCATGAGTCATCAGAGTATATTGGGAAGTGCACCTTGTCAAAAATCTTATTGATTCTTTAAGGATAATGGCTCACAGACACCTACAACAGAAGATGTTCCTAGTAAATTTACCCTGATGCTAGTCAATATTTTAATTAAATCTGTAGCTGTCCTTGATCCTTACTGAATGGCAAATAAAACTGAGAAGACACCCTGCCAAACCTATACAGTCCTCACATATCAATACAGGCTGGGGGACAAAGGGGCTGAGAGCAGCCCTGCAGAAAAGGACTTGTGGGTATGGGTGGGTGAGAAGTTGGACGTGAGCTGGCAACTTGCACTCACAGCCCAGAAAGCCAACTGTACCTGGGCTGCATCCAAAGCAGCAGGGACAGCAGGTCAAGGGAGGTGGTTCTGTCCCTCTACTCTGCTCTGGTAAGACTCAATCTGCAGTGCTGCATCCAGCTCTGGAGCGCTCAGCACAGGAAAGACACAGACCTGTCAGAGCAAGTCCAGAGGAGGGACAGCTCTGCATAAGGATAGACTGAAAGAGTTGGAGTTTTTCAGCCTGGAGAAGAAAGGGCTTTATTGCACCCTTTCAGTACTTAAAGAGAGGCTGTAAGAAAGACAAGGATAGGCTTTTTAGCAGGGTCTGTTGTGATAGGACAAGGGGTTTAAACTAAAGGACAGTAGATTTAGACTACATACAAGGAAGATATTTTTCACAGTGAGGGTAGTGAAACACTGGACCAGGTTGCCCAGAGCGGTGGTAGATGTCCCATTCCTGGAAATATTTAGTGTCAGCCTGGACAAGACTCTAAGCAGCCTAATCTAGTTAATATGACACTACTCATTGCAGGAGAGTTGGACTAGATGACCAGTAAAGGTCTCTTCAATCCAAACTATTCTATGATTCCAGGAAAGTCATATCTAGGAAAAAAATGCTGACCATAGCCACAGTCTAAGGAATTGCATCTGAGAGAGAAAAAAAAAATCACCAAAAAAAAAAGTAATAATTAAGAGTATCTAAGTTACATAAATGAGTAAAGGTAAGCTTCCATTATGATGACACAGGAAAAGAGGCGTCTATGATCCTCAGATACACAAAACAACAAATGGGACAAAGCCAAAGTGATTTTAGCTACCCATTATAGCATTGGTGAGACAAGTACTGGAACACTTCCTCCAACTTTGGCATGCTTATTTCAAGAAAGGTGTTGAAGGGGCAAAGGAAACGTCACCTCGATTATTTGAGAGCTCAAAGACAATGCCTTGCATGGAAAGATTAAGGAATCTACTCAGCTTTTAAAAAGCAATAGTGAGACATGGTTTGCTTATAACATACAAAATATCAAGATGGCAAAACCGATAAGGACTATAAAAGGAATTTCATAAATTAGGAAAGGAATAATAAAAGAAAAATCCCCATCACTCAGCAGACAAAAGCTATGCAGAAGGAAATTTAGATGGGAAACATTCTAGTTGCTGAATGTGGAAATGGCTAATCTCTGGAGCAATGACCAATGGACATGTAGTTTCCCCACATCTTAGTGCCTTCACATAAAGTTGAAAGCTTTTCTGAAAGAGATACATAAGTCAGATGCAACATATGCATCAATTAATAGCAAATTATTAACCTCATTAGGGATGCAAATGCTCATATTATGCAAAAGATCAGACCAGATGACTTACTGATTCCTCTTGTCCTTTAATCCTCCAATGTCAAGTAAGGAGCTGAACTCCCCTGCTTCAACACAACTTTCATGTGTTACTGACACATATTTTATAACTCCTTGCCTCTCCCAGAAATCCCACTGCTGGAGTGACCATACATGAACTCTCCAAGGTGCAAACCATGATGGTCCTAATTTAAGGTAAGATCAAAATATGGTCATTAGAAACTTAATTTTAAATGTTTTAATTGAAAATTACTTTCTGGAATGTGTTTGCTCAAATCCTCTGTTCTGCAACTGTCATTTAAGTAGTTCAGAAGATCCAGGACAGCATTCTTTTTCTTTTATATGCAAAACAGCTGTAATGAACCCCATTATGTAACCTGCTGGTGGAATAAGTATGATTTTTCAGAAGATACTGTAGAATTTGGTACAGGGAAAAAGGATAAGCATGGAGAGAGATTTTCTTTAACTCACAGTTACAACTAATGATGACAGACTGTCAGGAAAGAAATATGAAGGCATATAATTATTGGCTGGCATGCCTCAGGCATCACCCAGGTGTTAACAATACATAAAGGCTGGGCATGCAAGGACTAACCTCCTGCACAGGTCCTTTGGTATCTATCCTCCAAATATTTTAATAGTGCCATTTGTTTGACAGTACTGTTGAACTAGAAACAATAACAGAACAGTAATGAGAAGTACACATGCATATAGTCCCTTTTTTTTTTTTTTCATATATTCTGAATTCACACTGAAGAGAACTCAGGTTGTTAACCAAATTGTACAAAAAAATATCTTCCGAACACTATATGCTAAACCAACAAGTGTCCTTGCTAAACTTATGGTCAGTAGTTCATAGAAGTGAATAATTTGATTCAGTATGGCAATTCAAACATGCAGAAGCATTGCAGATAGTGTGCAACACTTGCTTCCCATAAATGAAGACTAACAACAGTTAAAGAATTTTATTTTCATTTCCTGTTGTAAAATTCTCAATTGAATGTTCATTGCTCAGACCTCTTAAGTTTTAGTTCTCAGAAAGGGAAGCTGAAAGCTTACACTGTAAAATCATTAGTTGATCACTTTGTGCAAACAGCCAATGGTTACACGCTTCAGCAATCAGTTTATGGCCATTCTGTAGTTAATTCTGAAAGTTAATCACACAGATTATTCGACTTATGCTTACAAATAACAAAGCAATAGCAGAAATCTGGATCCATTTCAGAGTGATTCACAAACATGAATGGAAAATGTAATCCTGATAACTATTCGACAAGCTCTGACACACAGAAACACCCACGGACTGGCACAGAGTGCAAAGCAGTTCTTGTGGTTGCAAAAGCCTTTTCATTTATTCCCTGCTTTCCAAACTTGAAACTTGCAAAAACATTTTGGGTCAATAATTTCTGATGCTTTCTCTTCCATCAATGAGTTGGGGAATATTTTGTTCTTGGTGTGGGTTCTTTAGAAAATTCTGAAAATAATATACACTTTAAAATAAAAAGAAGCTTAAATATATTTTTGCATCATTAAAAATAATGTGGAAAGAAAGTTGTTTCATTTGCTTTAAAGCCTAGAGCCAAGAAATTATTTAGTTTTAAAATGTCAGCTTAGCAAGAAAATAATTTTCCATATGCACAGTGGGCTTTCCAGAAATAATTGTTTAAGGGCATGATCCACCTCTCATTCACTTCAGATTGATACTGACTTCAAAGTCTTTAGCTGAGGCCCTACAGGTACATTTGGACAGTAGTGAGCTTTACCATGCATAAATCTGGAGTTAAGTACACATAAGAAATGCCAAGTCCCATTAATTACTCCAGCGTGGTCAAGGCAACTTTTCAAATGTTTCAAGAAACTCAGGATCCATCAAAAATGCCCTCCTCTCATAAGTTCATCATATTCAGCAAACACAACTGTCTCACGAGCTGCAGGGCTAAGCTCTTGAAGATCTTCTTACACTTACCACCAAGCATAATGTTTCTTTGCTTTCCCCATACATGCTTAATTGAATTAATTAGCTGAAGTACCTCTATCAGACCCAAAGGATATTGAGAATGTAGCTAAGCTCAATGGGCACTATGCATGAAGAGATATATCTTGGGCATTTACAGCAACATAACCTTACAGTAGTTCTACACCGAACTGAGGCTGTCATCTCTCAGCATAGATATACTGCCCCCAGACAGAGAAATACGACCAGATCCTTGGTCCACACTGGCTAAAGAAGCTCAGAACTCCACATGCAAAAGACCAGCATTGCAACACATGATAGCTGGATCATCTCAACACGTATCCAGAACTGTACATTGCACCCATAGTGTCAGCCGTGTCAGCCTATGACTCGAAAGAAGAGTGGAAATAAGACCAACTTCCTCACCCCTATATGTACCAGCTGGAGCTCTGGCTCAAGCATTTTTTTCACACACACTGTCATGGTTTGACATGATAGCCATTTCTGGTAAGGGAGAAGGGGCTGTAAAGATGGATCCTATAAGAAATTGTTTGCAACTCTCCCCAGCTCTGAGCCTGGCTCACTTCTGGGGCTGAGCCAATTAGACGCCTCCACGATCACTTTTTAAGAAGAAGCCGGAAGAGGAGGTTTCTTCCTCCATCTTCTCCCTGCTTCTTCCTTCTTCTGTCCCTTCTTCTTCTTCTTCTGGCTGGTGGTGGTGCAAGGAGGAGGAACAGTGAAAGAAACAACTATGCGGACTCCAAGGTCAGTGATGAAAGAGAGGAGGAGATGTACCAGAGCAGAGACTCC
>WBNH01002826.1:90378-140353 GCA_013401255.1 Urocolius indicus
CATCATCCTACTCCCTTTTGCTTTTATTCCATTCTGTTTCTTGTAGAATAAACTTTTCTACTTTCCTCTCTAAGTCGAGTACTGGAGTTTGTTTTGCCCGGAACTATAATTGGCAGTGAGCCCTCCCTGCCCTCGTCTCAATCCACTACAATCTTGCTTATCTTTTTACTCCCATTTCCCTGGGGCCTCCGCCGTCCTAACGAGGGTGGGAGTGAATGGGGGCACCAAGCAAGAGACTGTCGTGGTGCTGCTGTGCTAGCTGGGCATAACCACGACAACACACAAACACCATCCTTAAGTCCTGCAGAATATATGACTTGCCAGATGAAACCTGACACATAGAAAATGATTTTGCAAGAAACAGTGTCCAAAGTGTTCTGTTGATAGAGAGGAGTGACATTCTTCTGAATGCTACTAAACTCCTCAGATCAGATGTTTTATTTTCATATTTCAAAAAATAATTAATTCTGTAAATTGATTTGCTACTTCTGTCTCCAAATAATGCTCTATTTTAAAGTTTATTTCCTACGTATTTCACAAAAAAACAGAATTTTAGGAAGAACACATTAATTTATATATCTCAGATAGATCATACATCAGTTAAGGAGTGCTTTCACTTTATTTTAGAGGATTTATGAGTTCTACTTCCTGAAGGAGCCTTGTCTCATAATAGGATCAAATTCTAAAGTACATAACATTTGCTGTTGTGATGATCCAATTATGAAATCTCCAACATCCTTAAATATGAGATTTTATAATAAAATTTTCTTTAATTTCTGATGTAGTTGTCTCTATTTATCAATCTATATTTTGTATTTCTATCAAACATTTTCTTGAAATGCAAAGAGAAGATCACATAAATTTACTCTTCTATTATCTACTTTTTGACTACCATAGCTTGCTTTCAGGCATGTATTTCAGATGTAATGTTGATTGAGAAGTACCACATTCTTACTGTTATTTTGTCACTCTTTATGTTTCTTGTTGAATGTTAATGCATATAAATGCCTTGGAGTGGTCTGGTTGTTGAGTTCCATTCAATATATTAAAATTTTATCTGCTAATTTAAGCTAAGAATCACAATTCTTACATACAAGTTAACACACATCCATTAACTCTCCTTCCTTTCCTCCTTTCCTCTGTTCATGCCACCCATGCCCCCCTAAGGCACAAGTGTCTGTTGCAATTCTTTAATTTCTGTCACTCATCTCTTGCTTCATTCTCTTTTTCTTTTCCCCCTTTGCACCCCAGATGGGGTGTGGTACATTTCTGTAGCAAAACATCTTCATAAATCATACTTCTTAACATTCCTAGAATGGGTTGCAGGTCGTCAGTACCAGAATTTGTTCCTCTATAACTCGCAGCAATTGCCCCTCAACACCACTCCCCATCACCTCAGCAGCCACAAATGTGCAACTTATCCACCACTGCAAATATGTCCTCCAGTAGCCATTCAAGCAAGAAGAGGCAGTTATGCTCTCCCAGAGCATGAGCAGCACCAGAAGGAGCTCACCCTGCAGGTGTTCAGTGGATACCTGGGGAGAGGCTCTCGCTCTCATTATATCCCCCACAACACATATATTGCAACCCCAGATAGCACAAGCATGCAGCAAACTGCAGCGTCAAATTGAGACACTCACAGCTTTGCATGTCTGTAAGGAGTGAGCCATTCTGCGGTAGACCCAACCTCTGCAGGTGCTTACTCTGAGACTCAGCTAAATTGAACCATTATATAGCTGCCACAGGCAAAGAACACAAAATTGAGCATTTAGCACAGCTCAGTTGACACTTGTTAGCTTGCTAGGCTGAATGTATAAGACCAAACGTTTTGTATATCTTACAGTACACTTCAGATTTACCTCACATCAAAAAAATGACCAAACATCATCTAAATAATCATAACTAAAAAAAAAAAAATAAACCCAAAACACTTTTGGTGCAAACTGCCTTTCTGATTACTTGTCCAAAACAAGACAAAGGGAAGCATCCACAGAATATGTTTAGCATCGTGATGGCTGCCATCTGTGGTGGGGAGTGAACAAACCAAGTTTTAACACATTTGCTACCAAATGAGACAGAGACAGCAGGAATATAGTGTGATGGCAGCTGCAGCAGCTCAGCACTGCACACTGATGGCATCTGCATGAAGTGAGGGGCATCTTCAAGCTGTGGAAGCCTTTGTCACACAACAGAAACATCAGGATCCCACGAGGTCTCTCTCTCTCAGAAAGGAGCACTTTTGGTCACTATCTACAAATGGAGATTCACTATTTAGCAGTCACCTTTCTTGAGGGGTGAGTTATGTGAAAAATTACTCCTGTCATTTCCCTCACCATAAAAATCTTGAGAGACAACTCACTAAGTCACTTTAAACTTGAGGCCAACTCAACAACAGCCCTCTGAGATCTACAGTGCCAGATCAGTAGGATATGGAGGATTGCTGCCATGCTAGAGTGGACCATCATCCAAGATAATTTACCTTGCTTCTCAGATGTTTGCTCCTGGATGAGCACCTGTTTATCAGAGGTTGTTTCAAAGATGATTTGAGAATGCTATCTGTGTCTGCCTAGTGCCAGCCCTTTGAGGATTTATGAAATAAGGGTCATGATTTCAGTGACTATTAATAACAAAAAGCTACCGATTCAAAATTATGTTCATTAATCTTTCTGTGTTAATCATCCTTCTGCATGCTATGCCTTGTAAAGCTTGTATATCTCTTCATAACTAGCCTCTGATCACTTTGTAGTGGTCCAGATTGCATGGGAAAAAGGCATTAATGACCATGTAAATGCTTTGTAATCCATTTATTCCATTTGTTAAATTGTCATCATCCTAAGTACCTGCAAAATAATGTTTGTCAAGTGCATCAATCATGATAAGATGCAGGGCACACAAATATGCTTTAAGATGCCAACTTCAGCCCTCTGCTGCTTAGTCTCTGGTTTGTTTGGTTGGTTAATTGTTTGCTTTGTTCATGGGTGGTTGGTTTATTGTTATTTTTTTTAATTCAGGGCATGTTTTGGATTGCTGGGAATTATTTTGGTGTGGTTTTTGGTCATCTCTAAACATTCTGCGCCTCCAAAATTTCAGAAAAATAAATCATACACACATGTAAAAATTACCAAGTGGATTTAATTTTTCTTTTCTAGTTGCATGCAATCATTTCAGTACAACATCACAATTAAAATGCTCTATGGAAAGTACATTTTCCAAAATTTCTTTGCTATTAAAGCAGTTTATAGTTCTAATATGGCATAGAAAGAACCTGTAAATAATCTTACTATTGCAAGGAATGCAATTTTAAAACTAATTTTGCAGGATTATAATTAATTAGGTAGTTTAAATTTCTTTATTTATTCATTACATTTTCATACCTCACCTTACAGTTTTAGGTGAGAGGTATTTTAAGCCTTAGGGAAACAAGTTGCAACACAATCCTACTCAAACCACATAGACCAAGTTTCCTGACATTTTATTGTCTAGTCTCTACTTAAACTCATAGTTGCCAGGAGAATAAGCATGAGTTAAATGAAGCTGCTGTGGGTTTATGTCTTTGTCCCTTATAAAAACTGGGATGAAACTGTCCAGACCTAAGTTGTGGCTGTCGCTATTATTTTCCTTCCTAATCCTTCCCACTTACCTTTGTTTCTGAAGTTAGCAGGCATTTAACGACTGTGAAATGGGCTTTTCCTTCTTGTACCTCCTTCTACAGGAGAGAGGCTCAGCTTAGCCCTCTTGGTGGTTTCAGCGGTGCATTTAATAACCGTTAATCTATCCACTGCCATCTAATATTGACATGACATGTGGGAAGAGGGTATTCACATCCCAAAACACAGATTTAAAGCTGATAAATGCCCATCAAAGTGTCACAAGCAAACATTCGGGGTGGTGTAGGAGCCGCTATGGTGCACCAAGTCCAGTTGGTCTAATCAACCAGCTGACTTAACCAGCTATCTGCCTTTGCACAGACACATGTGTAATTGCAGAATGGCCCAATTTCCCATCTTCTGTTTAAGTTAAGAGTGTTTGCTAATAATAATAATAATAATAATAATAATACACAACCTAATCTGAGCCAAACTATCTGTTAACTCAGTATCCAAGGAAAACTGTGGAGATGTGGTGCTGCTCAATGTTGTTATGTCCTATTATCACGTGTCTTATAAATGCTCAGAGGGAGAAGTTCTTTTTAGCTCTGCTTAGCTTTTCCTGTCCACTGCAGGCTACCTACCTGTACTTCTGAGTGCTTCGAGTTTTCTTTTAAGGATTATGACTCTGATTCCAGGCTGTTGTTTGGGTTTGGAGTGTTGCAGAGAGATGCATAGGGAACTTCAGAGGAATTGTGAATAATACAGTCTGCAAATTTAGATTAAGGTGGTTGTGGGACATGTCACATGGCATCTTGACAGAAGAGATGCATCAATTCAAACTACAGACAGAAGCCTTGAGGAAGCAATTGTTCCAAATGATTAAGGGCCAAAACGTTTTGGTTTTTTTTTGCAGAAGCCTCACAGCAAATGCTAAGCCTGCCAAGAGCACTAGCCAACAGCTTGGTTTGAGTAGACAGAAGTCATGGCAGGAATTTGCAAGTCTTGCCAAAACCCTCATGAGAGTGATAATCAGATATACCCACAGGTGAGAAAGCATTCTCACAGGGGTTAGTAAGAATCTTTCTTTCTTCAGATTGCTCTTGATTCACAGTAACTAGACTTCTACAGTTAGACATAGTGTTTTCCCAGCTTTTAACTAGTGCTCTAGTGTGAATCCCTCTCCTGTTCAGATCCATCCGAACAGCCTCTTTTGAACAACATTAAGACAGTTTTGTGTGTGCTTTAGATGCTTCTTAGGAAATTACTGTTTTACTGCCTAGTTCAGCAACCTTCCACACTGTGTATTATGAATCATAAAATATTCATCTTGAGTCTTTAACAACATAAATAAGAGTCTTGTTTAAACAAGAACAATCATTGAACAGGGTTATGCTACTGTGAATGCAATTCCCATTATGTTGATAGTGCCAGGCTTCTAGCCTGAATGGTTTTTTACTTGTTCTTGAACTTTCAGAACTAAAAATCACAGCAAAAGTGCATAAGAGCATGGTTTTGGTTTCATTTTCATAATACAAGTGTTGACGTTAGCCAAATGCATAGATCCCATGTTCACTTCAGGGTTTATCCACTAACATTTTATAATTGTATGCTTTAACAAATTGTTCTATTTAACTCATAATTTGAAATCTTTTTAATACTACTCTAATTTTAAGACGTATTATCCCAAAATACCAATAATGAAAGAAAACTGAAAGAACTGAAAGAAAACTTTTAGCCAGTAAAATGTATAACAAAGGGAAAATAGTAATATTTTAAAGGCATCAGACCTTTAACACCTGTGCAAAGCATCAAATCCAGAGAAATAATAAATAATGCACTACAGCTCATGTTAATTCTAACATTATTCATTCATGAATGAACAGGAATAGGTGCCTAACTCAATAATGGCACTTTTCTAGTATATATATGGTAATGTAAAAACTATGTTGGTGTTTTGCGTTGGGTTTTTCCCATAAAATACAGGTATTATAAAACACTGTGCAGGGACTTGAGAGGATTACAGACACCTAAAACAGGGTGGTTTTTGTGTGTGTGTGTGAAAGGATGTGGGGGGAAAAAAAAGATTGTTTTCCACAAAGTTTGAGTTCACACAAGAGGCTGTGACAGTATCTTTATGCTAGCTCACACTCAAAACAAGCACAGTTTCAAGTAAATAATACGGACATGACATAAAATGTTTTCAAGCATTTAATAGAGTGGAGGCTGGTGCCTTAGTTTTTAAATGGATAGGTTACCTTTGCTTTTTTGTTAGCAGAATAGTTATCCATGCTCAAAAAGGTTGTTATATAATGCTAAAATTATAAAATCTCCAGGATTCCCAAATATTTAGTCACTTGGCTGACTCTTAAAAGTAAGCAGCATTTACGTGAAACGGAAAGATTAATTTTACTGAGTGGCTTATGGTTTATGTTGCACACTTAAAACATGGGATTTGAAGCATTTTAAAATTTTCTTCCTATTAAAATTAAAATTTTCTTCCTATTCTTTTCACATTAATTAGGGGTTTTAGAGTATGATTTTGTTGTTGTTGTTGTTGTTGTTAAATCTTATAAGGTTAGAAGTCCTTATTTTATTCTCTAGTTATTACAACATTATTCTTTGAATAAGCATAAAACTTATTTTCTTAGTAACATCTTTCCCATGATCAAACAGTTGCTATAAATGGCAGAAAGCAAAAGCATACACTTTAACATATAAAACCACCACTCCTCTCAAATTACACTATCATTATCTTTTCTTTTTAGGTCTTAGACCTGAATTTCTTGCATACTCTAAACTACCACTACATTTCTAAGGTTTTAAAGTACTCAGAATATGTATTTGACATCTATGTAAAATATAAATAAAAACAAGCAGTAAAAAGAAAATCCTCGGTGGTCTAAACATTTCCATGGCTTAACTCAAATTCATTTGAAGGACTTAATTCATAGTTTTTTCACTGTGACATGCAGATCAGAAACTCATTCTTTTCCAGTGTGAGGTTTGTATACAAAATGTCTTCCCATCCAATATAGGGAAGCAAATCCTGATTTGCAGTTACTCTAAATTCTAGTTCAAGACACTCTATTTCACATACCTATCCATGTTAATGTTACACAAAGGACAAATAAGAAGAAAGTGCATTTAGCAAAACTGAGGTGAGTACTTCTTTGAGCAAAACTGAATGCTCACTACTGTTGTTAGAAAAGGCTCTTACTGGAAAATGTCATACTAGACACAAATAAAGTAAGCCCATTTTATGGTAACTTGGTTTCTATCTGAAATTCATTATTGTGTTTTTTTAAATAATGTAAGAGGCTCTAGCATTTCTAGAGAAACTGTTTGATTTAATACCCTAAAATTTATGAAGGGTCTTTCTCAGACAGACCAGTCAGATTTTATAGGAAATAGTGCTCCAGTTCCTGGAGAAGCAGAAATCCAACTTAAGCATATCAGAAAGCTATTTTTTAACATAAAAAACTCTTCTCATGATTACATTTTAACTTTGCAAAAATGAACAATGCAATCTCGGGAAATTATTTTATGCTAAAAAATAGCTTTCTGATATGCTTAAGTTGGATTTCTGTTCCAGCAAGGTAAACTGCAGGCCCACAGATATCTTTTTTGATTCCAAAAAGGTTGAGTTGGGTTTTCTCACTTAACCTGAGTGCAGAAAGGCTACATGGTGTGTCGTCAGGAAGGGAGAATGAGACTTTAGTGTGACAGATGAGTCTGGCGAATACTTTTGTGAAATAATAAAAATAAATATATCAGCTTGTCATTTAAAGAAATAGGTTGTCACTCTTTGTTTATTAGTTCTGTCTGCAACCCAGGGTTACCTACTGTGTATAAATAGCTTTGCTAGATAACTTGATTTCCTGTTTCTTTATTAAAAAAAAAAATTTGCTCATTTATAACACTTGTTAGGTTTAAAATTTGGTTTTGTTTCCCTTAAAATGCAGGAATGTTTCTTATACAGGAGAGACTATACTTGTTCTTGTTTATCCTAATATTGCCTATGAGAAAAGTAAGAGCAGTGCGTGGTAATAGTTGAAGTGTCCAACAAGCTTCACAGCAGAACCAGAAAGAGCCTAAATGAGCATATATATTAAAAGAAAAAAAAAATAGATCAAAAAAAAACAGAGAAGGGTCAGTGGTCACAAAAGCCACAGAATTGCTGGATACACTGTAGGCTTCTCCTGAAGCCTAATACAAATGTCTCTATTACAACATACACCTTACAGTGACACTGGTCTCTTTGTTCCCAAGTACAGCCTTGTGTAAAGATGGAGCGCTGTAATTAAATGAAATAACCAAAGTAAATTACTATTTACAGCAAACTGAAGAAATACAGTGCTTATTTTTCAAAGTGTGCCTGGTTCAGACAGCTTCATTTAATCATGCTTTCAGATATTTCTGTCATAGACATCTATAGGTTTGATCTGCTAGCAAGAGAGATGTTTTGAGAGCTCGCTCCCTGCCCTTGCTCATAGCAGCCAGAGAAAGTTAATAAACTTAGGACATCCATTCCAATTATCACTTTCTCCTGTACATGGCCAAGCACACAAGACCCCCTCACCCGATTTCCAGAGCCAAGATAAAAGGACGAAAAACAACAAGCGTCCATAATGAAAGCACTGAAAGGTGTTTATTTTTGGATACTGTGTCCCAATCCTGGGACTCTCTCCCCAGTGAGATCGCTGTGTGAAAAGGCACAGTGCAGCTTTCGGGCTGCATCCATACCTTCTGGTGTGCGAGAAGAAGGTAGATTTTGATGCCTCAGTGACCAGATCTCCTTCCAAGTAGTTTGCTAAATTCCCACTGGCTAGGAACAGCAAAGCTGGAAGTGCACTAGATGGAAACCAGGGGCCACGATAATTGTACAAAGGCCTGCTGAGATTTTCCTAACTGCTTCCAGTAAAAGAAAAGTGTCCCCTAGTAACAGTGGTAAGTCCCACAAGAAGGAACAGTACACTATGTTCATTCATATATGAATAGCACTTATTTTATCACATAAAGTTATAGATCCAGGTGCCCTAATGGAAAGAGGGCTTAAACAAATACATCACTGGGTAAAAACCTTGTCTTTTTTCCCCTCACATATGACTTAACTTTCAGTCTCCTCTTGTCTAACATAACGGGTGTTCTGTAAGAACTCAGAATCAGGAAGATTAACTTTTATTTGGTATCATAACAAATACAAACAGGATTCTATGAATTACATAAATTTTGTTCACAAAATCTTGAACAAAAAGGGAGATCAGCTTAAAGGGCAATGTGATTGACCATTAAAGGTAGAAGATTATATTGCTACGACAGGACATTGTGAGAAGAAAACCCAAAGGACTGAATTCTGATCTCCCTTGTATCTTTCTGTGCTTAATCAGCCCAAGTCCAATAGATCAAGCTATTTAGTTATAATATTAAATAAAAGATGATTAATCCAAATAATTGCAAAAAACATTAAAGCTTTCTCATCTTTTTTTTACAGTTTCCATTTTGAAAGGCTATCTTCTTCCACAAAATAAATTCTCATTGACCACTACCTAACTTATTTTCACTGCAGAGGTGAAATAATCAGAAATCCCAGGAACATAGAAGTAAAAAGCTACTGGAGGTGAAAAGCTGTAGGGATTCAAGCTACAGCACTGCTTAACCAGGAAATGCCACTAGTATGAATCGTGTCTGTGCTCAGAGTGCCAGATTTTGAGACTGCTGAGCATTGGACAAAGCAGAACTGCAGCTACTAGGTTAGTCTGCACTTACTTACAGTGTTACTCCAACATGAAGAATTAAAAAAATATCTTGATAATGCCTTAAGGGTTCTCAGACAATTACAGTCACACAGGCAGCAGAGGGAAAAACTGAAAAGGCAGAAAATGCCCCATTCTGTGTTCTATCAGAATAGTTCGATGGAAAAAAACAAAAACAGTGATGTTATATTTCCCGAGGCAAGAAACCTGCACCTGGATCAAACTGAATAATCATTTATTCCAGCATCACATTCCTGACAAGATCTGCCTGAGAAAGGCCACATGAACAGTGTCTAGGGTAGGAACATCAAGAACAACAGCACTGTGAGACTGCATATCTCACCAATGACTTGATATATAGCCTCCAACAATGGTCACTTACTGTCAAGCATGCAGTGAGAATCCCTCTGAACACCTCCTGAGCAGCAGGTGATGCTTATTCTGAGCCAGAAGCATCTTTGTGTCCCATAGCTATCAGTCTTGTGTGGTTTTGTTTACCCTGAATTTGTCCTGTCATTTTTCCAAACCCATTTTAAATTATCCTTTTTGCTCTTACATCCTCCCAGCTTCCAGTGCCCTTAAGGTTTTTAAACCATTATTTTTAATCTGTATTTTTGCATGCAATAGTTCTCAATGGCTTTATCTACCATGTGTTCTGCTTGTCTCCTACTTCCAGAAATCTATTCCATAGGTGCCAGTTTATCTTTTTTTTTTTTTTTCCCAAGCTATACAAATTGCTCTCCTAAATTAGGTTAGCTCTCCCTACAAGTTCTCCTTCTGGTTTTGAAAGAGGAGTAAAATGAAAGTTCAGTGAAACTCACCATAGGATCTGCAATTTTGCATACCCTTGGCTGTGTAAGGAACAGCTCTCACAGCTAGAAGTAAGCAAGTATTAATTCACAACTACGGAGAAAGGTGCCACTAGGCCTGGTTGGACCACAAAGTGACTGTGGAGTGAGGACCAGTGGTCACACCATTGGGGTAGCTGTAGGGAAATTATCCTACTGAGAGTTAAAATCTGTTGACTGGGAGCATGTGTCTGTAAAGATTTAAATTGGACATTTGAGGTATTATCAGAGTTAGAGTGGCTGGAAAAGATTATCAGTAATCTTGGATGACCGCAGAGCTGCTATCTTTTCCCTGAAAAGCAACCAGTCAAGAGCAATGCAGTGGTGCTGGTTAGTGAGTGGACGGAAGAGTTAAGGAATAAAAGGCAGTGAATGCTACACAAGGAACAAATGTGATACCTGAAAATTTATCCAGTTCTACTTGCTTCCCAGACATGAAACAGCTTATTTTGACCTTTCTTATCTACACATCTTGGAGGGATGAGTCAATTTTCTAATGTTTTCCCTGTCTGTAGGCTACTTGGAAGAAAGAGATGGTAATCAAAATTCTAGCTAAAAAAGATTTTGGCTAACATTTGTTCCCAGAACAATGTTCCTGGCACAAGGGGAAGCCATCACATACAGGGCCTCCGGGATCCAAAATAGCTGATTACTGGCGTAGTTCTCTAGTCAGTGTATTCTTTAACATTCTCCTCTCTGGATCACTTAAATACTGTGTATGAAATACAATACTAGAGGAGGGAGAAATCTGTAAAGTATAATTATTTTAGGCATATTTGATTTTCACTTTGCTTCCTCATCCTAGTCTTTCATTGATCTGGATCCTCTGCTCCTAGATAAACTTTACTTTCTATATCTATGCCTTTCGTCTATTCTTCAAAGGCATGTGAACTATGAATAATAAAAGCCAGTGTAAAAAGAACCAGTAACAGCAATCAGTCTTTCAAATAACTTATTTAGAAACATATTCATCCAAATATTTTCATCTCTGTTTAAGAACTGTGGAATGATTATAACTAATCACCCTGCATTTCATACAAAGCATTAAATAAGTAGAAAGTGGATGAAAATAATTTCCTTTTCAAGGAAACTCAGTACATGAAATTAACAGTTTGGGGGAAAGCTTTTGGAATATTCCTAAAACTACTTAATTTATCAACAGTATCTGCTTTTGAGCCTTTGCTACTTTTTGAGGAAAAGATAAAACAAGCTTTTTTTGTGACTCAAAACCCATAGAGACTAAAAGTATGTTTTGGTACTCAGAACTGAAAGCACATAGTATTGTAAACCAGAGTTTTGAATGTTCTGATTCAAATTAAATGCAAATATTGATGTCTTATTTTACTTTTCAACAGAGGCAGAAAAGTGATGGAGGACAAGGTCTACAGTGATGAGCCTCTATGAAAAAAGTCAGTGGAAAAGGAGCAGCAAGAATTGACTGTTAGAAAATGGTTTTCTAGTAAGAAGTCAGCTCCATCTGGACACGTCTGCAATAAGAGAGGTGATTGAAAGAGGCATACAAAAGGCAATGAAGCTAGAGGGGGAAAAGGAGGTGTAACTGTACCGACAAAGGGACTAAAAGGGAACCTAGCAGCAATGAGAAGGGCAGAGATGGGGTAACTGGGTGTTAGGATGATGAGAAAAATAAAAAAAAAAAGGTGAGTGCACATGAGGAAAGGTAAAAAGAAGATTAATAAACTGCATTTAAAAATCCTTTGATACTCCGAAGGCCTGAGGAATGGCAATCAAACTTGTGGATACAGCACACGTTCAACTGGGGAGGAAAGCGACCACTCAGGTGTTGAGTAGCAGTGGAAAGGAGGAAGGCAGCACAGAACATCTGTGCACAGTGGGGTGAAGTGTGCTTCAGTAACCTTTCTGGTGAGGGTTCCTTCTGATAATAAGCAAACTGAGGCCCTTGATGTGCCACAGCACCCAGCATTTTGTTGAATGCATGAACCTTGTTGAATGTATGTGACTGAGCCTGGAAGGAGGAAAATGAAAGCAAGACAGGAACGTGAATTATTAATGTTTTTACATTATTGTGCTTAGAAAGCAATAGCCATGAAGCTGAATGGAAGAGAAAGGCCTTACAGTGGGGAAGCTGGGGGACTAGATGCCCCTCAGAAAAGCTCAGGTGTAGAGGTGGCATTTTATTATTACTCTTACTGGGGAAAAAAAAAAGCAATAATCACTTCTCTGGATCATGAGTATAAATGTAGAAATCAAACTTTATGGAACTGAAGGCTACACTTAAGATAGCCTCAAAAGCAAGACAGTGACTTCTTGTGTCTGGAACGTTTTAACTTGTGATGGCCCTAACCAGCAAAGAGTTGATCTAGCCACTCTGCTGGCATTTTTCCATTTGTGATTTTATTTTTCTAAGTATACATGTAATCATAGCTTAAATGGCCAACTATTTTCCCTGCCTTATTACCACTTGAGTGTAGCTATTGATTTTGAACACCATTCAGAAGAACTTGTAATTCTGTTTACCTCCTTACATGCCCATCATCTACCATACTAAGATACTTATTGAATAGCATGCTACTTCAACCAACCTGGGACTTGAAGACTGTAAGAGGGAACCAGGTGGCTATACAAACAAGGGTTCCTGAAAAAGCAGGACATTTGACAAGCTTGCTTGCCTTCCTGTCCATTATTTGGCATACCAGACATGGGCTGTTGAGAGGAAATGTGTCCTCCCGTTTCTCCAAAGAACTCTTGCAGTAGCTTCCTCTGCATCAGTACACAGCAACCTTTTTCACATATGGAGAAAAAAAAAGAAACACAATTTATAATATACGTTTTTCACAATAACTAGCAATACGATCAATAACTAGTAATAGAAATGTTCTGCTAGTGGCAAGGAACATTTTATGGTTTCAGTTCCATCAGTTGACATTACTAAGAAATACATGATTTCCTTCACAAGACAAACAACATTGCAGCTACAAATTCTCTGAGTTTCTTACAAGCTGCTTGAAGTCTTTATTTCTTAGCTTAGAAACATACGTTTTCTCTCATCCTGCAGAATACCTATGAAACTTAACTGAATGTTTTAATTTATCTTTGAGCTGAGTAATCCCAGTCCAAATTTGCTAATGAAGCTTTGGCAGTGCCTTAAGGAGAAAGTATCCAACACATCTGTAAGTAAGATTCTGTAAATCTAAATCCTCTCTGGCCGTTAAGGTCTAGTGTTAAGACCCTCAAGTAAGAGCTTTTAGCTCTCTCATGGTTAAAATCAAAGCTGTGTTGACTCAAGCTAGTTGATGCCAGGTATTCCTGCACAAAATGTGTCAGCCTCAGGCAACCAGCGCCCAGACAACACAGAATCTTGTCTAGATGAGCCCAGAAATGGTAGAGGAAATAAACAAGGAGGCACGTGATCCCCAGACAGATTGTGTAATGGGTTACCTTTAAAACATTCTGCCTGTGGTCTCCATGGCAGTTCAAATACAGTTTATAGAGGCAAAGGTCTGGAAGGTACCTCAAGAGGTCATCTTGTCCAGCTTCATTTCCCAAAGAAAATCTACATTTATGTTATTCTTGACAGATATTGTCTAGGCTTTGTCACTGTCATCATTGGCGGTCTTTACATTCCATTTCTTCAACCAGCTTATTTCTCTGTCTGTACAATAAGGAAACAGCTCTTAATATTTGCCCTAAATATTTCTTTCTGAATTTTAAACCCACTAGTTCCTGAACCACTCACCACAAATTAAAGCCGAATTTTAAGAAAAACAGCCTTGGCAGAAATGTTTGTATATTTAGAGCCTGTTCCACTTCACTTCTGGTTTTCTCATCTCATGAGAGGCTGTATCTCCTCGACCTGTACATGCTGTAGACTCATCCTTAGTTTTACATATTGTGGGCCTGGCAGAAACACCGAGGACCTCTGTCAGTTTGCATGTCTTGTTTTCTTTTCTAGGAATTAAAGTATCTAAGAGTTGGCAGAAGTGATAGAGGGGGGAGGACATGAGCTGCCCAGAGAGCCTACAAATGGACAAGGTCTGCAGCCAGATCCTGGGAGAGAAGGAATTTCCAGCTCCTACTATGTCCAGCTCCGACCTGCAAGAGTACCCTCTAAAGGTATAGTGCACAAATTGCCATAACAAGGTCTGAATTTTACGAGATAAATATTGTTAGATGCTACTCAGTGAAAATAATGAAGTTTTGATCTCTGACAACAGTACTCATGAGATAAATGTTCCCCTCATCCAGCTCAGTGTCAGCAATAAACTATTAGCTTGTTTTGCTGAGTTGGTTTACTTTCATTCCCATTATCTGAATTCAACTGACTTAAGGAGAAGAGCAGGGCTCACAGGTTGGGAAAGGGAACCTGTTCTTTGCACTACCAACAGTATGCCACAGGCTCTTCCCCTGTTCAGTGTGAATATCACAGGTACCAGGTTTGGTATCTCCTAACACACAAGTTTACATATCAAATGCTCCTTCTGAAGTCAGGAACTTTGGTGTCTCATCTCAGAGCCTTGATTAACAGAAGTCCTTTTAGTCACACTGAACCTGGAGTGACAAAAGTGTTCATGTTTCTAAGCACAGCTAGTTTCAAATTAACAGTAACTACGCTCTCAGACTTTTGAATCTTATCTCCAATGTCCACTTACTCTCCTACCCATTACACAGTGAGACCTTTTTTAGTACACATTTGTAGGAGGAATATCACCTACTTGAACAGCAGTCATTTGCTAACACATGAAGAGTAATTTAGTATACACACAAAAATGTTAACAACTGATTAGCTGGTGTAACTAACACCAAGCTCATATGAATAGGTTCAAGGAACCAGCACCTGAGTGACAAGTGATTGTTGAGATCGCTTCAGATAGTTGTAGGCATCTTCTAATGTTATGAGATGAATATATTAAAATATTTCCCAGGAGGATAAGTATGGTGGAAAACAAATGGACTGAAAGGAAATTGAAGTTCTGTCATGTTTTCTGTGGTGCTTTTGATTTTGAACCAAAAATTTAAGTAAGAATATACAGATTCAAAAGCCACAATAGGAGAAAAAGGACAGAAATTACTGTCAGTGTTTATGGTTGACTATGTTATTGTAACACAGTTTTTTCAATGCTATGGGCAAACTAAGTGCAACTGATAGAAATTAGATGTGATTACCTTTCTGTTTCTGGAACTTATCTCCCTTTTTTGTTTCATGACTAATAGGTCAAAAAATGTGTAGAAACTTGTTTATTCAATAAATTCTGTTGTGTCTCTAAAAAACAAAATAATAAATCCAAGCATTAATAGGTAGTTACTTTTTCTATACCAGGTATTTCTGATAGAGTCCATTTATGGAACAAGGCTCTCAAGCTATTCAAATGCATCCACCAGTCATTATTTAAATCTATTATGTCATAAGACAAATGAAAGGAAAGCAACAACAAAAATGTTGCTGAAAACTAGATAAGCATAATACATACATCCAAAGGAATGTCTGAGAAAATTCCATAATGTTGCCTGTATGTACACACAGAGCATTACAGCTACTAGCAATAGCACCTGCTAAAAGGAAAACTCTAAATTATTTGTGTAGTGTCTAGATTTACCCACAACCTTTGTGAAAGCTTTCCACTTCCTCCAATGTGTTAGAAAGTGAAGAGCAGAGTGCTGACTACAGCGAATCAATAAAAATTTTTGTTGTTGACAAAGATTTGCTTGACAACTTCTCTTTGAGGACTTCTTGATACGTGGTTGCCCTTCATTTTTATTTTTAATCTTACATTTTGATAAACTCATTTGGTAAGAAACACTTGTTGTATGTGCTGAACATCTTTATGGCCTTCCTCAGACCAATATGATTGAGTATGGTAACTACCAATGGAACAGAAAAATAGATAAGGAAATAAATGTGAGATATTCATATAGATTGATTATTAAAGATTATCTTTGCCAGACTCCTAAGCCCTTTACCATCATTTAAAAATGCAATAGAGAAACCGTTATCAGCAGAGACAAAATACTGCCCAACTTTTGTGGCGTGGAAACGATTTCAGAAGAATTAAAAAGAAAAACAACAATCTCAAAAATCTTCCTAGCTCTCAATAATAAAAGAACAACTCTATCTCAAAAGCAGGTCAATCCTTTAGTTCCTCTATATCTTCTCAAAAACAGATTACTTTTGTTTTTCTTTTCCCCACAAGGTTATTTTGAAACCAACTGACATTGAGTTTTGGACTTATCTAAAGGCTGAATTTCTCTGTGCACCTGTTTGCAAGGTCAATTTTGGCTATCCCAAAACTCTAAGAGGCATGTCCTTCCTTCCTAAACTAGCTGAACATAGATAACCTTCAGTCCTAGCATAATATATCTACATAAATTCTATGAAAAGTCAGGACTGACTGATTTGAAACAGGTTAATTAATGAAGGTGCAATGCTGGGTGAATAGGGCTAAGGTGCACCTAAATCTCACCAAGGATCTGCACCAGATACTGCTGCCTGTGTGCCGTGAGGATCACAGAGACTCAGATCATCAGTTTAGCTATCTGCACATTACATTGATGACTCGGATGTGGCCCCTATATTACACTGCATGCTTCTCTCTTTACAAACATTGATTTGATCAGATATATAACTGGCTGGATGCTTGTCTTCATGCTAAACACAAACAGCTTCCCATACTTTGTGTTCCCTAACAACAAATATAAACCTTCCCTTTCTCTGTGAAATTCACCAAATCCTCCCATCAATCCATTAACCTTTCTCCATTGTGGTTTTCAACACACAGATGCCGTATAGACTTTGAGGTCACAACTCTTCAATGAACTGCTACAATAACTTGTGAATACAAAGACATGTCACAGATCACAGTTCCAACAGGTACCTCCCTATGTAGAAAGAGAAATCAAGATAAAGTGGTTGGCAAGTGGCAGAGTCTCTACAGGAGACTATGTTGTCCTCATGATTATTTACTATTCTATTAATCTATGAGCAATGATCTTGTATTATCTTCATGAGCACTGAAGCAAGTTGTGTACTGTGCTGAGAACAGTATCTGTCCCTGCAGAAGACCATGAGAAACACCTACACTCAGTGATGGCTCTCCATTTACAACTACCTCCATTACCTGCCAGTTAGCCAGATATTAACCTATTTAACATGTGTTTTATTGACATGGTATAGTGATGGGGGGGGTTAATCAAACAGTAAGTTGTAAGTAGTCAAATGCCTTTTAAATGTTTAATTACATAACACCTACTCATTTACCATATCAGCCATATTTACAATCATCACAGAATACAAGCAAGTTTGGTTAATAAAGATCTATTTTCCATAAAAGCATGCTGGCTAGTAATTATTTTGTTCAAATCATTTTTAAAATTTTAATTCAAATTATAGATTTGATTTTTGTTATTTATGAACTACTATGACCACAGGGTGTTCTTTTGATTTACATGGCAGGATAACCACCCTACCATTTCCCAGACCTTGTCACATGCCCTCTTAGAGTCCAGGATAACGAGGCATATTCTTTTGTCCTGGAATTTTCCCCAGTTTTCTAAAATTTATTGAAATCAAACAATTCCAAGGACATATCATTTATTTGCTTACTTTTTCAGGTTAATTACATTTAAGTTTAGAGAATCTGGTGAAAATATTATTTGGTTTTGTTTAATTTTTGTCTTTTAAAGACAATCTTTACAATCTAGACAATCTTAGTTGCAAATCATAGAATCACAGTTTTAGTTGGAAAAAACCTTTAAGATCGAGTCAAATCACTATCCTAACATTGCCAAGCCCAGCACTAAGCCATGTCTCTCAGCACCTGATCTATGCAGCTGTCAAATATCTCCAAGGATGGGAACTCCACCACTTCCTTGGTCAGCCCGTTCCACTGTTTGACAATCTTTTCAGTGAAAAATTAAAAATTAAACCTCCCTTGGCACCATTTCCCCTTATCCTATCACTTGTTACTTTGGAGAAGAGACAATCCCAAACCTGCTACAACCTCCTTTCAGGTAGTTTTAGAGAGCAATAAGGTTTCTCCTCAGCCTCCTCTTCTCCAGACTAAACAACTCCTCATAAGACTTCATAATCACAATATGTAGCATAACACATCATTAATTATATTCTATCTAAGCAACTAAGCACGTTTTAATAGAAAAAATGCATTTGATCTAGCAAATTATGAGGGGAAAAAAACCAGAAAAGCCTGGACAAATTCTATACGTAAGATCATCTGTCATGGAATCTGGAAAGGAGAAAAAAAAATGTCCATCCTCCCAGCAACTCGGTTCATAGATCTAACATATAAAGGAAATAAGCAGAACAGGTGTTTATTGGATTTCTTCTCTCACATCCTGGGAAGAGGAAGCAGTGCAACAATAGTAATTCTGTTCCTACCACAAACCAAGATTTATTTATTATTTTTAGAACATGTAAGGGAAAAAAAGATGTAACCAAAAACATTGATTTGCTTACAGGTTAATTCTCGGCCTTGCGTTTCACATCAGTCTTATATAACTGCTGATCAGAAAAAGTCTCTAGTCACATAAATTTCTCTTCAACATGAGAAGCAAACCACCTTCTTTAGTAGCAGGGAGGCTACAGGAGTAGCTTCTTTAAACAAAGAGCTGCTGGAAGCTTCCCCATATCTGACAGGGCCAGTGCTCGTCAGCTCTAAAATGGACCAGCTGGTGACCAAGGCCAAGCCTTGTAATTGAGATAATGCCTCTGTGAATAACATATTGGAGAAGGTGAAGAACCTGCTGTGCAGATGTTAAACTGCAGCAGCAGCAGAAGACAGTGAGACTGTGAGAACATCTCCACAGACTCTGAGGTGTGTGGAGAAGGACGGGGAGGAGATGTCTAAGCACTGAGAGATTCCTCTGCAGCCTGTGGTGCAGCCCATGGTGAGGTAGCTGCTCCATAGGGGAGCAAAGATCCACTCGTAGCCCATGGAGGATCCCACACCAGAGCAGGCAGATGACAGGGAGCCTATGACCTTGTAGGAAGCCTAAGCTGGAGCAAGTTCCTAGTAGGACCTGGGAATCCATGGAGAGAGGAGCCTACACCGAAGCAGATTTGCTGTCAGGACTTGTGACCCCATGGGGGACCTACACTGGAGCAGTTTGTTTCTGAAGGACCGTTTCCCTCCTGGATCAGACCCATGTCGGGGGAGTTTGTGAAGAACTGCAGCCTGTGGATGAACCCCATGCTGGAGCAGTTTTTGAAGATCTGTAACCTGTAGGAAGGACTCACGTTGGAGAAACTTGTGGAGGACTGTCTCCCATGGGAGAGATCCTACACTGTAGCAGTGGGAAGTGAGAGGAAGTGGTGGCAAGGTCCATCGATAATGAACTGACCATAAGCCCCTGCACCGCTGTGGGAGAAGATTGAGAATCCTTGAAAGAAGGGAGAAGTCAGGGGAGATGTTTTAAGATTCAGTTTTGATTTCTCTTTTCTCTACTCTGTTTTTATCGTTTGTTAATAAATCAAACCAATTCTAGCCAAGTTGAGTCTGTTTTGCCCCTAATGGTAATTGCTGAGTAATGTCAATGTCCTTATCTCAACTCGTGAAGCCTTTGTTATATTTCTCTCTCCTGTTCAGTTCGAGAGGGGGAGTGAAAGATTGGGTTTGGTGGGTACCTGACACCAATCCAGGGTTAAACCACGAGATATGTATGTTTATTTTCTAAGACAAGTTAAAAATGTAATTTACTGAGGAGTTTTTAAACTCTACATTTATTGCCTATGGTGGTGTTCATCCCTTAATGACCTGAACCTCTTTTTCACTCAGTTTTGGCAATTATCTAAATGAAAACAGTTTCAACATGGAAAAGATTATCTGAAAACATTAGAGTGACACCTTTTTTTTTTTAAAAAAATCATTTGTGTTAATAAATGGACTCAAAATCTTGGTAGCTTTGTTTTCATTGAGGTCTGTATTTTGTAAAGTGTTGTCTATATCTGGTTGTGCAGTACTCAGCTCACTATAGAAACAACTACAGTGAGGACAATGAAATCCAACTATCACATACTTTGTATATCAGCAACTCATTCCTACAAATCAGCCATTATAGTAGATTATATCTTCCATTTTAAATTCTTGCAATATCTCTTGTACTGCTTTATTTCCATTCTAAAACCGAATTCATGTCCAGCCATTTATTTGAGAGAAAAAGAAAAAAATTGTCAGAGTCTGTATTTGGCAATAAACAGCAAAACAAACCTCTTCCTGATTCATTAAGGTTTCAAAAGAAGTCTTTTCAAGGGGCAGTGTATCTTTTAAAAAGGTCTCTTTCAGAAGCTGCAATTTTGAGGATCTAGTGAGCTTCAGAAGATGAAGGCTCAATGTGCAAAATGAAGCTCCAATTACTTTATATGTTTCATCAGTTTGTGTGCGAACTGACATAGGTGAACATGCTTCTGCAAGGGGGTTGGACTAGATGATCCCTAAGGGTCCCTTCCAACCCCTACCATTCTATGATTCTATAATCAGTTCTAGACAGAGAGTATTATGAACATCAAAAACAGTAATATCAGTGCACAATTTCAAAAACTAGAACAATTAACAGGTTTTATTTTGTAACACTTTTTCCAATAATTCAAAAGTGCTTTTAAAAAGAATCAACGGTCAATTCAAAAGCCTCATTTTCTCCTTGTGAGCAACAAAATTCAAAACTGCCTACATACACTTGCAGTCAAACAAGTGTCTTAATTATTAAACAGGTAGAGCTGCCATGAATGAAATGCTGAGTCCAAAACCAGAGCTGCAGATATTTTGACAAAGAATCACTCTACTGATTTTGTTATTGTCTTTGAGACTGCAAAATCACCCAATTTCAAGATTTTTATATGAATACAGGAAGTCCCATTATTATCAGGAAAATGAGTTATGTCCTGATATTAGATTTTAAATTGGGGATGTCTTAAAAGCAAATAAAGCTATTTTCTCTTTCTCCTATAAAAGAAAAAAAAAAAAGCTTAAAAAAAAATGTAAGCCTTATTTAGGCTCCTTGGATTTAATTTTTTCTGATTTCATGGGGGGAGGGAGGGGACAATCCCACTAGCACTGATAATTGCATAAATGCTATAGAAGAAAAAAAAAAGGGGAGAAAAAAAAAAAGGGAATGGATGAATAAAATAATTCAAGCAGGGACATTTACTACCTGGACCAGATTAGTTTGCTGCAAATCTAATTTGCATGAGATAACATTAAATTTAGAGGAAAATGTAGCTAATTCCCAGAACAGCTTATAGATACATAGCTACCAGTAAAAGTATGTGAATAAGTGAAAATAAGGAAATTATTATTTACAGGCTCTATATTTTATAAAGAAATCGTTTTGAAGATGTTACTTTTCATCTTCGTTTAATTTCCTTTCCTCCTGTCTTGGATTACTTTTACAGTGTGCAAGCTTGCCTCTTCCAACAGATGATCTAAGCAGCTTGTGGACACATATTTTGATCCATTATAAAGTTCCATGCATTTTATTACAAATTAAAGTGATATTATGAATAATCTCAATAGCAGTGAAATCTCGACACCTCTAAGAGATCAGCCAAGGTGTACTTCTGATGCACTTATAAGATTACTTATTCATCATGCTTCTATTGAATACAATAAAAAATAAGGTGCAGTATGTTAGAAAGCATTTTATTGTCTTCTTCTGTATCTCATTTTATGCCTAAACTAGTAAATGGACTTCTTTCTAATGACATAGCCATGTTATTATGAAAGTGCACATTGTACTGCCCAAGATGAAAGCAATGTGTTTGGAAATCCAATTACAAATTCTTTCAATCAAAAATACTGTGAATGCATTTGAATATTTTTTTACCTAAAAGAATTAAAACTACAGGTATACCATGTATTTAACATGTACCTGCTTTTTTCAACTTTCCATTTATTTCAAGGTGCACCCAAAAACACAGTGAAGTCAAATTCAAGTAACTTTGGCAGTTCTGAACATAACATTACTTCCACAATAGGAAAAACTACTCACTTTTTGCATATCTTGCTCATGAATAAAACACTTGAGACACTGAATGTTCAACCCAGAATTTGAAATTTATCTGTCCTTGTCAGGGATGGTGATTCTGCATCTCACAAATTGAAGAAGAAAAGGAATAAAAGGCAGCAGGCACGAAAGAAGCTTGCATTTCTTCAAATGCCAACATACAAAATTAAAGCTGAAGTGAACACCTCTTTGAAGGAGTAGATGTGCAAAAGTAGCAATTTGAACACCTCAAGTTTCAGCTTCAACTGATGGCCCTATCAGTATGCTTAGTCTTAGCAAAAAACTACAACCTTCTGCTTGCCAGCCACACCAAATTAAAACAGGATGGATGGGCAGGCCATGCTCAGGAAAAGTACTTCCTCACCAGTAACAATGCTCCTGCAAGCCAGATCAGTCTCTCAGTTGCATTTCTTCAGTTGGCCATAATACTTTCTCTTAGATTCCCAGTCAATTGCATCTTGAATCACTTCTTCCCATACAAATACAAAAAAACTAAAGAAAACTCTTGCCTTAGTCTTGAAGATAATGGCAGACTGACCATTCACTTTTCATACTCAAACTGGATATAAAATAAGCATTTTAGGTCAAGATTCACACGACCTACTTTAGGTGTTATTTTAAAAGGACATGATCTGAGTCCCCGGATGGGCAAATTTCTCTCCTTGAAGAGAAGACAAAAATGAAGAATGCAGATGCTTACATGCATACTATACCATTTTCCTCTGATGACATTTGAGAAGGATGAGTCATACAAAAAACAAGCACTGAAGGAGTTTAAAAGAAGCAGATCCATCATAAAAAAACCCCACCCAAAGTCATAAATAACATTAGCTACAACCTAGAACAGGCAGGCCAAAGCAGGAGGCAAGGAAATGCTGTTCTGCAGATTTTGAGACTTTCAAATACTCACAAGCAATGCTTCCTCAAAAAGACCCCTCAGAAAAATTACTTGTCACAATTAGATGGTTGTTTCAACACAAGTCCCATTGAGGGACAGGTACATGAGGAAGATAGGAGAGAAGCTGTGAGAGAGGGAAATACATACTTCTCTTTCAAAAGATCTGGCTTCTGGAAAAAAAAAATAAAGACAGAACTGGACTACAGGCTCCTCAGTTCTCTGAAAGTACCTGTTGTTCAACGAGACCACTGCCTAGAAAGAGGAATTTCTTTTCAGAACATAGCACAGTTACTTACATTTGAGATAGGTTTCCAGGCTTCAAATCTTTTGTGAAGTATCTGTCAGTTCTTCTTGTGGCACTGTGTAAACCACAAAGCCGACAGAAGGCACTTGGTTCTTTGCATTTTATGCCTTCAGCATCAGCATCCTTAGATATCTCCTTTTCATTTCAATGGAACTATTTTTAACTGCTCCCACTTAGATTTGTTCCTCTTCTAGATGCAGGACTACATTTCTTTGTCTGATCTGACGGGAAGATAATAGAGTAACCAAGGTATGAGGTTGCTCTGATTCCTCCCAGTGTGGTTTACCTCAACTTCCTCAGCTCCTTCACAACTCATGGCTTATCCAGTTTTTCATAATCTTTCCTGATGGTAACTACTCCAAATAACTGTCTGATACAGATTTTGTCACCCACTACTTGGCAGCAACAAACAAATTAGTTAAAACAATACATACCATGGCATTAAACCCTGGGGCACCTCCCTATTAACCACCTACCATCACGGAAACATGTTTTTGCTAGTCAATTTAACTGATTTCCAAGCCAAGCAACTTAGTTTCCATAGCAGAACTAGCTCATTTCTTCAGCAGCTCATATAGAGACTTCTGGAAATCTAAGGAGAAAATATCCATAGCTGTGAAAGTCAAACATATCAGAATCTGAAAATCCATTAAAAAAAAACAACTCAGAAAAAACTAATGGAAAAAAAGACTTGACATATATAATTGGATGTTCAGAAACAATTTCATGTTCTTGAACAGCCCATGGAGACCTTCCGAAAATCCAAGCTCTACTGAGGGCAGTGATGTTAGTGAGTGGGAAAGATTTCTTTTGTAAATTAAAAAGCATCTTTTGTAAATAAAAAAATCTAAGTATCTCATAGACCCAGCATTCCCAAAATGCTATGTGACTGCAATGCCATTCTGACATTAGCTGTATTCAGGAGACAGTAGAATTAAGTATTTCTGCAGTATCTGGGAAACATAGCCAGTAAAGTATGATTGGCTCCACTAGAGAGAGCTCTTGTGCTAACATAATTATATTAATAAACATAATTACTTATTTTAAATGAGTGGAATTATCTAGGGAGGAAGATGTGTTTCACACAGACAAGAAGAGTTAGCAGAATCTGGTGTTAGAAGGACAGTGTTTTTGTGACTTTGCAAAAACATGCTGCAAGTCGTTCCCTTTGTGCTTGCCTTTGGAAGGTGTTTGGATAGAATGCTTTCTATTTGTATGAAGACCTTTTCAAATTACCCTGGCTGTGGAAAAAAAAAAAAATATCAAAAATCCCAAAACACAGACTCTGGCCTGAAGCCAAATTATGTCCTCCTAATGGGCAATTGCAGTCTTCTTGTCTTAAGGCCAGTGCTCAGCATAAATTAAGATATTTCTAAGTTGTTAGAATGACTTTATACCTACTGAAATTCCATTGCCAATAAGCAATGAAATGGGGGCATAATTGGCTGTTCAACATGCTGAGGTGGGTCCTACAAAGCCCTAGGTACACGTGCAGTTATGGCAGACATCGTCAGGATCCCTGCTCTGAGCTATATCAAGGAAAAATGCACGAAATTTTACCACTGTAAGAACGTGAAGTTTTGACCTAATCCCAGTGGGTTTCAATTTTAGCTATAATCAGTCATCTGTCCTAGTCCTACAAAGTGGCCTCATACAGAAGAATTGAAGAATCACTGAAGCATGCACAAAAGGTACAAAGAGGACTATTGATTGAAGGAACCAAGCTTCTTTTTCTACTCTATTTCCCACCGTAATTGTTGTGTTTGGCTTTATGCTTTCAAATCTTAATTTCTTTGTTGAAAATGCACACATTACTTCTGCTATTTTTATGGATGTTTTGGGAAGAAGAAACACTGAAGTAAGGTAAGCCTTACTAACCTGAAATATCCTGACTTCGGTAGTGCTTTGATAGAGTACGAGATCTAAGACTGAACATACGTGGTTTGAAAAACTAAAATTTTGCATGTCTTCTTACTATACAGTACACCAAAAGTCCATCTGAGGCTCTCCAATAAATCTGTAACATTTTGACCAGTGAGAGAGTACTGTTCTATCAAAGGAAGCAGTAAATTACTAGTGCACTTTACTACCCCCACCCCCAACCTTCATGATGGCTTCTTCAGTTCTCACTTGCTGCATATCTTTGAGTTGAAAAGCTGCTTAACCCATGGCATCCCACTTGTTCCGTTGCTTGTTCAACTCCTACTTCTCACAATGAAGACTTTGGGGAGTCATCATATCACAAGCCTGTCTTCAAAGTGCTTCGGGTATCTTATTTCCAATCGAATCTACACTGTGTTGCCCTAATAGGTACAATCACTGTGGAGTCATTAGAGATTTCTTTAGTACATTGGCTCAAAATTTATTTGTCTGATTGCTTTCGCTCGTGTCTTCTCTTTTAAGAAATGTTGTCGTGCACCACATATATTAGTCCAGTACCTTTAAATTTATGTTTTACCACTTAGTATGCAAAAACATATCATTTTTTCCTGGCTGTGTATATGAACATAAAAGAATGTGACAGTAAATTACGTACATTAAATTATTCAAGAATTCTGAAATTACTAGCATTTTTAGTTTGCTTTGTAAGGAATTCTCCACAAGCATCCACTGAGATTCAACATCTTTTTATATTCCTGAAATATATATTACAGGATCTTTCATTCAGATACCTGTTTTTCTGACAAGTTCTTCTAACCTCCAGATCAGAACAGAGAGCAAGTATTTTTCTTTTGTTTCTGCTGTGCGCTAAACTGCATAATGTTGCTGTTATGTGAAATTAGCAGTAAAGATCCCTGTGCAAAACAAACCCTAACACAATTCTCTACATGAGTTACAGTGAGACAGCTACCTAATCACTGGAAACCAGGTCACATATATCCTTGGCTACAATACATAGCTAACATATATGGATAATTTCTCCTTCATGGGGTTGCTTTGTTGACAGCTGTTTCACAGACATAATTTGCCACTTTGTGGTTTAATATAAGAGTTTTTCATCTTAATATCTTTAAGTGCTAATCAAGTTACATTAAATAGTAATATTAAATGCAATTGAAATGAGAGCTTCAGAAAGAGTTATGCACCGGAGGGTCAAATGTCAGAAGTACCAGCTTATTATGTATCCACTAGGTTAGTTCTTCATTATCCAGTCTTAACAAATTGTTCTGGAAAGCTGCAGAATTAAAGGACTTCAACCTCCACAGTGATTCTGTACACAGAAATGGGATATAGTGACAAAGAGGGCAAGTTGATAACAAAATACATTCAAAAGCAGTTACCCTTTTCTTAATATTCCCTGAATAGGTATCTCCTTGTCTTCTAAGTGTTTAATTAGTTTTCTGCAATCCCACAAATTTCACTGGAGGATCAAAATGCTGGTAAAAAGCAAGCAGTTGACTTACTTCCCAAGCCAAGGTAGAGTAGTTAACATTGTGCCAAAAACACTAAAGAAAAACGCTGATACCACATTTGATAAAAGTGACAGTGCTTGACCTCTTTCAGAAGTTTGTAATGCTGTCACCCTTTGTTGAAGATAAAAGCAGGAGCAAAGCACGACACAGAATATTAACACCATGTTACTTCTTTCAGCTTCAGACAACAAAACATTTTTGTTTAAATCTCGAGTTTTTTGTTTTCCTTTTACATTGTGAAATATAGGTTGGCTTGGTTTTGTCACCTTTTTGAAGTGTGGTTTTATGACCAGCTACTAAGGCAGATCTGTAAGTCAGGCTTTTTACTATAATGTGTTACAGAGTAGCTGTTCATAAGTTAGGGAAACAGACAAACAGAAATTAATTAATTGGTTTCATTACAATTTTTTTAGATGTTTGAAATAAGCAAATCAGATGTGGTTTTATTGTTGAGTTTTTTTCCAAGCAGGCCTCAAAATTTTAGTAAAACTTTATTTTCACGTGGGAACCAGTTATATTGAAAGATCATTTGATATGAATGTTGTATGTACGGAACTCTGACACAGGCATACTTATATTTTCATTCTTAAAATATCAGAATATTTTCAAAGTTAAAATTGTGAGCTATCTATTTATAATGTGAACTAGATATAAAAAGAGAAAAACTCTTGGAAAGATTTGCTGAACCATTTCTGTATTTAAATGTTCATCAAACTCTTAAAAATAAATCTTCATTTCTTTTGAGTGGGAGTACTCTGAGCATACCATGTCATCTCTAATGGAAAAGTCAGGTCATTTACTCAGGTATGATGCACTTGCTACTGAAAAAAACATGATGATTTGTCTCTTTTTATTACATATTATTCAGATAATGCTAAATAATTAAGTTATTTAGAATCCTGGAACTTGTGACATTGCCATAGTAAACAGAGAATTTTTTTTCTTAGATTTTTTACTATCCCAGAAGATTTCACAGAAGAAATTGGAAAGATACAAATAATTTTCAAACCTATTAAAACTTCATTCAATTAAACACTGAAATTTTATTATGCTATTCTAAGAGCATTATAAGAGAAAAGACAGCATATTATCTAATTACATGTCAGAATTAATTTCCAGATGCTTTTATAGCTGCGGCTACTTTATAATCTGCAGATGACTTTATGAATCAACCACAGAAATTACTTTGTCTTAGAAAGTTTCAATGAAAAAGACAGCTAAGGCAGGATTCAGCTCTGGACTCTGAAATATCACTTCAGCTGTTTATGTTAGGTATCTGCATGCAAGCCAGGAAGGAGGAGTGCTCTCAGCTCCCTCTGAAACCAAAGAAGCTTTTGCCAATGTGACCGATAATGTCTGGAGTCCCAAGGCAGATTCCTGTTGCCAAAGCCTGCCCAGCCTCCAGCTGCTGCTGCAGGGTGGCACGAGTCTTCCCTATACCCTGCGCCAGGTTGGCCAGACCTTGTGGGTAAAGGTGATGCCCATGGCAACTTGAATTACGCTAGATGCCTACATTTAGGCAAATTAACAAGTCCCAGAGCCTCATTGACAGTGACAGGACTTAGACACTCATCTGAGACAATAGACACCTCTGTTAGCTGTCAGAATCTGGAGCTGAATTGTACCCACAGTCTCATTCAGCACATGTGCCATAGCTTTCCTTAGAAGAAATACTCTCCTAATTAAGACATTTAATTACTAAACTGCTTCACAACCTAAAGTCTTGATGTTACAGTATTTCATATACCTGATTTTTTTTCTCACTTTCTATTTATTTCTCACAATTGAATCCTCTTAAACTGTATGATTTTCCTGAAGTTGAAAAGTCTTCAGCCATTATATACTGTTAGTATACTGCTCTCTCTTTCTTACCACCTTTGTTCTGCAGCCACCACTTGACAAAGCTGTACACACCTCACTTTCACACTCCATGCCCATGAACCAATTTTATCTTCCATTGTTTCCATCCAGATTATTTTTGTAGTTCTCTAAATTTCTCCCAGGGTTTTTTTAGTAATGTGAAATTCAGAACTGAAACAATATCAGCTACTGCCAACAAAGCTGCGTAAACTGTTGTTCATACCTGAGAACTCTTCCAGGGCAAAAAACAAAATGCAGGAATTAGACATGACAAAAAGCTGATAGTAACTGATGTGCCATCTATATTACAGCCATCTGTGCTCTGAACCTTTGTCTTTCCAAATCGGTAGGTTATAAAAGAAAATAATTTTAATTCCTAAGAAAAATAAATTGCCTTAAAAGTAACTTGTGTCTACTCTTGCAGGAAATCCATTATTTAATCTTTATTCTGCTCAGAGATAATTTTCTCAGTTTCATTCAGTTCATTTACTCTCATAAATTGTCATTGCAAAAGGATTGTATTAAGTCTTTGCCCAACAATCTACTAAAGTGTCCAAGGTAAAATTTTAAAAGCTTGCAAATAATTTAGAAAACAAACCCAAATATTCAGAAATTAGTACAACGTAAATAATATTTCAACATAGGAACATGCAAATAGATGCTTAGCAGAATTTTTAGAAACTGCCTAATTTCTGTTGCTTTCCACAGGAATCCAGAGCTTCAAGCTTTTGAAAACTCAAGTCATCATGTACAGTCCCATTAGATATTTTACAGCACTGCCTTTTGTATCAGAAGGCCACTACTTCAAAAATAAGAGATTCTCTGCTATTTGACTATGTAAAGAGCCTACTGCAACTATTTCCTTTTCCTAGCTATATTTGACTAAGATGTAAATGATCCACCTCTGAAATAACAATCACATTATTTTACCAGTATTTCTAGATCAGAATATTGCAGTGAAGTCTATCTGAAGCCACATCTTTAAATTTTATCTCAGACGGAAAACTCATGCACATCTTAGAGATAGATTTTTAAATGTTTGCCCTGCTCTTATCAATGGGCTGCAAGGTCTGATTCTGGGTGAATTTTAAGACAGAGCTTTTCATTGGTACACTGATTTGTCTTTTCTACCTGAGACACCGTACATTTTACCAGAATACAATCCTATATTTGAGACATCTGGATACCTTGCATTTCAAACAGAAGAGGTGCAGTTAGCATTTTCTCTTCAAAGACAACTTCACGTTGGAGCCACTATCCTCCATTGGCCCAGAATAACCAGATACTGGGATTTCCTTCTTTTTAAGGCAAGCCTAAAGTAAGGAATTACTTTTAGATTTTGCTTACAATAATTTATGACTTCAAAAGCATCAGATGATGGTTATTTTTATAGTCAATCACCTGGGAAAAGTGTGGGCACTTTGGCTTTGTGATTACTCCTGTACTGTGATTCTCATATAAACAATGGAGTTAATAGCAGAACTGTTTTAAAAATGCAGGGAAATTATTAATTAATGTGTCTATTAATTATTTGGGAAAAGGTGAAGTCCAAGGTGGCATATTCACAGATGTCAAAATAATTTAGGTTACTGAAAAGCATGAAGAACTGTGTGGAACTCCAGAGGCATTTTAAAAGATAGATAGCTGCACAGCCTGACTGCAGCTGAAACTCTATGTTAACAAAGGCATGTTAATGTACAGTGAGAGGTAAAACACTCAATATGATCTGAGTTGACGATACACCTTCATGAGCTCTAAGTGAATGGCAATCATTTGGGAGCTGAGCATAGAGATAATGAGTCATTGTCAGCATCTCCATTAACACAATTATTAATTATTTGTGGAATTTGGGGTCTAAATCTTAGAATCTATTTTTAAGGGATTAAAATAATACATGAAAAAAATATATAATGCCATCGTCAATCAGATTATTTGAGTTTGAAGAACTGCTTATAAACTATTTTACTTTTTTCACACTTTTCCTTCCGCATTTCTATAATTTATTCAAGTTTTTAACATCTGTTTTAAAATTTGATTGGAAGATCCTCCAGGCAAGAGCTCCATGTTTGCATAGCTTGCAGCCCAAAGGAACTTTATGCAGTCCAGAGGCTCATGGACACCAACACGCTACAAATTAATGCATACTACTAGAGCCCAGTTGTATTATTTCATTTTGAATGTTGTGCTCAAGTCTAGTCATCTAATTTAAAGTTTAAAAACAGAGTGCAAAGGGAAGCTGTTCACACAACCGAAATGTGAATATAATAACAGATTTTCATGAAATGAAAGCTTTTAAGGATGATATTTCTTTATTTGGAGAGAAAAAGTAGGAGAAAAATAAAATAATGCAGGCAAAAGTAAGCACAAATTGTGAATTTTTATACACCTCCTCATTGCAAAAAAAAAAAAAAAAGCAACAAAACAGCCACTGAAATTGAAGGAATACTAATGACTTTAAAAGGAAATGTTATCCTTTCCTTGTGTGAAAGGAAGCAGAAGAACTCACTTTTCTTTGAGCCTAACAGCTCAAAATTGAAGAGGATGGAAGGGGGGCATGCAGTTGCTCGAACTGCAACAAAAAAAGGATATTTAACATCATCTAAAGTATCCTAAGAAGTCTGTGTGGCAATTATTATGGAAAACCCCCAGGAAATTTGCACTGTTCTGAAAGCAGGTGGAGGTCATTGGGAACACTCGGGACATCTCCATGGAATAAAAATTCCTTAAGGATAAAAACTTCATTCTTCAGTGTATAAACCAAGAAGTGTCTGACTAAAATCAGAATACACAATTACATTCAAAGAAGGTTATTCTTACAGATTACACTTAATTGATAGATAATTGCCAGTGCTATGAACAGGTTGCTCTGGCAGTCGCACAGTACTCTCATGTATGATTTCTTGGATTTTCCCTGACACCCCTGTACGTGTTGCTCAAAACTGATCTGGCTTTTACTGCTTATCATGCCTCATTATATGATTATGCCCAATTTGTTGACAGAAAATTGGACAGTTATTTTTCCAAAAGCAAAGTTAACTTAATGTTGCCATCAAGGATCTGTGTGCAGATCTGTTTTCAAAGTCTACTGGGTAGAGTAAAACTGATTATCTTGTATCACTGCCAGGAAGTTAGTTTTAGATTCTTAATACAGCAGAGGCTTCGAAATTGAGTGAGAGATTTCAGTACCAGATACCAAAGTGTGTCTCATGGTCTTTTTTAATATTGTTTATATATAGTTATGGATATGGTTTGGTGTCATTGCACAGAGAGACATTTGTTTCTTGGAGACTGGCATCTTAAATTCTTAGTCTTAGTAGTGGTAAAAAACACAAGCTGCAGCAATGGAAGTCTTGCTTGAACATGACAAGAATCTTCTTTGCTATGAGGGTGTGGGAGCCCTGGAACAGGCTGCCCAAGAGGGCTGTGGAGTCTCCTTCTCTTGAGGTTTTCAAACCCACCTGGACACTTTCCTGTGTGACCTGATCTAGATGGACCTGCTTTAGCAGACAATTTGGACTAGATGATCTCCAGAGATCCCTTCCAATCCTGACCATTTTGAGTTTCTGGGATTCTCTGATAGACAGTATGACACAGGCAGATAGCAAAATAGGCGGCAATTTTATGCCTGAGAATTTTTCCCTAAATTTGCCATTCTCTAATATTGATAATAGGCACTATCTTCTATATTCAATCCAAACTATACTTGTGCACTTAAAGCCTTTTTTATTTTTACGCCTTAAGTCTATCTTTAACTCCACTTCGCCAGCTTCTTCTAAGCTTCTATCTCTTCCAAGAAGATGGAAAATCTTTTCAGAAACAGATCTGAGAGGTTGCTGGGGAGTACTACACTGGAAAGAGGAATGGCATTTTCCGTCTTTTAGGAAGTGTTGCAGCTTTGGGACTTTCATTTAACATGACCTCAATCTGGCCTATCTTGTCTTGATGGGTAATATATTACGATCCTGATTTGTCCTAATACAGTAGCCTCCATTCTTTTGTTATTAGATGCTGAGTGTACTTTTCCAGTGAATGCCAGCAGGCAAGAATCACAGCATGAAATCAGCATGTGGTAAGTTCAAAACAAGCAAAAGATAATACTTCATACAGTGCACACACAAGAGTTCGAGCTCCTTGCCACAGGATAGTGCGAATGCTGAAACATAGAGCAAGTCAAAACAGAATCAGAAAAGTTAATGTGAGGAAAAAAAAATCAGAGACCACCAAACATGTGGTATTACCTTTATCACTGATTCTAATGTAAGAATGGTTAGAGCCTTGGAGAATATCACTATATCCTTGGCTGAGTGTTGTATCTTACCATAGGCATGCTCTGTGAACCACTCAGAATCAAGCTGTGGATGGACTCTTGCTCTTTTGTTAGGGTTTTCATATTTATTTTAAAAATATTTCATCTTTAAAGCTAGGCCTAATTTGTTAATTAAGCACATTTTTTGGCAAAATAATTTGATGTATCATTTTCAAATAGAAGTGTGTCATGGTTTAGCAAGGAGTTGCTTTTGTTTAGTAACAGGGGGAGCGGGTTGCAGTGAAGACCCGGTAAAAGTTTTTTAGACTCTCCCCTGACTCCTGGGTTCAGACCCACCCCCGGCCTGGCTGGGCCAATCTGGCGCCTCTGCGATCACTATTTAGGGATGGGAATTTGAGGTGCCAGGCAGGAGGTGTAAGAGTGGTACAAGATGGAGGCGACCATGCGGACCCCACAGTCGGAGAAGGAGGAAGGATGGAGCATCAGACCAGAGACCCCTCTGCAAGCCGTGGTGAGAGTGCAGCCGGTACCCCTGCAACCTATGGATCAGCAGCAGCAACTTCATGTGAGTGTGCCCGGACGGGCCAGAGACTGTGTGGGGGAGGCGGTCATGGCACAGGACATGCTGGAGAGCCTGTGCACCGCAGAGCAGCCCCACACGAGAGGCAGAGAGGAGCAGCAACTTTTGGGACAAATGAGCATCGGTACAGCCCGTGCAGGGCTTTGGGACAAATGTGCGTCGGTGCAGCCCGTGCAGGGCTGCCATGTGTGTGTGGTACCTCACGGACTTGCAAGGAGGACTGGTGCAGAACCCACTTGCCCTGAGGTTAGACAAACGGCAGAAGCCACCAGGAACGGACTGACTGAAACCCCCACTCCCTGCCCCCCTGGGCCGTTCAGGGGGGACGGAGGTATAAAACACCGGGATCAGGGCTCTGAGCCCGGGAAGAGGAGAGGGGTGGGGAGCAGGTGGTCTTAAAGGGCTGGTCGGACTCTTCATCTCTGTACCATTCTGTGTTGTTTTGTTTTGGTTCTGGTTTTTGGGGTTTTATGTTTTAGTTGGTATTAAATTGTTTTCTGTTTTCTTCCCCAAGCCGAGTAGCCTGGTCTGTTTTGTCCTGCACCTTAAGCGGCAATTAAGCTCTCCCTGCCCTTTAGCAATCCTTTAGTCTTCGGTACTTGAGGCTAATCGTGGTCTTTTGTTCCCTGATGGGCCGAAACCACGACAAAGTGTTTCATAAAAACATTTTGCCAGATGTATTCCCTATTCCCTTTTATTCCCTTTTGTGAGCAACATTTGCTCTTTTTTCTTTTTCTACCCATATCCTTTTATACTTTGATTTGTAGTCAGTATTTTCGTGAAAGTATGTATTATTCACGTTGTACACATTGTAAATCTTTCCTTGTTTGTAAAAACCCCATGTATAGGCAGGCCTTGAACTCTCTGAAGTCCTGTAGGCATCTCGATTTACATAGTAAAGATTGGTGGTGACAAAATATGACGTTATACTGGTATTCTTTTTCAAACTGTGTTTATGCAAGATCTTTGAGGAAAAAGGTTTGAATTGAAAAAAAACCAAGAAACAGAGTCTTATAATAGCCATCTCAAAACAGTACTTCAGCGTTGTCCATCTTATTTGTTAAGAGAATCCCAGAATTTAGGGAGAGATGATAAACGTTGCTTACAGAAAGAAAGTGCAGTGAAATTTACTATGTAAAGTCTTGCAACAGGAAAATCCATCTCTCTGTCTATAGGAAGGGCAGATAAGGTCTTACAGACACAAATCCTGACTCTAATGAAAACTTCAAAATCTAGTAAGACTGATATTCTCAGTGGCTGGGAAGAGCCTCTCAAAAATATATCTTTTTTATTTAAAACTGCAGCAATTTTTTACATGATTCAGGCTCCAGGAATGAAAGCAATGTTCACTCAGTTTTATGAAACTACAAAGTTAAAATCATGATTATTAAAGTGTTTCAATAAATATTTTGTTTTTAAAATATCTTGTTATACCACTCACTGTGTAAATCTGAAGCGAACCAGTGTGCTCAATTCTGTGTACAGATCTGATTCCATCTTCCATCTCAAAAAGATCGAGAATGTCCAAAGCATAGATCAAAGTCATTTCATGTTAAGATACATTGGAGAAGGGGCACCTTTCTGGGGGCGGGCTGAGTCTGAGCAGGATGGTAACCCATACATTAGGATGAGGATCAGACCCAGCAATGGTAACCAGGACTTTATCATCTTGGACTCAGAAACTCCTTGAATCACAGATTGCCAGAAGTTGACATATTATTCTGGAGAAAAATCTCTGCAACCTCTGCCTGGATCATGCACACTCAGCAGTCAGTATGTGCCATTATCGAAGACAGGGGCAGCCCAGGACAGCCAACCTTACATTACATTCTTATGAGGAGAAAAGATGGAGAAGGGATGGAAGACTTTTAATCTCTTGGCTGGAAATGTCATCAGCTGCACTACACATCAGACAGAAAAGCCAGAACCATTTAAACAAGGCTGGTAGTTTTCCAGATGGGAAAAAAAAAAAAAAAAAAAACCAAAAAAAACAACCCTGCCTTTATCTGGCACTGGTGCAGTAAAATGTTAATTCTGCATACTTTCAATGCTGAAGTAGTCAGTTGGTTTAACCAAGGTGAGGTGATTAACTAGACTGTGAAAAGGTACAAGAAAGGGAAGAAGAGCTTCTTAAGTTGTGTAATGAAGTTATCCATCACGTTGCCACACAGGACAGTTCTTCTACACCTCAGTATAAAAACTGTCTGGCTCTAAAGATATGATTTTACTTGAAGGTAAACAAATTAGTAACTCACTGAGATGACCATAAGTCCTTTTTGCAGTATCACAGAACCACTTTTCTATGAAAAAAAAAAATATTACTAATTCACTCTATCATAATCTCCTCCTCCTCTCCTCTAAAGTCCATCTACAAACAACTACTGCTTATTCCTCACATTAGTTAGATATCAGTGGTCTGGAGACAGGGAGTACAAATTACTCAGACGAATGCAGGTCTCTCCAGAAAAACTTTACAACCACATTCTTCAAGCCAGAATGTCCAAATGCAACTAGCTGGTCTGAGGAAAGAAAAGAAACAGAAAGGTATGTAGAGCAGGAAAAAGGAAGTAATGATAAGAAAATTATTAGCGAGCATCTCCTTTTTCAAAAATTTCTTTTACCTTTCTTATCTCAGAAAAACGCAAGTCACGTCTTTCCTGTAACCTAAAACAGACAGCAAACTAAAATTAAAAGAAAAAAAAATCCTTCATGTTAAACTAATATAGCAATAAGAAGCAAGGCTGCCATATAGAGAGCAAATATCCACATTACGTAATTAGAACATGACTTCTCTATATCTCTATTCCAAACATTTGTCATATTCCTCAAATAGAATGTAGATGTTCATACATACTTTAGCAGTCACCTCTTAAAAGGTGACTTCACAAAAAGTCTCTTTGGGAAAGAAAAGAAATTCCCCAAAATATTCTGAAGCAATCAAAAAGAAATAAATCTTAGGCTCCAGAACTGTTCCCAGAGAAAGTGAATCAAGGGCAATTTTAAATGCGTTTCTCTGAGATGTTTCACAATCTGAAAGTATCCATTGAAATGAAGTGCACTCTGAGCCCAGTGTAATTCAGAGACCTTCAGGCTAGGCAAATGCACCTCATCTGAGCAAGTATTAGAACTTTCACGTAGAAGGGAAACATCATCCTTTGCTATTGAGAGGTCACTGGCCTACAGTGCATTGAAACTTTTGTACATTCTGCTGCAAAGTATCCAAGGCTGAAGTATCATCTCTGTGCTTCCAAATTGACAGTGTCTCACTTGTCAAAAAACGCTCATATCTCAAAATATGCTTCTTAATACTAAAAAGATGAGAAAGGACCATAATACATGCTCGATCAGAAGGCCCAAATGTTAGGAATTGGATTCCAAAGTAGTTTCTTCAAATGACTTTAAGAACTTTGGTAGTAGGACCGAAGTGAACAAAGAAAGGACCTATACTGCATGACTATGATGGGGGTAGTAAACAAAGTTAGTTCAATGGTTCTTCAGGAACCTAGAAACTGGTGAAAAGGAAGTCCTGACTGAAGCCTGGTCCAACTGTCAGGAGAGGCAATGTGCACTGACAAAATACTGCTTAACTGCATGAGTTGGAATGTATTCTTCCCATAACAATGAAGAGGGCAGGTTTGTAAACTATTTGCATCACCCAATGAAGAGAAAATTAGTGCAAAAAAAAATCTTTTAATAGCTTATCAAGGTCTCATTGAATGGCTTTCTGCTTTCCGTGATAACCCTCTGCACAATGCTAAGCCATATTGCAGTGGGGGAACTGAATTTCCCAAAAAGGGCAATGTACCTGGCTCAATTATCAGCTAGAGTCTTAGGAGTCAAATATTCCTGATGTTGAAATGTTGTAAATATAGAGGCCATGAGATATTAGGTATTGTTAAGGAGAATTTTCAAGGATCAATTATTCACATTTAAATGGATTTGAAGCTACTCAAAGGCTTTTCTCCTCTCTTGCAATTTTAAAGTACAACCTTGCTCTTTGCAAAAGCAGTTTAACACAGCTATTAATAAACATTGCAAAAGATGAAATAGTATTGTGAAAATGACATATGCTGTAATGTAATACATAAACTTGGAACTTTTGAGAGTACAGAAGAAGGAAATTAAGGAAACTCATATCTCTGAAAAATAAGAATTTGTCTGTCTAAAGAAACTGCAATGGTTTATCTGTGTCTAGAGAAGTTAAAAAGTAATGGTTACAGACTACATAACCAAATGATCCAAAACAATGCCTGGGTCAGCAGCTGAAAGTATGGCTGTACTCTGTTTATACAAATCCTGAGTCAAAGAACAAGAGTGCAAGTGAAAGTGGTCAGACGTGTCCTTTATCTAATCTATTTGCCAGACTGGTATAGATATATTCTACACTACTAAAACTTATTAAAAAAGAACAAAAAAGTGCACACACACACAAAAACTAAATTGCAGTAAGCATTCAAGACATTTTCTTAATCTCACTTACAGAAGTTTTCCATTATCTCTGAAGTGGTCAAACAGATCTTTGTCTAAAATATTGGATTCAGATTAAAAAACAGATATTTAGAAGATCTAACTATAGAGGCATCAAGTATTAGAAGAAACAAGAATTCAATTTCTATTTTTTAGTCATCTAGTTAGGTACATATCATTAACCTAATGTCATTTGTTCTTATTCCCAGTTGTTACCAGTAAATTGTCATTATACACTTCAAGGTGCAAAATAAATTTTATGTTTTTTTCTTCTGTCTTCTTACCTGGTATTTCTAAGTTTTGAAGCATTTTCAGCTAAGCAATATCAGTTTCAGTAACAGCAACCAGGTTTGCTTGTTTTTTTACAGTTTAGGGCAGACTATATTGCAAGGAAATTTTCAAATAAAAATTTTCTAAGAATTTCCAATAATAGTTAATTCATTGACATTGGTTTTTAATCAGCTACATTCTAAAACTTTTAGGTCAACATTTTCAAAGATAAGGATAAAAAAATAGTCTTTCCCTTACAGATATATATATGTGTGTGTGTGAGTATGTGTATTTGTTTTAAATCTCTCAATCATGTCTGGTTTTCAGAAATAAGAACCTTTCTACCATACACTTCTCCATCTCACCTTTCTTCCATTCTTCTTGAGGCCCTGTAGATGTCTAGAGAGTTCTTGACTGCTCAATACAACTGTTGAAAATCAGGCTGCATGTATACTGATTTAAGTGAAAAGTTCCCCGAAGGAACCAGTTCAATTCTACCTCTACTCTCAAGGTTTCCAATATGTTGAAAAAATATATCTTTAAAATGTCAGAATTTCCATTTTGGAATTGAAATCTAAACATTCTGACTGAAAGACATTGTTGACGTATTCAGTTTGACTCACAGAAGATTGGAGTTTGGCTTCCTATTCTGCTCCTTTAGACATGACTGTTTCATCACAAGTTGCTCTGACTTAAGTGCATCAGGGAAAACACTGGCAAGAGTTTTTTTGCTTCCATCATCTTAGTCAAAAGACCAATTCTTACTTTATTTTTGTAATTGTTAAATCTCTAAATGAGATTTCCTTCCTAACCTAATTTCATGCATCACTTTTTGCAAAAGTTGGCATGAGGATGCGAGTTCCACCCCTTGATATATAAAAGAGTTAGGAACTTTCTTTAAATGAGATGTGGTCAAAGAAATGCTGAGCATCAGTTGCTACTCACCAGGCAGAAGCTGCTGATGCTCAGAAGCTCTGAAAAACTCATTTAGCTTCCTAAACGTATTTTGACTCCTGGTTTGGTTCAACAGCTAAAGAAAAAAATAGCACTGAAATTCCCAAGGAAATATTGCTGCCAGACAGACAATTTCCTCTAAACCAGTTAATAGAAGTCCAGATAAATTTATCTTCAATCAAGATAGTGATTGGTGTGTTGAGGTAAATACCCTTGATAATCTTGGCCATTAAGAAAGAAAAGCTGAATCTGGAAAAAATATGGGAATGGCTACTCTGAAACAGAACTACAGTCTATCCATCAAGTCTCCTATTTCTAATATTGACCAGTACCATCTACTGCAGAGAAAGACCAAAAAACTATCTCTTATTGCAGCTCAAGTTCCACAGTTGGCTTATACCCTAAGACATGATGGTTTGTGTCTTTACAAATGTTGGGTAAAGCAAGAGGAAATATTTATTCTGGGTATTTTTTTTTTTTACCCGTAGAATTATCCTTCTTTTCTGGAATCCTGCTAAAGGAAGCTAAGTACTTAGATACAAAAGCTGGACTACCATTTGTGTGTTTTAAAGTGTTTTGTGATGGGCAGTTTTACCACATCAATTTACTCATTTCATCCACTGCAAATACTATTTATGAAGCTAAATCTAGTAGAGGAAAGAAAATCAAATTTATTACATACACAGAACCTGTACCACTCTACATAGCACTAGTATAAACATTTCCTTCCAGAGGAAAAAAAAGATATTAGGCTTAGACAAGACATTTGGTGGGATTCAGCTGCACTGAGGCAAGATTCTCCAAGGCACGTGTGAAAGAATAGAGGAGTGTTTGCTGTGACTGTCCTAGGCCTCCTTCCCTCTTGCTATTTTTTACAATAACCTTTTTTTTTTTTTTTTACTTATATTCTTCTGGGAAACTCCTTCCAAGTTTTATTTCAGCTGAGCTTCTATATTAGGATGCTTTAAGTTTAGCTCCTCTTAGCATCTGTAATGTGATCACTACTTGGGAATGACATCATTTGCTTGGAGGTAGGATCTTTGAACTTGATTTCAAAGATATTCTTCTCATTCAGCTTTCCAGAGCATTTCAAAATATCTTCCAGATATGAAGCAATGAACAATTACTATCCTTAGTAGAATTCACTCATTACATTATTTATATGTAACACAAGATTTGTTCTCTATTTGTATTGTTACAATTGGCTTTTTTTCCTAGTTCTGTCTATAACACTTTCAATTATTACTGGTACTATCGAACAAATTTACCTTGGCATGTGCACCTCCATGTGAACAATTAAACTACAAAACAGAAAAGGGGACATTCAAAATAGAAAAAAAATTCATTGCCATCCTGTTTCTCCAGTGAGTTTCACCTGGATTTTTTAACGCAATTGAGGTAAGACGAGAATAAACCCATATGGCTTAGTGAAAGATAGAAATAAAATGAAGAGGGAGCTGGGACTGGGCTCCTAAACTGCAGTTTTAATGACTGTATTTTTACAAATTTATAAAGATCCCTCTTGCCTGTCTCTTTTGGTAACTATGAAGTGCCTTCACAAAGCTGGTCTGAGTTATTTTAAGTTACCTAAATTGTAGGTAAGCAATGCTGGAGATTTTTTGGTTAGCAAGTCATAGAGCTTTGTAACTCCAGGGGGAAGGGAAGGGAAGGGAAAAAAAAAAAAAAAAAGACAAGTTAGGCAGCCTTATAAAGCTATTGATCATCACTGAAACGTAGCTTAAGCTAGCTGCCTTGAAAGTAAATTTATCACATTAAGTAGGAAATTTAAAAAAAAAAAAGGCTTTGGGGTTTTTTTCTTCTCTTACACAGAGGTCAAACATTACAGTCACATGACTCACTATTTGATTTAAAAAAAAAAAAAATGTTTATGATCACATACCTCAAGGGCTAGCATAATATGGACCTAGGGAACAAGCTGCCCTCCCAATCTTCCTGCTACCACTTCTCCTTTCAGGAGTCACTGTGGCATCCCACCTGCCTTTTCACAGCAAGGTAATTCACATAAAATATTTTAAGTAGGAAAAAAAACCAGATTTGTATGTCTTACATTTATGCAGTCTTCTATATCCATCTATAGTTTTTTAGGTTTTCAGATCATCTCAGGTTTTACTGCACCATGCTTTCTGCTTGAAATCTTTAAGTTTCATGGAACAAGTAGTCAGCTGGGATCATCACTTAGAGCAAGCCCTCTTCCCAAATTCTCCATGAGCTAGAAAGCACTGTCTGAAGCCCAGGAGCTGACAGAGTTAGGAGAGCTTTCTTTATACATCAGGTGTAAGGTGGCCTATTGCCTTTTGGTAAGAAAATATGATTCAAAACTGCAAGCCAACAACAGTCTCTCAGTGAACCACAAAATAAATTTGTCAGCTTAAGGTTTTAATTCTTGATTAAAGCTATAAGTGTCAGTAGGCAAAAAAGCAAGGGTCCAGCCAAGCTCCTGTTACTGAGTCTGGGCAAGCCCAGGGGTTGCCTGCATCTTGGTAATGCTGGAAAGGAAGAGATTTTCTCATGCTTGTCCCACTTGGGCTCCTTCATGTGTCTAAACACAAGCAAGTGGCAGCTCCTATAACCACCTAGCCAAACTTGCAATAGGCATCCTTTTACAGCTTGGATGAGAGCTGGAATATCTGGAAATGGCTGCAGTGTCACAGGCAGTCATTCACCTTTGGCTCCGTCATGTCACCTCAGCTGAAATGTCCTCTAGCTAATGCACAGTCAGACACAGCAATCACTTCACCAATGTCACCAGCAGCTCTTGTCATATTCTGCTCTGCTTCCACCTGAAGAATAGTCTGGCAAGAGAACTGAGTGTGGCTGGGAGCCTTGTGCCAGACTTGAAATGTCCAATGGGACACGATCTCTGTGGACACGTGCAGCTGCTCTTCATCTTTTGCCTCTCACAGTTGTCTCTGGACATGGGCAAAGACAAGAAGTGGAGTCATCCTCCCAAGGACAGTTCACAAGGATTTTGCAGAGATCCCTCAGCTCCCACTCTCTGTATCCTTAGGACTGATAGCTCTACCTGCTATGAAATCAGATGCTTGGGAGAGGAGGAGGAGTGTTAACTGGAAAATACAACGCAGAAGAAACATAGCACTTTATGACAAACACTAAGTACATTTCATATCTTGACTGCCCTGACTTTCTGCAAACCTGAAAATCAGACATATGAGGGCACTTTTTTCTTCTGTTAATTGTATTTAACCTTTCTTGACATGTATTTTCAATGAAAGGTTTCTGCTTTTTAGACAAGCTAGGCTGGGTTTACTTCAGCTTGTCTCTATTACCGTAGTTGAAGCGTTTCACCACAGACTAACCCGCCTCTTCCAAAAAAAAAAAAAAATCAGGAAAAAGAGAGAGAAACTAATTTTATTTCAAATATTTCTTGATTTAAGGGGAAAAAAAAAAAGGAAGGGAAAGACGGGAAATGCAGTAATGTCCTATATTTCTCAGAACATATGAAGACATTTTATACTCGGAAATCCAGATGTTCCTTTATTAGACAAGCAGCTTTTTTGAAATACACAACTTAACTACTCTTGAAAAAGACCTGCATAGTCCTCAGAAGAGAAAAGCTTCTAAATGCTTATGAACAGTGGGCTGGAGTGATTGGTGAAACAAACACTTAATAGAAAGTTCAGGCTTTTTTGCACAGAATTGATTTGAATCTGACTGCAGATCACAGGTGCTAATTTGATAGACTGTTGTCAATATTACAGGTATTTGCCCATAATTTTCACAGCGCACAGTCTCTGATTAAAAGCATGTCATGGTTAGACTATTGCCCTTTTTCAACAGAGTTATTTGACAAAACTCGAGTCTTACTGGTGTTTTTAGTCTTCTATTTATTATGTGAAGCTTTAAAAAAACTATTATGTAACAAATGTTTTGTCAGCAACTGTATTTTTGGAACTGCAATCTACTGTGAGCCTTTTCAGTGACTATTGCGGGGTCAGTGACATCCCCACCCCCCCCCCCCCACCCCTGCAAGCTGCAGAATTACTGCACAGGGCTATTAAAAAAAAGGTATTTACTCAAAGATTCTTATGGTCTTTATGATTTTCAATGACCATGGAAAAGAAACATGGGATTAAAGTGCACTTATCTCTGCAGCATTATTGTCACATTTTCTTCAACCTAACACATTTTAAATATAGAGAAAATGTTAACGTGCTGCCAAGAAAATGAGTACTCAGTGAGTACCAAAAGCAGGTAGCCATTGGAAAATATCCTAATTAGTCTTCTATACAGTATTTTCAATCTTTTCTTGGAATATAGTCCCTTCATAAAGAACCAACAATTCTGTGTATCCTTGCCCTGTGTTTGTGTGCTCAAACACAGATGTGCATGAACATACATGAGTGCATAATTCTGGTTTAACTATTTCTAAACATTCTGCACTGAGGAATAATATCTACGCAGTTTAATATTTATATCTGATCAGAGAATAATTGTAATGAGCAGTTGTATCATGTAACTTAATCCTTGTCTCTATGGTATGATGTCTGTGGGTCTATGATCTGCTTTTGTGGCCTGGGAACAATTAGGAGCACGGCTCTAGAGTGAGGTTACAGAGGGAAAGGAAAAGCTGCTCAGAACAGAACACCTCTGCTACACAAAATTGACTGGCTGCCACAGTTTGGCTTCTACACTTTCCTGCTGTTGAGTCATGCTGCGTTGCAAAATCACCTTGCAAATCAGAAAACTGTGATGGTTTAAACACTTTTATTTTAAAACAACCTCTCCTGCTCATAAACTGCAGGCCAAATGCCAAGGTATTTATTCGAAGAGTCAGATCCTACTGAGCATTAGCTGGCGTATCACTTCTGGCTACTACCTGCAAAAACAGAAGGCATGCTGTGACTGTTTGAGATGTTCAGCACCTTGTAGAGCCATGTGGGTCCAAAGAGAAGACAACAGAAAGAAAACGGATTTGGCCCGCAATCGGATAGCTGCTCAGCTACACAGTTGTACTCCATACAGCTTGCAGGGTGATGCTTTGGTTCGACTGAATTCGACAGGAAAATGTTTACCGGCATTAAAAAGGAGAGATTTAATCCCAGAACCTGAAATATCTCCACAAACCAGTTAAATTTCAGAATAAGGTGTCTAAATGTATGTTTTATCAAGTCACTTTTATGTTTCACTGGCCCCTTTATCTTGTGTCAACCAAAAATTCATAATAGCAATTTTGACTGAAGGCTGGCTTTAATTACAATTTCTTTTACAGGTCTCAACTGCTTTTTGTATCCTGGGAAATGAGAGCAATTCTTTCTATCATATTCAGAAAGAAAATGAAAAGGTTGGTAAATGTATAAGTAATTTTAACTGATTCATTGATCTGAATACTTTTAAAGTAATACAGTAAGTATTTCTGTCACACTTTGAAGTTAAGCTTGGAGCTCAGTTACATCCCTTAGGGTTATTTTATAGCCATTAAGAATGTGTACCTTTTATCTGGTACCTTCAATTAATTGAATTTCAAAAATATACTCAAATGTTTTTAGAAAATCATTTAGTTCCTGGAGGACATTCCTGTGTGATTTATTGTTACAGTAATTAAAAGCAGTGAGTATTACACTGGTCACTGTTGGAACTCCTGTCTGCCTTTGGCTATATTTTGGTTTAAGTTAAAACATACAGTGTACTTGAGAGACTTGTGAAGGGAGGCAAGAAAAAAAATTAATTCTTTTCAGATTGCTTCAGAATTTTGGCACACTTAGAAATAACCTCTTAAAGTGAGCACAGTGATATTTACATGATAATTATATGCAAGCACAATTAAACTTCTATATTAAACAATTAAATAATGCTTTCCCTGCTATGGTAAATTATTCTTGACTACCCATATTAGTATTCTGTAGTTCTAATCAGCGCCATAAATAATTTTCAGTTTTACACATTCTACTCTGAAGCAATTATTAAGAGCTCTCAGGAAGAGTTAAAACAGCTAATGAAAATAATTAGCAGAAAGAAACGATGGTTCATCCTGCATTGAAAGATAACCCTAACTGAAAACTACAAATTCTACTTTAATTGTATCTTTGTTTTCTGAGAGACGCGTAGCTCTCTTCTGTAGTACCTTTTGTGCAAGAAGTGATCACTCACAAGTAGCATTTCACAGAACTGCTCACTCGTGGGAAGATCTGTGGGATTAGACCCAAGGTCCACTTCTCTTGAGTTGTGTAATGTAGAGGAAGGAGCTTATTCTCCCACTGCTACCCTGGAGCTCCATTTCAGCAGCACTGCTAGCCTGGACAAAGTCTGCAGACTCCAGATGCACTCTCTGCCCAGGAAGGTGCAGGAAAGAGAACTTGGTGCTACTGACTCACTCGCTATATTCTGCCTTTTCAGGGTCTTCAAGGAGAGATGTTATGGATAAGCTTTTAAGCATTTAAAACAATGTTATTTTCCTACTAAAAATTTATTGTCTTCACCCACCCATATATTGAGCACAGTAAGGGAGCCTTAGCTGTTTCTTTAACCACAGCAACATTTTTTTTTCTACCACAGAATAAATATCTTCTCAAAATCACAGGCTCACAAATGCAATTATGATTACACTTGCTTATAAAATCTTTGAAAATATAATTATGAGTCTATATCATTGTGGGCTGTAAAAGACCCAGAAATGACCACACAGAATCTGAAAATAAAAGTGTCTTATTAGCTTATGTCTATTTATGAATACGTGCATTTATGAATAAAAGTTTAGTTGTACAGTTTCTGACCAATGCAGGTCAGGACCAGATAATCATTCCATATTTAAATGTACACACTGAAGTCATTGTTCAAAGTAATAACCTATCCTTTTAATAAACCATCCTTTTTACACTGAAACGCCTAAAGGTTTTCTAATATATATCAGTCTTTTGAACATCACATAATGAATTTAATGTGAGAGAAGGAAAATAAATGTACCTGTACGGATCCCTGCACATACATTAAAATAAACCTTGCTGCTCTGAGGCTAGCATAAAACTTGGCACCCAAACCAGATGAGGGCAGAAACACAAAATCAGTGAAAATCTGGGTTTTATCCATGTATTTACTACATTCTGAGTTATGTTGGCATCCCTGTGAAATTATTCCAATTACATAAATTTTCTGAGAGTGTCTCTAGGACCTTCGTAGTGTGCACGAGTTATGAGACACGCATTAGCGTATTATTCCTGGACTGGGTGTTATTTAGTAACCTCTACAGCAAAATAAAGGCCAAAAAAAATTAAGAAATCGAGATAGTGTTTTCTCCCATCTGATCTCCGAGGAAGTGGGTCTTCAAAGGATAGCCACAGTGCTGAAAGAATTGACACTGGTAGTTAAATTATGTTCCCTTTCTGAATGGAAATATGTAGTGCTATCACCAGTGCTATTTGTCTAATGACATGGAAAATTAAGGTTTTTAACCACTTGGTATCATTTAATGATGGCCTTTTCACAGCAGAGAGGGCATTGATCTAGCTACAGAAATGAGGGGGGAAAAAAATGCCAAAGAATGCCAGGACAGACAAGACCAACACCTACAGTGAAAAGAGCACCTTTTAACAGCTTAAACATTAAAAATGGTTGAAAACTTAGAGTTATTGGTCGTTTAAGTAGGGAGAGAAAGGGGATCTATAACATGACAGAAAACACCAAGCAAAATCTATAAATGTCCTTCCAGTCATGGGCTCTGGCCCATGAGTTTTGGGGACTGCTTTCCAAAGGCTTTTGCTCTGGTTGCGGGAGTCTTCCCAGATTTATTGGTGTCCAGCCCTCAGTGGTCATGTCTGTCTTGTCATTGTGGCTGACCTGATCAGACGTCTACTGGGATTTCAGCTCCGCTCAGTTGGGCCATCCTCCTGCTTGGCTAGATCAGTTATTGTCAGCTACCATGCGTTCCAGGGCAGAAGTGGAAGTGGCAATGGGTGGCAACTTCCAAGGTGTGCGAGTCAACATGGGCAAATTGGAAAAGACAGACTCAAAAGCCAGCTCGCGTCCTTTCAGCATCACTAAAGTAATAAAAAACATTGATCTGGTGGAACTGAGGTTGTGTTACAAAAGATACATGCAATGGACTGTTACTGGTCCTAGTTGTTAATATTAAAAAGTTATGTTTTGAAGGATGCATCCTGCCTTGAACATCACGGCAAATTTCCAAACGGGGGGTGGGGGGCGGGAGGGTAGAAGCGTCCATTGCTCCACCAGCACTCCCACCACAGGAGTTCCCCCTACACACCTTCCCCTGCCACTGAGAAAGTTGGGGCAGCAGCTCCCTGGGCTCCGGGTCCAGGGAGCAGGGGGAGTGGGAACTTGGGGGTCCCTGGCACATTTGGGCCACGGTGAGATATCACCTCCGGGGGAAGGATGGTGTCACCTCACCCTGTTAAAGACAGGCTGACATGACCGGGAAGAAGGGGTCGGCGGAGAGAAGCTGAGGGGTGCCCCGCGGGACGGCGGCTATCGCCCGCAGGCACGGCGTTGCCTCCGGGAACTTTGGCCCCGCTCGGCGCTGGGGCTGCCGGGGGCCGAGCAGCCGGGCCAGAAGGCAGCCCAGGGCAGGAACCCGGGGACATCCCCGGAGAGATGGGCCCTCGCCTGGCCCCGAGGGAAAGGACGGGAAAGCCCAGGTCCGCAGGCCGGGGCCGAGACAGGGCATACATACGCCTCCCGCGCTCCGGGGCAATTCGGGGAGGGAGGACGAGTCCCACGGGGTGTTTGGGGAGCGGAGGGATGCCCCTGTCCCGAGCCACCCAGCCCCTCGTTTCCCCGGCGAGCAGGTGACCCTGGGCGGGCAGCCCAGGCGTCCGCCTCGCTGCGGGTTTGTTGCCCTGCTTTAAAATGCAAAGGCTCGCTGCTCGATTGGCTTTCTGTTTACAAGTGCAGATGGGGAGAAGGCTCACGTTTGTCTTTCTCCGTGTGATTTCCCCGCCTTGGAAGCTGCAAGAGCAATCCGACGAGGGAGAAAGGGGAAAGAGAAGAGGATTTCCCGGTTTCAACATTCATCAGATTTACCCTGTCATTGCACTACACGGCGCAGCATGTGTCGAACATTACGTGCACGGGTCCATGCAAATGACACAGGCATGAAAGAGCCTTGGCAAGAATAAATCTGTCGATGTACAGATGTTCCCTATTAACGTTACTGTTCAGCTTTGGTGGTTACGGCGGGAAGACACAGGATTAAAAATTCCCATTGCCACCACACCTTTCCTGAACCTTTCTCCCCACACCTCTTTGTCTTCGCTTAATTAGGTAGGATATAATATTCTCTTTCTCCTCTTCTGCCTTATTGAGACGTCTGTCCAGGTTTTCGCCTTTAAACAAGGAATGATATTGATCCCTCCTCCCCTTTCTGTCAATCCCGGTTTGTCCCTTTTCCTGCCGAACAAACAATTAAGAAGAGAAAGTACCGACTGCGCTGTGAAACTTGGCACACGACAGGCCCCGCGGGGTGCCCGGGCGCTGCGCGGCCGCGGGGCAGGGGTCCTGGCGCAGGGGGTGACGGAGGGGGGAGGGGGGCTGCACACCGGTACAGGCGTTTAAGCACGGGTCTCGCTGCCAGCTCGCCCAGCCTCGGGCCCGGATAACTTCTCAGAGGAGAGCGGCGGCGGCAGCAGCTTGCGGCTGAGACCGGGCCGGTCGGACGGGCAGGAGGGCGGCCGGGCGCAGAAGGACGGAGAGGATAAGCGGGGACAAGCGCTCCTGCCCCGACAGCAGCCGCCGCCTCCTGTCCCCGTTCCCCGAGGGAAGTTCCCGGTGCTCGGTGGGCTGCGCGCAGAGCGGGCGGCGATCGGCGGGGCCGACCCCGGGGCGCTGGCGGGAGCAGGTCCGGGGTGCCGGGAGCCGCCGCGCCTCCCCCGGCCCCATCCCGCCCCCTCCCCGCGGCCGGGGGCCGCTGAGCCCAGCAACCCCCGGCAGCTCCCCGCCGCCCGGCTCCTCCGCTCTGCCCCGCGGCTGCCGAGGCAGCCAAGGCCGATGGGTGGACAGGTAGAGGTGCCCGTCTGCTGCGCGCAGGGCTAGCGCCGGCGTCCCGGCCCGCCTCCTCAAACGGGAGGGAAACAAAGACGGGAGAGAGAGGCAGGGAGAGTTACCCGTAAGTTTAGCGCCTTTCAGTCGTGACTGGCGGAGATAAATGGTAGTTTGGAGGTGCGCGCAGTTAATCAACGCTACGGCTGCCTTACAACGTGTGCAACCCGCAGATCATTAGGTTAAATGGAGGACATTCGTGTCCTTCCAGAATCAATGCAATTATTGTTGGCAACAAGGACAACAATTGGAGTGGCAGCACTAATTTTACTAACCTGCTATTAATTATGGTGTCCCCCACGCCCCAGACGGCGTTTATAACCCGCAGGAGCAAGCGGTGCTGGCTGCTGCTGTTGTAAAACGGGAAAAGTTGGAAGTGAAGTGCCTGGCCGTGTTGGAAAGTGTTAATCAGTAGGAAAGAGTGTGATCAGTGGAGCTATTCACTTGAACGTCACTCTGGTACAGGGGGTTAGTGAAGTGATTGTGGCGCCTGGGGACCGAAGGCACTGCACCGCTCCGCGCAGGTACTGCACACTGAGAAATGTCTGCCTTAGTTCTCCGTAGCTCCCTGCAAAGTCAGCCAGCGCAGACGAGAGGAGAGAAGCCCTGCCATGGCTCAGCCGTCGCTACGAGGTTTTAGCCGAAGCCTGGCGTGATCGCAGGTAAACATTTTTTTCTTGTTTTAGCGGTGATGCTCGTCTGCCTGTCTCTCTCTACGGAAGCGGGGGGTGGGAGCAGTGGGGTTTATTCCCCC
>WBNH01002831.1:0-55031 GCA_013401255.1 Urocolius indicus
CTGCCATTCTATGATTCTATACAGAGCTTATCTCCTGAGAAGGGTCTGCCTAGGGAAAGGGGGATTTTGCCATGGGCTAGAAGCTGAGAGAGAGGAACCCAAAACCAGGAAGCCAATGTAGCAGGGTATCAGGGAAATGCAATACAGCTGACACAGAAGGGAATCAGTGCCACACCACGGCTACTGTGCCACGTCTCTTCTGCCACAGAGCACTACACCCCATGGGCAAAGTCACAGACAGAAGAGTAGCATAGCAGCAGCACTCAGCCCTGCAGGGAGTTAGCAGTGGCAACAGAACAAACAGTTCATTAATGGTGAGTGAAGGCAGCAAGAAATAAAGCCCTCATTAACTTGCTTATTATTAATAACTGGGATATATGTGTTGAAAGAGCTCAGTGAAAAAAACAGCAGTAAGTATGCCTTCCGCAGGACAGCTGGCATTCCAGCAGCTAAAGGTTTCAAAAACCAGAGCAGCAGCCTGAGGCAAAGTTAGCATTTTTAGGGGACAAGTCCAGCTTCTACCCTCTGCACCCTCCCTCCTTGCTGTCCCTCAGATTGTGACGCAGGCTGACTTTTCAGGGAAAATGACTGCAACGGAGTTGGGTTATTTGAGTCCACAGCAGCTCAGCTGACAGAGGATGTCACACCACAAACAAGAGAAAAACCATTCCAACACCAAGACTTTACATCATATGGTAGGAAAATCTGATTTCAGTGCAGTGGTGCAAAGCGGTGGGAATAGAAAAAAATATACATCCATCTGCACAGCTCTGTAGTGCTGAGTGTTTATGAGTCACACACACCTGGCATTGGCTTGGAGCTGCCTCCCAGCACGCACACAGCCCGCTTGTTTCATTGCGACACAAAAAAATAGGCAGCACCAGGGTTGGTCTTTAGGTCAGCACCAAAGCTGCAGCCCCGTGTTTCTTCATCATCGCTGTTCTAATACGTAGGGAGTGTTGCTCCTTAGCTGTGCTGAAGGAAGTCAGGCATCATGCACTCATTTATGTTTAATGGAGCGTTATAGTGGGAAGGATCTGCGTTTGGCTCCGTGAGGTTCCAGTTTGACTCGGGACCAACCATTAATGGAGGAAGGGAAAGAAATATCTAAATGTAACAATTAGAACATTGAGAGGCCATGCAATGACGGGTATGCACAAAGGTTTTGAACAGAACAAGATTACAGGATAGTGTCTGGTGTGCAAGCTGGAGTCCACAGGAGTGGATATGTAGGAGGAGGCAAGGCTGGGCTGCAAGCAAGATGACAGAAAGCCAAGTGCCAGATACATGACTGTGGACCTCTGGGACATCTTAAAATCCATGAATTATTTTTAAGGACAGAGGGGACCAGCAGGACCTCCAGGTAATTCCTAGGAAGATGAGCTGCAGAATCCCATCCAGAGAGTTCTGGTTGACCTGAAGCACAGCTTGCAGAACCATCTTGGTTTTAAAAACATCGTGGGACTCAGTCTATGATGAGTCTGTGAGTTATTTGTTGGTAACAGGTCTCATGGCTGATACAATTCTCCCTACAGCTGTTCTCCTTCACCATTATTTCCACGTTAATTTTGTTCACACCTGAAAGGAGTGTATCAGTGTATCAGTGGAAAAAAGAAAAAAATCTATTATTTTCTTTTGATTTTGAATACTTCAGCAGAACTTTGGATTGTTTTCTGCCTGCTCTCCCCTCCCAGCCCCTATACTGACCTCATGATAATGCTTTCTTTCAGTTTGGCCACTTAAAGGAACTCACAAATTTTAAGCAGTGAAAACTGTTCCCCTTGCTCCATAATCTCAACCAGGAGGCCATGAATGCCTTCTCTTTACGGGGAGATGCTCTGATTTTAAGCAGTACTGTTTAGCAGGCAAAAACTACTGTGCTTACCACTATGCCAAATGTCTGTGGTTAACCCCAGGATCCATGGCAAATTCACAGCACAGTGACAGTGGCAGCACTGACCAACAAGCAGTACAAAAGTTTAGTTGGTACTGAACTTTTTGAAACGTGACATGTAAAGTAAAACCTCTGCTAAAGCAATGCCTTTTGTCTTGCACAGGAAGCACCTCCCATATGGTACAGAACATTAGGATAATTCTTCATACCTAAGGAGCAGGCATGAGTTAAAGTGGATTCATTGAGAAGACTGCTGAGGTACTATAATGTTGCTCTTCACAGTGCTGAAGTGTTTTTGGGGCAAACTCATTACTAACAAAGAGCATCAGATAGCTTTCTCAGTAGCAGAATGAGATACTCTAGCACAATCTCTGTCTGGACCTCAGCCCAGTGCTGATCACCACTAACTGGTCTCCAGAGCAACTGTGATGCAAAAGGCCATGCTGGAGATACAGGAGGGGGGTAAAGCAGTGGAAAGGACTTCAGAACAGATCATGTCATCAAAATAGGGCAAGGAAACCTAGGACAAAAAGTATTTTGATCCTCTGCAGCACCACTCCCCCCTCCAACCTTTTCAATGTCACCTTGAACGCTGTAAAGCTTTACAGCCAAAGCTGCCCTACTGTAAACATTCCTAACCCAAATGAGAGCAAGGGCAGGTCATCTGTACCGGGGTCAGATCGTCCAGACTGACAGTCACAATATAGCATCAGCCTCTAAGTTATCCACGCCTGACAAGGGTCTGGCACACCTGTCTCATGTACAGCATAACAGCTACTGCAGATATCAGTGTCATCCACGTGTCTCCGTAGGAAGGATGGTTAGCTGGAGTGGCCCCAAGTGAGCTGCCTGAGACTACTGACATTTAAAAGACCAAACAAAGAAGACAAAAATCAGTTGTAAACCTCATCTTCAGCAGTCTAGCTGCCAGCACGTGCCTGACTACTTTTACAGACAGGATGGGGCAAAATTCTAGCTGAGGCCATCTCAAACCCAAAAGGTCACTGTGGCAGCCAGTGATGAAAGGCTCTCTCTCCTGTGGACTCCTTATGTAAACTCTGAAGCATGGTATCAAATTCAACAAAGATGCTATTTATATGCATACAATGGCCTATCAGCAGTAAGTCAATGCTAGCTACGGACATGACAAAGAATAATGCCAGCTATCAATCATTTCCAAACACCATTTCCCACTAAAAACAACTCCACACCCTTACATTCAACAAGATGCATACGAAGCTTACGACAGCATATTGTTAGGGAAAGAAGTAGAAGCAGTATGAGATGCCAAGCCACAAAATACTGATGTTTGAGCTCTTTTAGGATTAAGTTTTGAAATCAAGCAGACATGTTAAGGAGAGAAGGTCTTAAACCCTGACATTCAGATTTTGCTTCAAGTCCCTTTCTCTTGGTATTTGTATATCCTAGAGATCACATACATTTCTAAAGTGAAGTGAAGGAAACTTGGTGTTTATCAGAAGCTGCAAAATCAAAATCTTTAAGTGCAACACAGTCACACTGTTTATGTTACTTCCAATTAAAATATTCAAACAGTTTAAAAATCAAAATCTGAAGCCTTCATTCCAGTCAATTTATCAACTACTTCACATTCTACCACGCCTCACTGGCACAGCAGACTGCAGCTTAAATTTTAAGCCTCAGGGCCCATTTTTTAAAGTTCTGAAAGATCTTTAAATAGCTCCTTGCTTAAGTAGCAGTTTGGACAGTACAGCTTTGTTATAGATGCTGAGATCAGTACTGCAGGATGTTATCTGGGTAGATCAAAACATAACTTGTCAGGAGAACACCTCTGGAATTCAATAATGCAACTCTTCTCTACTTCTATCCAGGAGTAAATGGCTGGAACTAACATACCCATATTAAGCCAAGCAGCAGCACACTGAGTAAAATAACTGCCCTATATTCTCTGCAAGTTAGATCCCATCATTAGAGACATGGTTTATTGCAGCATACCACATTAGCTTTACTTCCAAGTTTCTGACATGCTGCAATAGTGCCCATTGTGCCTAGACAAAGTTTGGCACTTCTGGAACAGGATAATTTTCTTTCTTCTTGTGCCTAGCTATTAAATGAAATTGTCAGAGCACAAGGCTTACCAGTTACCTCACTCTCACTTCAGTACAACTGCGGTGATGTCCTGCTTTATTTCAATCATGTCACAATGCTCTGAAGCAGAAACTCAATTCTTTTGGACAAGAGAGGCTTGGAAGAGAAATGAAAGGCAGGTAGGAGAAGGGAGAATTAAGAGACTTGGAGTCACTCACCGATGTGATAAACCTGTACAAAGGCTGTCGCCTCTCTGTGTATTTCACTGTAATGGGGCTCAAATCGTAACGAAACCAGATGGCTGGGATAATGCGGCCAGTGTGGCTGTAGGCCACGTACTCCTAGAAAAGAAAGAGGGGGAGGAAATGGTAGAAAATGTGAGCAATCTCATTCCAGATAGTCTGCAATAAAACTGTTGCTGTGGATCTGACTCTTACTCCTCTGTTTTCTACTAATGATCAGACTGAAAGAAGCAAAGAGTTAATTCTTGTATGACTGCCTAAGCCCCATCCTTATCAAATAGGAAAGTAATTTCTTCAGTCTGGTAATGATACAGCTGGGAACACAGGGTGAGAATGCTTACTCTCACCATCATTCAAAGTTAGAGAAGTAAACAGAAAGGCTGTCATTGATTTCTCTAGCTTAGATCTGCTCTATTTAAATACAAGAGGTCTCTAAGGGGTGGTAGGTGAAGTTTTTGTTCTGTCAGTATGTAAATCATACACTGGAATATTCACCAAAAAGGTGGAATTTAGTTTGCAAGAATGTGAAAATCCCTTCTGGTCCCTGCACTCAGAGTAACAAGCAGCAGCTCCTGCCTGTAAGGCCCCCTTAGCACTGGGACCAACAATGTGAATTCTCTGCCCACTCAAGTATGAATCACCTAGAGCCATGTTTAAAAATCAAGCTGAAAGCCAAAATGAAACTGTATACAGAAAAACATTGGCAAAAGTTCAAAAAATATTCCAAGCTGGTTCAGAAGAGATGTCTCCACATTGCCAGTGATAATCTCTTCTAATTCATTTCTTTAATAACAGGTATTGTGCAAGCTATCAGCCACAGGACAACACTCCAAGACATACTGCAGAATCACAATGTAGAACAGATACTAACATCAACTTAGTATCACAAATCACATCTTTTGAGCTAATATTTTGTCTGTGCTCCCACTGGAAATAGTTAGCAGTTTAAGGATCTGGACATTTGTCTTGAGAGACTGAAGAAAAATCAGAGAAAAGCAGTCTGAGGACTCAGGCAATCCCATGAGAGTCACCAGCACTTGGCACAGCACACACTGCTTCTTTACCCAGCTGCTCTCCTCTCTTCTTTAGTCTGACAACATGCTTGCCAACTCAGATGACCCCTTCTGTTTTAATCCTCATTCACACAGAGGCAAAGACAACCTCAAATACTTCAAAAAGACAAAGAAAAGACAAGCAAATAGAACATATATGAGCATGAGACAAAAAAGGATAATTTTGCTTCCTGTGAGTTCAGAGGAGGCTAGTTAAACAGCATCTCTGTCCTTCATTAACCTCATCTATATCTCAAATTCTGCTCTATTTAGGTTTTTTTCCCCATGGATGACAAGAGAAGTAGAATGTGGCTGAAGTCTCTGGTCATAATATTTTCAGGGCTTCCATTGCAGAAGTTCTGCAGTGTGTCTTGGGACAGTGGCTATCTAGGAAGTGAGGAAACAAAAGGTCTAGGAGGTAAAAGGGGAGACGAGTCAGGACAGTTCACACTTAAGACTATTTGTCTCTTCATACCAGTCAATCTGTGCCAGACTATTCCAATGGCTTCCAGTTTCTGTTTCCCAACAATCAGCATGGGAATCAAGGACTAAAGCATCACTAAGGGAGTTTTTCTTTTCAATGAGATCAGAACAGAGAGACAGGGCTGTTTCTTTGCACTTCAGTTTTGATAGAACTGACCTCATTTTTTCCTTCCTCTCCCCTTTTCCCCACCAGCAATCCTGCCCTATTGAGTCAGTCTTTGGCTGAATGCCCCAATTTGCAACCACACTCACATAAGTGTCAAAAGCTCCTGCCGTCTATTTTCTGTATTACTTTCAGAACTTGCGTTGCACGAGTCTTATCAGAGCAACAGTTGTGACATTAAGCAGAACAAACACATCACAATCTGAACAGAGGGAGACATCCAAATCATCGGGACACATTGTACAAAGCGAGACCAAAAGTCACTAGACAGGAACGTTAATCTCAGACCTAGTCCATGGGAGTGGGTGCTTGATAGTCAGCTATGGCATACTAACAGTAATTGATACGATAAACAGATACTGGACTTGCAATTAACACCTGACTGGCAAATAATTTTTAACTGAAAGAAGCTTTTAACCTCAAAAACTAAATTCTCTGAAGGTCCCTTCCAACCCTGCCATTCTATGATTCTGTGTTGTTAAAATAAAAGATCTTCCCATTTAATGTAAATTACTTGAAGAATTGTAAAGTTACAACAGCTATCACAACCCACTGTAACAAATTAGGCACTGTGAAACAGTTAACCAGTATGTAATTGCTGCTACAAGTTTAGTGGCTTAACATCTGAAATCAGTTGTTAAAAACCCTACTGACTTATTTGTCTGGTACATCCATCTCATTTGAGATTGTTTTATTACTAAAGTGCTGTTTTGTGTGTTTAGTTGGATTGAAGTCTCTATACAAATGCACCTTGACATAAGTCAGAAGAGCTCCTGCAGCATGTAAAAACCTTCCACACCATTTATAGAAATCTACATCAGTTACAATGGTGTATGGGAAAAGGCAGGAGCATGAATACATTTCTCTAGAATTTAAACAATACCACCACATGCTCTGACTGGCCTTCACAATCCCAGCCCTGGTAAAGGCCAGCATCAGGAGCAACAGGAAGCCCTGCTCTGAGGAGCTTCAGTTCCTTCTCCTTCCAGCAGGGGCTACTGCTCGCCTACAAACAACCATATGTGGCTGCAGAGCAGAGGAGCAAGAGCGAGGAAGAGCGGTGAGGGAAGATTCTCCATGCACCCGCTGGGCTGCAATGAGGAGCTTCTCTGAGAACTACCCGCTTCTTTACCTTATTTGCTACAGTATATTGGTAGGAGTATCGCTGCTTGCCATTCATGTCTTCATACACCGTTGGGACTATCTTCAATATGTAATCGTGAGATGCCAGAGCTGTAGTCAGGGAAGGAAAGGATAGGTTAGCACTCTAAGAAAGGAATCTCAGTCTACATGCTTCCAAGTAAACACACAAAATCAACTAAAACAAGTCACTGAAAAGGTATATTCTGCCTCTTTATCACTGAATCATAGAATGGTAGGGCTTGGAAGGGATCTCTAGAGCGCATCCAGCCCAACGCCCTGCTAAAGCAGGTTCACCTCAATCAGGTCACACAGGAAGGTGTCCAGGAGGGTTTGGAAACCTCCAGAGAAGGAGCCTTCACACCCTCCCTGGGCAGCCTGTGCCAGGGCTCCCTCACCTCACATCAAAATAGTTGGTCCTTATGTCTTAAGTGGAACTTTTTGTGTTCCGGCTTATGTCCATTACCCCTTGTCTTGTCACTTGAGACAACAGAAAAAAGTGCCACCCCATCTTCTTGACAGAAGTATTTAGAATGTGTTAAACTGTTATCTCAGATTCTGTGATGAACTGACAATTTCACATCCTATGTTTATATCATTTGTACAAAACTTTGTAAGGTAGTTGGATGACATCAGAACCTGCCCATCATTCTAAGACGTACCACAACTCACAGAGCTGAGTTTGGGTCACTTGAACCTTCCTAACTGCTTGCAACTACAAATGATAACACTTACCAACATCACAAAAAGCTGTCCTGGTTAAACCAAGAGCTAGCTAAGGTTAGAGCTGCAGCTCCCTGGTTGCTTTTGACAGAAAAAGCTGAGGCATCACAACCTGTGTAGTCCTATTCCTTCCTTCCTATTCCTTCCTTCCTATTCCTTCCTTCNATCTGCTTAACAATTACTGTTTACTCTTTTTCATTACTTAAATTACTTGTGTCATTCTTGGTATGAGATGAAGCAGTTCTAAAACAGAGTTCTGATTTCTCTGCAGGATCCAATGACATTTAGCTCCTGGAGAAAAAATACAGCACCACAATTGTCTAGCTTCAGGAACAGCCACAGAAATTTTGTTCCAAGAAGTGGACAAGACTGATATCCTGTGGGACTCTGAACACTTGAAGGAGAAAAACTACACTAGATTGTAGCATGCTCTGGCAATTTCTTTTTGTGTCTCTGGTCATAAGGAAGAGCAACAAAATCCATCCTTCTAGCTACAGGGTAGAACTCAAGAACTTGCTAACTTGCAACACGAGAACACGGAAAAGTTCTGGTAGTGGTGACAGCAGCAAAGGGAAGATATAAGAATAAGATTTGGATAAAAAAATTAGCAATTCTGAGTCAGTCATAATAGAGCTGTAACAATATCCAGGTTACAGAAGGGCTGCAAAGGACCTTTTGGCCTAAGCCTTCTCTATGGTACTGGAGAAAATGGAAATGTCAGTCAGCAATGTCTGGATCATTTTGGTTAAAGAGGCAAATTAAAGACTTCTGGATACACCAGTGTTGCATGAATGGCCCTGTTTTCCCTCCTGCAGGGCTGAGACCTGCAGTCACCAAGAATACATACGATTTGAGCTGAGTTTGTCTGCTCCCTCCAAGGCATTGAATGCTCCATGAACATTATGGACCTGGAAAGCAAAAAAGGGTATGAAGAAACTATGCTATGACTTGGTACTCTTGATCTTTGCTTCCCTATCTGATACTGTAACAGGGAGATCAGCCTGATTCAATCTTTCCAGAAACAAAGCCTCAACCCAGTAATAGATGACTTGAAATATCTTTCAGTGATCACCACCACAGAGGTGGGATCCAAGTAAAAATGTTGATTTCACAATATCTTACAAGATGAAACTTCAAAATCACTCCAAAGCTAAAGGAATTGCAGTTGGAAGAGGCCAGTTGTGAAATTTCATTGTGAGATGTTTCCTAAGAGCTTTGCATAGTTAACTGTGAAATTAATTTATCAGGCTGAAAGAGGAATAAATAGGAGTAATATACAAGAGTTCTCCATATCAGAGCAGTTGGGCTTGTACAACTTTAACTCATTAGCCCAGCTTTCATACCATGCACACTATGCCCTTGGAGATGGGAAGGACACATGCCAACATTGCCATCCATTCAGCTTTTCCTGTAGCTGGTCCCAGGCATGCGAGTATCTGTTTGCCCAGAATAACAGGATTTCCATTCCATGGCTTCCAAATACTATCATCTGGAGTCTGATGTCCACCAGTAGAACCATCAATTTGTGAACTCTCCAGACAGGGAAAACCCCACAGCAACTGCTGTAGATGAGAGGTTGCATCATTCACATAATGTACAGTAAGCTATACAGAAAGGATAAATAACTCCACAACCTAGAAATTCCTGAACTGAAGCCAGACAACAAGGAAGAAGAGTTTGGAAGAAGTATTTGGTCATGGGTGTGACAGAGTTTCACCTCACTAATAGGGCATTGCAATCTCTCCTTCCCAGACCCTCTCAGTAACTGACAGCACGTGGATATATTTGTCTTATCCTACTATCTGTTTCCCTATTGTGTATGTTACAGAGTGGATGATGGTTTGTAGGAAGCACCAACTGAACTTGTTTTTCTCCTGAGAAAGGAAATTCTAAAGACAAAATCATCGGCAGGTTCAACTGGCAAGGTGTTGGCAACAAGCAAAAGCAACAGCTGAACCTTCTAAATTGTGCTTTTTCAGTCTGCTGGCAATTCAAACATTTTACACAACAGCAGCCATTTCTGAACTACACTTGCAGACTGCACATATTCTTTACTCGTAGAAAGCATACAAATAAAGTGAAGCCCCTGGACTGGACTAGAATATTATGTTCCATTCCTGATACTGCTGAAAAGCAAGTCTCTTACAGCATATATGGGCCAGAGACTTTATGGTCTGCTTCAGACACTGTAACAGGAAACATTTGAGTGGCTGCTCAGCAAATAACTATCTATCCTGTGAGGTACCTGTATTTTTGGACCTTGTTCTTGCCCTTGGCTCTCCAGCATTCACATTTTTGTTGATAGGTAGAAGTTACCTGCTCTGGAAGTTACAGGGCTTCCACACAGCCAAAGCCACCAGACACCTCCACAACCATCTGTTTCTGTGCCATCAGGTCTTTTGGTACATCTGCCTCTCTTGTCTTTGCAACATAGATGGCGTTTGTAACTCCTAGACTTTTTGCTTGTGGAATATTCTGGACTCCCATTATAATACTTGCTGACCAGAGATTGCTAATTACTCTCTGCTCTACAAAGTGCACAGGTGTGTTCCTCAGGGGAGCATACTTGTTTGTACCTTGTGAAGTACCTGGAGGGACTTCAACAAGCAATCAGATTTTGTCCACAGTACCAAAATTGCTTTGCAACAGAGAGCTTAAGCAAGCCTGTTAAGTCAGACGTTCTCAGGACTCTGCTGCACTACCAAGGCCAAATCTAATGCTTGAGGTTGTGGCACAGGAGGCTAGTCAGTGGTTTAATAGTACCAACACCTTATTCTCCTGTAACATGGACCTCAAAAAGATGCTTGCCAGGGCCTTGAACACCCTGGGCTTTAATCTCCACAAACACATGCAAAGACAAGTAACTGGACATGTAACTCAGGCAGAGTCCAACAGAAGGCTAAAATAATTTCCAAGCCTGCAGCTATCAAGGGGAGACAAAACCTGCCACAAAGGTTAAAACCAGGATTATTCGACACCATGATCTAGCACTTCAGAGAATGCTATGATTAAAAAATGTAGTCTCCTACTTTCCACACCTCTTTCTTTACTAGGTTACATGACCTGCAAGAACCTCATTGGTTTGAATTTTGGTCTCATCTATGTGAGGGAAAAATCTACAAGTCTGCCACTGTTGTGCATGAACTATTGTTGAAGAATTGAAGCTCATTCGATGTCAGACAAGATTTAGTTCTCTATTTCAAACAGACAGGTTTTTCTGGAGAACACTGCATGTAGCTTAGTCGATCACTCTGGCTGAGCTGGTAACAATCTACAAAGAACTAACTCCCAGCACATGACACAAGTGAATGAGAAGCTCCTCACATCTTTTAAGACAAGAGCATATATTACATCAAAGCAGGTGGAGACAATCCCAAGTATTCAAAGGTGTATCTAGGTCGATTTAAAGCTCTCCATACTTGCTATGCTGCCTGATGAGTCTTGGTAGCACCTGATTAGTGAACATATCGTTTTTTAACTTGTGTTGTTAAACCCAATCAGCAGCCACCTACATGCTCCACTCTTGTGTATGAAGATGAGTAGTTAGTTTGTAGCTTTGAAAATACTAATCAGAACTTGCCCAAAACCAGGAGCCAACTACATGTTTGCTAAACAGGTTTCTCATCACCAGAACTGAAGATGCTTGCTCTTTTCCCCCAACTGTCCAGGCTTCTCATTTCATTCATGCTGATTAGCACTTCAGCTCCATTACTCAAAGACTCCCTTAGAGCACTGATTTCCCACACAAACTGCAGAACTCCCTATTAGCACTTACCTAGTATTTTTCATAATCTCAGTGTGCTTTACAGACATTAAGCCAAGCTTATTTATATGCTAATATTTCAACGTTCCCACACAAGATATTTCCTAAAAGAAGCCTGGAGCGGAGTCAGAAGGACTACAAAGCAACGCTTAGACTTGTTAGCATGAAAAAGGGTTTTGGAAGTGGGTGTACAAGAAGCAGACTAATGAGATGTCTGTGCTGAGGAAAGAAGATTACAGAGAGACTATGGGTAAGCAATGTTTAGGGTGAGTCGCAAACTGGGTGTGCACATATATAACTCCCACCTCTGATGCTGGCTGCTTGGAAGCAGGCTAGAGAAGTGCCGTAATCTGCCCTCATTGAGAAATCAGGAATTATTACATAACTTGCAACACCTGGTGAAACTCTATCCACAGGGCAAGTACACACGTCCAGCTTCTTCCCAGAGGGGTGCAGGCAGTTCTGAGTCTAACTTGTGTTTCATAGAGCAAGTTTGACTAATAGGTGTCTGCTATACAAGTATGGTGAAGTGAATTAAAAAGAACTTGACTGGTGCCACAGTGAAGACAGTAGCGAGCACACATCTTCCCTTTGCATACTTGCTGCTCCTCTGCAGAGGCAGTCAAGATTAAGTTTGCTGTACTGCATAGAATTTTGCAAAGCCATGAATCCTCATTTCTACTCCCTGCAGGAAGACAGCCACATAGTTTTCCAAAAGCACTTTCAGTTTCAGATGCAAACAGCAAAGCTACTGTATGACAGAACATACAGTTCATACATTGCTTCTTCCTGAAGCAATGGCCTGTGAACAGTTTGTGAACTCTTCTGGACTGAGTGTACACTGTGTGAATGCAAGGGATGGGCTTGCTTACCCAGGCAGTCCTTCCTTATGTCCTCCCCACATTGTATGTGGCTCTTCCATAAAGCCAAAGTGTCTAATGTTAAAATGTCTCTGATTGCATTCATTACCCTAGAGCCAGGGAATTCTTAATGAAGAGAACTCACCTGTAACTTGTCCCCAAATGAGAGCTTGTGAATGATGTGAGTCATGTCGGGATTCTGAGGCTGCGCAGTGGCACTGTGTGTGGACACATGAAAGTTACCAGGGACCTAAAATTAATCAAGACAAGGAAGACAGGATTTCATATTTTATCCCTCGAGGCATTGCTAGGCTCTGTGATATGAAGCAGAAATGTCTGAATCCATCCAGCCCAATATGCTGCATCTACTTAGCAGTGGACAACCTCTGGCACATCAGAGAAAGGCTCTGAAACACCTTCCTGCACTTGACCAACACCACAATACTGCACAGGGAGCCATCCTGCAGCCCAAGTCTGGCACCCTCACATTCCTACTGCTGCTGACTAGGAGGTGATGACTGGATCACTCCCAACTTCAGCGATTCCTAACACTTCAGGCTACGTCTTTCATCCCCATTTAAATAAGATTCACGTCTCCAATAGGCAACAAACAATTGCTTAACATTTTACTCCCACATCTTGCATTTGTATATGTGTCTACTGCTGCAGAACAACCCAACAAAGCTGTGGAAGTATCTTTTTTTGGTAGTACTGGCCATGGAAAACCTTATTTTTTGAGAAGATTGTGCACGAGTTTTACATAAAAAGAGAAAAAAACCCCACCAAATACTATCAATCTTCCTATATAAACTAAGCTAGATTTTCAGCTCCCAACCCTGGCAACAGCTCTTCCAAGTACAGGATTTTCTGGTTTTAATGTTTTTACATAGAGGGAAATACAAGTTCTGAAAAAAATACAGATTTCACTTCAGGACTTAATTCCAGACAAAAAAGTGAGCATTGGTGTCATTCTGATGGGATACACACACACTTTTGAGGTCACTAGCCCTGAATCTCTGAAGCCTTTCGGCAGATTGAGCTCAAACACTGTTATGAAAGATGCCAAGAATTCTTTCCTAGCGAGGAAAGGTTGGGAAATTAAGCAGTCTGAAGCAACACTGAGGAGCAATGTGACATGGCCTAAGACAAGAGTGGGAGGATGGTTATACAACAGGTGCCCGTTGTGCTCTCTGCAGAGACGCCTCACCAGCAGGGCCACGGGAGGCCACATGCTGGCTCCATGTGCTTTCAGGAAAGCTAATTTAAATGACTTGAGGAACAGCAGCACACTCCTGGGAACACTTTCTGGTGTGGATACAAGCTGTGTCATACACAAGCTCAGTAAACAGGGTGGCAGACTCTGAAGTAAGATGCACACACAATCATCTCACTGTTACCTTATTCTCGTCTTCAGGTTTGAGAATAACGCACAAGTGCAACCCTTGGTCAAGTTTCAAGGCCTGGCCATGTTCCACTCCAGATGCCAGCTCATGCAGATGCCTGTACAATTTCTGTCAAGGGACCGAAGACTTCCAGCACATACATGAGAGGTTTTGATTTTCATAGCCAGAAACCCTGTGTCAGCTCCCCTATCACTGACAACCACTATACAAAACAATACAACTAGTGGCCTTTCACAGACTAAGCAGAGAAGCTCCTCACAGCAACACCCTTCTGAGTTGCTTTGGTGAGCAGAACACACCACATCTAGCACATGAAACCCCAAGTTTTTCACCTCTGTGTTATGGGAATTAACAGAACAAGAACTACCTTTCAATAAGCCCTTTCCCAGTTTTGTGGACTCTCAGCTGCCAGTAATCTTGGTGACTTAGAGACGAGGAAAGAAACGTCCTCTTTTTAAGTCCCTAATCCTTTCCATGCCAAAGAATCAGCAAGAGGTTCTGCCTGTTATTTTTAGATGCGATTTAACATGACCTAGGAGGAAAAGAAGGAAGTAGGATTTTGTAGCCTGTGGTACATGAGGAGGCGTGAATAAAGGATGGCATGAATAAAGGGTGTGCTCTTCTTAGGACATCAGTGGGCCCCACCACTGCCTCCCCCACCCCAGCTAGTCATCTCCAGCATTACATAGCAAGATTATTCAATTCTGAACACACCCATCCCAGAGAGGATCCTCCTCCAGGCCTGTATTTTCATTCTTTGAGACAGAAGTGGAGCATCCCAACAAAGCATGCGCAGAGTCCCTGTGCATGCCGCTTCTGTTACACTGGCAACCTCTAGCAGGGAACATTCCTGTCATTCTGTGGCTCTTGGAACAAAAGAGCACTTGGACAGAGACATTGCCAAAGACCTCTGCACAGCCAGTCACATTTTGGAGGTGCAAAAGTTCTAAGAAGTGAACACAGAAGCCATTTGGCATTTGTAGGGAGTTCATGCATCCCTTCAACACTGGCTGCTGCACTAGGGGAGGCAGCGCTGGCTGCAACACAGGGCTGCTCTCTGCTGTTAAGCACTGCCATCTCCATTACCTGGTTTGGAGAATGAAGGAAAAACACCTGATCAAACACATTTTCTGTAGGTCTGCTCACACAGTTCTGCTGCACTGAGACATAACCTTACCACTGATAAGAGACATGAACACACACTGTACAGGAGAGACACTGACACACAGATTTTCACGAGCATTTTACAAATGGTTTGTTCCTGCATTTCCCCAGCCAACACATGCTTATCCACTATTGCTGTTGCTCACCTTGTTGATGCTGAAATGGCCTTCAAACCTGCAGCCATCCCCATTATTGAGAGGTATCTTCATCGAGTTGTCAATATGACCCACTTCATGCCTTCCCATTTCATCTTGGATGTCCAGTCCAACTACTGCATAGGTGGGAGGGGAGGAGACAAAAATCAAAATAAAGGAAATAACAGGAAGGTTGCTTAGGAAAAGTATGCACTGCTATCACTGGGAAAATAATTTACATCTTTTTTTCCTGACATTTGACTAAACTGTGCTAGTAATGTCATTTGTCAAATGTTAATTTTTACACTAGCTCTTCAGACAGAACTTTGCAACCAAATTTTTCATACTGTCTGTTTGACAGAAATATACTTCCCACACCCTGCCAGATGACTGCAATCACAATGAGACAAATAGAAAAACTTCAGGTTGAGAATGCAGGTCATTCATGGAAAGCCAATAACTAACTGGTGCATTCTGAGTTACAAATGAAACTTGTGAGGTTTCTTGCTCCCAGAGACAAAAAGGTCCCTATGAAAAAAGGAAACAAGGTTTAGAAAGAAGCCAGGGAGGGAGGTCAGCCACTAAGATAGGCTGCAGAACGAGCACAGGACCCAAGAAAACAAGTGTCCTGGCCTGTAAAAGAAAGCAGTGAGGTATCAGCAGAGGCTGCAGCTACTTGACCGCCATCTACTCTATTACAGAAGAATGGCCAATGTACCAGTTTGGGTCTATTTAAATTACTACTTAAAATACAAAGAAAAACTCATAAGAAAAAAGAGGTACTCACGTTCACAATGGAGGTTTGGCAAACTTATGTTCAGACTCACTTCTATTTTACCTCCACTGTCTTTGTCTGGGTCATCCACGTACAGCTCATTAACTCTGGAGAACAGAAAACACAGGTGGGTTCAGACACATAGCTATCTTCCATGGAAAAAAGCAAACAACTTGCACAGGAAGAGAAAAAAGGAGACCATGAAGCAGTAGGTTTGCCTGTGTGACAGCAGCAAGAGCCACAAGAGGAAGAGCAGGAAAATCCCTCCATAACTGCATAGGGACAAATCGTGATTTAATCGAACTTCTCACTGGGCAAGTTCAAGAGGCTTTAAACAAGTCCCTCACACCAGCAGAAAACAAAACTCCTGCTCTGATTTATGCTTCCTGTCTCCTTCTTTGAGTTTCCAGATGTGATAATAAAACCAGAATGTAATGCTGAAAAGGCTAGTATGCTAGCCCTCTGCATACCTAGGCTGATATTCCTTTTATGAAAGAGAAGCATATGCTAGTTTCAGAGAAAGGTCACTATCAACTATCCCACAGGAAAAGTTTATTTGTGTAGCTAATTGGCATTTGTCATTGCTACCCAGTTGACAGAGCAGCAGCAGGAGAAGGCAGCATGGCATACTTGTATCTCCCTCCCTAATATCTCATTTCCTTCTGTGAATGGTAACCAAAAGCAATGACTAAAATTGAGAAGAAGAGGATTCGAGCCAGGAACAGATGGAAAGAAACATCCTGGACAGCAGGATCTATGAACAGTCTCCCAAAGAGTAATGTTGTTTCATAGCACCCACAGTGCTGGCACATATTTCAGAGAAGACGGAATACAGATATAGAGTAGAAGGAATACAAGAGTATAAATATTTATTGCTGGCACATACAATCCATCTGACATGTTAAAAATAAACCAAAGAAACCCAACACAAGCACAGATAAATTAGATGAACAGTCCTAGAAAACCCACTCCAGCGAAACTCACCAGACTGAACCAAGAAGATGGTGAGATTACCTAGCAGCTCTCCCTCCCTCCAACTCCAAAACTGTTCAGTCTCAGCAAATAAGATTTGACAATCTATCTTCCAGTGAAGCAGATTATAAAGTTATGGGAACTTCTGTTCAGGCAAGCTACATAAAATAACTGACATTCACTAGTAAGTGCTCTGTACTGTTTTTATTTAATGCTCAAAGTGCATGAAACCCTTTGCCAAGCCTTTGCTGAAGACTCTGTATGCTAAAAGACAAACCAGACTAAGGGCAGCTACAAGACAGATTCAAAGTGATTTTGCTCTGGTGATACATCTCTGGACCATAATATACTGTTTGCCCCGTGGATTCGAAAGAAACAAGCCTTCACACTGAGAAACACACAGCTGCCAGTTTTTTTGGAGGTAATTACTCACAGGTCAGTGGGGTTTACAGACACTCATTTAAAACCAGCACAGCATTTGTCTTTAGCTTCACAGCCCTACCTTTCTCTGTTTTTAATTGGGTTGACAAGTTGCTTGCAATCATTACTCAACGTATTTTTCAAGTGATTAATAAAAATGACACAGAGGGAGGGGAAAGATTGCTCATCAGTGACCTAGTTAGAAGCTTCATTGCTGAGCCCTCTCCTCCTGAGTAGAATGCATTAAATCTTCTATGTTTTTTTTACTGGCAAGATTGAGTAGTGATCAGCATTAAGTCATATGTCCAAATAGGGTTGTGAGGAGCAGCTCCAGCCAGGATAGGCATTAATCCTCCAAAGCAATGCACCTTTCTGTGCTTCGTGAGACCTCTCATCAAGATCCCAGTTACTAGCCAATCTGTTTCATAACAGCAGCTGGCTTCTTCCCAGCTCTCTGCTGTCTGAGATGTGGGCCATGCCCTGCCAGCCCTGTGGGCAACTTGATGTTACTGACGAAAAGGAGCACTCACACCAGGGCTGGCAGAGAGGTCTCTCAGGTTCCGCAGCACAGCAGAACATCCAGACTCTTTGGAGGAAAGCACCAAGAAGGTCAGTATTTGTTATTTGCCAATTTCCAGTTCTGAACCTGTCAGAAAATGAATGGTCAGGTGTGTTCTGTAAGCAAAGGCACATCAGCCTTTCGGTGATAAGCGAGCAAGAAGTGGTTGCTGGTAGATGTCAAAGGATAAACTGCACAGGGAACCTATGGAAGCTCTTACACAGTAAGGCAAGCAGTGAGGTCACTTGGTTGCAGACTGGATCACTAAGGTAAAGAGAAGTAGGCCAGTTTGTCTACGTCACATAGCCCATTAGTTGTAGATGAAGGAAAATAGCTTCCTGTTCTGCACTTCAGTCACTGGACCAACGGCTCCCAACTTGTCCCTTGGGCAAGGCTAATGGTCACTTCCTCCTCCTCTTCACCTACTAGCCCCCTGCCCCTCTCCTACTCATGTTTCTGGTTTCATAACTTTATCTATCATTCCTCAGGCACCTCACTACTCGAGAAACTGTTGTTCCTTCTTCTCCTTTGGACCTGCAGGGCAGCCTCGCATGGAGCACCCTGCCTGCTTCCCCCTCTCAGCCCCAGCCACAGACTCCTCCACTCCCTCAGGGGGCCCAAGCTAACAAACCCAGCAAGGGTTTCTTATCAGGGGCTCCAAGGTGCACCCATTGTGCTGATCTGCTCTGTTCCTTCTCACTTTGGGGAACCAAGGGCACAATGACAATACACCACAGGCTTTGCTTGCTGGGGCGAACCTTAGAAGAAACCTCACCATTTTCAACAAACTTGGAAATTTCACTCTCAAAATACATTCTGGAAACCTCACAGGTAAAGCAAACTTCCAGTGTCAGGGACACTCTTTCCAGGATGTCCCCACAAATCACAACTACCTAAGCGTGGATGGAGCTGGCACAGAATTGGCACTCATGCCTCCCTGGCTGTCCTTCTTTCCTGGGCCAAAAAGCCAAATTGCACACAACCTTCCTATTATTCAATTGGACAGTCCTGGGATGTTGGGAAAAGCGCTATTTACTCTCCCTGAAGGAATAACATCTCCAGTGGAAGAAATAAATTTGTCTCTAATTTATAGCTGTCCCTCCTGGAGCATAAAGTACCCAGGAGTAACAGTGTTTAACGGTGAATCTGGGGTGGTCACAAGGGAAATAAAACCCAGGTCAGACAGAAAGCAGCTACTTCTGTGGCTGCTCAGAGAGGCAGCGCAAGGGGTCATATTGTGACTCTGCAGATGGCACATACCTCCTCCAGAGATCCTGAACATATAGGAGTTAGTATTTTACTGGTTGCTCTAAAGGTCTATTTTAAGAAAAGTGTCACAATAAAGCAGGGGTGAGGTGCAGAGCTATGAAAGTACAATGAGAGCGACAGGACAGTTGAGAGGCAGATCTCTTTCCCGACAAGGCCTCCCACCGCTGATTCAAGGAAAGGGAGGAAAGCTTCTCCACGCAGCAGGAGCCATGATCCACAGAGAAAGAATCTGCTTCATTTCTAGAAAGAACCACTTTGAAATACTTTACATTCCTGAGTGGTGCTGCTGGGCTTCCTAGTTGCTTATCATGTTTTCTTACAAACTTGCAGCATTACACAGAAAAAGCTGGAGGGACTCTTTGGCTAAGACTGCAGATCATGCAAATGGCACGCAAGAGAATGAAAGGGGGAACAGCAGCCAGAGGTCTCAGCATTTCTCGAAGATTTTATCCATAGAAAGCCAGATCCCATTCCCCATCCTTTAGTACTTAAGATTTATGACATGACAGCTTTGTCTCCCTAGAAACAAAACTTCCCTGGTAACTTATTTCCATCCAGCAGCCCTGGCCACTGACATTAGACACTTCAGCACTTCAACAGCTGAAACGCCTGTGATCCTCTGAATACAAGAGAAGACACACTGAGATCTTTCAGAGCTTCACATGCTGCCTGGATGCTCTCTAAACACACTTTCCTTGTCCTTTGTCCTCTTTGTCCTAGCCTTTGCTTTGAGTTTTAGCTTTTCCCTCCTCTCCTTTCACAGAAAACAACCAGATACCCTCCTCCCCAGTTATTAGCCATACAACCACTTACTCCAGCAAGCTGCATTTTACATTGTCCTCCAACTCCCAGGAGGAACTCTCTGGTCTCCAGGACCCTAAACCTAAGAGGGAAAATAATTACTCTTTCTTGAGAGAGCTCAAAGCCTCTTACAATACTTTCTCATGTGAGCTCTCTTGGCTGTGCTTACCATTTCAGCTCTAATCAGCCACCTCCTGAAACATAACCATCCAAAGCTGAGATTTCAGCACTACTGTCTTTTCAGTTGTGCCAGACCAGAGAAGACCCAAAATAGGACAAACAACCCATCTTCTTCCCAATATGTGCAAAGAAACAACAAGCAGGTCAGCAAATTTTCCACTGTGTAATAACTTGTACATATGTCTATTGGTGTGCCATTTGTAATCTTCATTCTATGCTCTGAATCTCAATCAGCTCTTCATTGTGAAGGTCTTTGTCCCAGATTAGGTCTTGGCTCAACTGTGAAGCACAGAAAACACACTGTCCTACAAAGGAAGGAATTACAGCTCTCCAGGAGGCAGGAAGAAGGAGAAGGGTTCGAAAGACGTCAACGTAGATTTGAGTCAGAAATTGCAAGTGACATCATAAACCGACCTTCCGCTTCCTGCTAATCCCACAGGTACATTAGGCCAGACAGCACAACAACACTGCACAAATATATAACACCTTTTATTAGGTAATCTCCAAGCTACTACGCAAACATTAATTAAGCTTCTTAGCACCCCTGAGAAGTAGGCAGCTAAGTATTACATCCTTCTACAGAAAAGTGTCTGTCTCAAGGTCAGTCTGTGGCAAGCGAGATTGCAACTCTCATTCTCCTCAGACTATTAGGCTGTACTCTCTATGCTGGTCTAGTTTACTCCAGCATTTCATCTGCCTCAACTGGATGAGCTGGTAGAGTTGGGAGCTGCATCCGTAGCCTAGTGTCAGAACACAGGAGTTGGAGCATGGTGCTCCTGGTGCAGATGGCTTACACTCCAAGGTTATGGTTTCCAGCAGAAAGAACTCTTTTTGCACCAGAATCATACTCTGCTGCTTACAACAACTGCAGCTTGACCAACAGCCACAGGATATGTTCCACATACCTTGAAGAGCTAAGAGCCAAAGAAATTTTGAGGGCAAGTATCATAACAATTCTGCTTCACTCCAGGATCAGTCTTGGTCATACAAATAAATCCAGTGTAAACAATCAATGTTGATCTTGGAAGCTCCTGGCATTTTGCTTCCTTTCACATTTGGTGTGCTGGACAGCCTGTGTAACAGTCAAGCTGTGCTGCATGTGATATGTCCCCAGCACAAGAGCTGGGCTGTGTGATGCTCACAGACTGGCCAAGGTATTTTTCATAAAGATTAAAGCAACCAGATGACCCCAGTGAATGATCCTGTCACCTTAAATGAACAAATTATTCGGACATTGTTCATGATATATTCTTTTATGCAAAGACAGTATTTTAATTACAGATATTCTGCTTAAGTAATTAATTGCCTTGCAGGGTGCACAGCCTTCCAAGTGGCAGACTTGTCACTTCAGGCTGTTCTTTGACTGTTACTGCATTGAAAGAAAAAGAAAACATTGCCAGGAACGGTCTGTTGCTACAGTGTGCTGTAGCAGATGAATTATTGTTGAGCAGCTACATTCATACCACATTAATACCCTCCTACCCCTTCCCGCAGTTGCCAGTGCAAGACAGACTAGATTAGTTAATTACATCTTCCTCCTTAGTGATGGAACACTTGGAAAACTCTTATTGCTCCTACAATTCATGACCTAATTACGGTGATAAAACTATGAGATTATCATCTTGCCAGCTATTAACTTCTAGCATTGATCTGTGTTAATTATAATAAGAGATACGTGATTTCTACATTCTTGATTTGCAGCATCACAGCACAATGAACGAGAAAGGCTGCCAAAGGTACACAAAGCGACTGGTAGCCCTCAATCTACTCTCAACCTAGAGTAGCCCTGCTCAGGAAATACCAGTCACGTTTAATACTTTAGCTTAATTTCTTCAGCCATTTGAGCCATCTGCTCAGCAGGACAATAATGTTTGACACTGTGTTTGAATGTGGAGAATGGATCTCTTTTTCCTTATCCATCTTTTATAGAACTGAGAAAGTTAATCTGGGTTCTTGGTTGGGTTTGGACTGTGTTCAGTCATTTTCAGCTTGGACAGTAAAAAAGATATATATATCTATATATAAAGAAAAAAAAAATAAAGAAGATCCTTGATTTTAGAGTTAAACTCACCCTCCCCTTAACTGCAATGAGGGAAGAGATTTTTCTTTCTTTGCTGAGCCATCAGCCCTTTACTGTGCTTTTCCTCAAAAGGATGTAGCCCCACCTAAGAACCAAGCTTTGATTTCCTTCATAGCTGCTCAGAGGATGCCCAGGTCACGCAATAAATCTAGAAGATGAGAAACCAGGAGTTTTCTACCCTACTCAGGGTCTGTCTACACAGGAAGCTAGTCAGCAGCAGAATAGGATGTGCATTTACAGTGTGATACCTATGCCACATGAACTTCCTGCACGTCTGCTGCAACGCACACAGCGTCTCGGTTCAGCTTCCTAACCCCAGCCAGCTCCCGTGCACAGATGCAATCTTAGACTTCATTAGAAATGCCTACACGAGTTATGACATAGCTACTGTGAGGTACACTATCTCCCCCACAAAGGTAATATGTTTGGTTTTAGTGTTACGACTGATATTTTCAAGATGAGGGTGTAATTTCTTGGCCTTGTGCCATCCAGACAAGTCTTCAGCAGTTGAGACTACAAACGCTAAGACAATGGGCTGGTCAAGGAAAAAGAGCTTTGAAGTTGGGCAAGAGTGACTAAACTGAGATTTCTAGTAACACCAGGTATTTAAGTTGCTACAGCCATATAAATGTAGAAGAAAGTCCAACACTAGGTAGAAGCTAGTAAGTATTAGAGTTAGTATTTTCTCATGTTACAGCATGAGTTCAACAAACCACACGAACCTCTCACTTTAGATGCAGATACCAAAGAAACCTCTCACTGGTGAGGGTTAGACAGCTTATCCTGTGGGTACCACTGCTGTTGAGGTTGCTGCTGACTTGCCCTGAAGCAAGCTGTCAGTGCACACACACACCCCACATGCAATTACTTGGCATAATAGAGCTATGAGGCAAGCGTGAGTCCCCATCAGCAAAACTGGTACGTCTCTGATGGAAGGCATCGAGCCAAGTGCTCTCGATTTCACCTTGCCATCAAAAAAATGTGCAGCTGTCTCCATGCAATCTGGCTTTGCCAAGCACATGACTGCTCTAAGGGAAATACGACACAAGAGGAGAACGACTGATGCAGTCTCACAGCACAGCTGGCACTGGCAAAGCAGGAAAGCTCATCCCATATAAGCACATGCTCTAGTTAAATAGTCAGGTCCAGGAAATTTAAAGCTAGGAGAGATATCTGTTGTAGGAGACTCTTAATACAACAGAAACTCAAAACTTGCAATAAAAGATGATGAGAACTGAACAGTTTGCACAGAAAAAAATCCTCCATATCTTTGAAAGTATTTGATGAATGGGCAAACAAGGCTCAAAATACCTTTGTGAGATAATACCTCCCCTGTTACTTGCTACCTTCCAGTTTAAATGGTGGCACAATGTTCTCACTGTTGGAGGCCACATAGAGCTCCACAATTCTGCACCCTTACTCTGAACAATGAGACTATACCGCCTCGCAACACACTGCCAATAATATACACTTGAAAGCAAAGCACAAGTGGTTTGCAACATCTTTGAACACCTTTAAAGTACTGGGTTTCCCAGAAGAAAGCAATGAGTAAGAAGTGGAAAAAGTTTCCTTCTATCTTAGAAGTTGTTGAACTGGGAAGTAGTTTGTTATGTGACTTTCTGAAGTATTTCCACCATTACGAGGGAAGCCTATTCACAAATGCTGTGGGTGATCTGTTCGCAGCAAGAGAGATTTTGATGACTTATAACTCATCAGAAGGAGGTTTTTACATTCTGTGAGCTATTGTGTTGGACGGCCCATGACGAATCAGTTTCCTGCATTCATCTGTCTCAGCCTCTTCCATGACATCCTCTCTAAAATTCGACTGCTTTATTGCTTACAAACACCTCCCCACACAGTTCCTGCTGGGAAAGGCAGTTTACCATCTTCTCTGACCTTTTAACGAGAAATTTAACAGCTAAGCATGCAGGAACTCACAGCACCTCTAATATCTTTTCGGAAAATGCATCATCTTGTTAAGACAAAAGCATGCAGAGGGCTCAGAGAATGACACAGTTTTGCTGTTCAAAAAGAAATCTCTAGTCAGGAAACTACCACTACATAAAGGTAGGTGCACTCAAACAATCGGATCAAAATTAGGTGAATATTAGTAATTCCTCTGGTAAGGAACTAACTAGAATTAAAAAAGAAAACCAGATGAGAGAAAGAGGTCTTAGAGGAGAGCAAGAAAAAGTACTGTTTTACTTGAAGTAATTTGTCTGGTTTTTTTCTATCTTTTAAAAGAAGAAAGCTCAGCTCCTGAGAGGAGTGGGTTGATAAGGTGACCTCAGTATTTAACAAGCAAATGCATGGAACTGAATTCAAAGACACAGCAAGTAAGAAACCCAAGATATCACCTCTGAAGTAAACGTGCAATGGGCATAAAAATTAGCTAGAGCTAGATTACACTACTGTCTTAAAGTTAAACATTACTCAAGGTTAAAATTATTCTTGCAATTATATTCTTGACCCAAGTCAGAGCTGCACAAAAACAATGCAAAAGCCACATGGTTATCAGAAGCATTGTCAGTGTAAATAAGGCACATGAGCACAATGCGTTTCAGAGGTTTTTTGCTCAGCAGTGACATCTGTTGCTATCTGGACCACCATGTAAGTCTGACACGAGTTCCACCCTTCCTAACTATCCAGGAACTGTGCATCACAGTTCAGTGAGCTCACTGCCACATCAGCAGGGTGATAGACAACATTTCCTAGAATCCAAACCGAAGGTACCCGTGTTAACAGTTACTAAGAAGTTTACTTCAAGGCAGGAGGAGAATGTGAACAGGAAAAAGAAAACAATCTGACTAACTAAAATCCTTGTTCTATGACCAATTTTTTACAGCAGAAATTATTTCCATTTTGCTCAAAGCAAGGTTTCAGAGAGGTTACCTGGGACTTGTCTTCAGCCACAAAACCTGTCAACTAAGTTTCCAAGTAAGACTAAAAAGGCAAAAAGCAAGCGGACAAAATCCATGAGCAAGGAAAGTCATCTGCATGTATCAGAGATTAAAGTTCTGACATTAGGTGAACCTGCTTCTGCAGGGGGATTGGATTAGAGAATGTCTAAAGGTCCCTTCCAACCCCTACCATTCTATGATTCTATGATTTAAAAAAGGGTATTATTAACACTGAACTCAAAATAGTTTGTATTTTATGCAACTCATTTTTCCAACAAGCATCTCCAAAACTACTCAGTGAAAACTGTCAGAAAATCCTGCCCATATTAGCCCCAGGGAAGCAAGGGGGAAAGAAAACGTCTTGTCAGAGAACCCATTGTATCTGCAAAGAGAGCCCACAGTCTCAGGCCATAGACCACGTGGATTCAACTAGAAGGCATGAAATATTTAAGCATATGGTATCATTGATGAAAAATACTCTAGTTTTTGAGAATCAAACACATACAGAGGAAAGTGCCTATTCAGCAGAGAGGGAAAATAAATCTCAGATGAGGACAAGAAATCAACAGCTTAAGGAGAAGGAGGGAAACTACAACTGACTGGCATTGATCATCTCAGCATTTACTCTGTTTTTTGCCAGAGAACTGAAAAAGGTCAGAAGCTTTTGACGTGATCTGTGGTCACATGAGAAATATCCACTGTGCTCAACAGAGAAATCCAGGATGCTGCTAATACAGGATCAAGCAAATCTGGAACAGCTATCAGAAGTATTGTAGTTTGCCTAGTGTACTTTAGTAAATTAAAAAGCTGAATGAATAACTGAGAACTCACACTCAAGCAAAAAGAATCTCAAAACCATTAGACAATTAACTGACCTAGAGAAATTATAAGCACATTTTCCCAAGGTAACTGAGTAAAGCAGTGAAGAATTATATATGCACATACATTCACACAAAGGAAAACGTGACTTTTACTTACATTTCAGTGGCTATGAATCCGGTGAGCTCAGACAGGAAAAGAAACAGTATAAAGAGACAGCAGCAGACAGAGACTGAAAAAGAGACATAGAGATGAAAACGTTAGTTTCCTATCTCCAACAAAGACAAAAAACTGTTCTCACACAGGCGTATTATGTCCACACAAGATATGCCACCCAGACACACTTGAGCATTAACTCTCTTTAGAGCCAATGACCCAGATGAGACCATCAGAGCAGCGATTTCAATGGCATACCAACAGTCAGCATCCTGCTGGGTATCTTAATTCTTGGGCTTTCTCCATCATAACTTCCACCTCCCATACTCCATCTCCAGCACACAGTGTTGGTCTGCCAGTTCTCCCTTCTTGACAAAGCTGCTTGACAACATGACTTCTTTGGAACCCTTGCTCCAAATGCAATTTTATTACTACTAAAACTTAGAGAATGGAAAAAATAAATCAGCATCTCCTGGTTTTAAAAGCAGACAGTCAGCTGCACAGTGTGTTGTGGCTTAGGAGACATTTAGGTTCTTTGTCCAGTTCTAAGCCTATGTGTAAGGCCTTTCACAGCCTGCACTACCCACTAGATAGAGCTGGTACAGCAGAGATGTGGTGATAATGGACTAGTCTAGTCAATGCCTTATACCTCTCTAATGATATATTGACTCTTTAGAGGGAAAATTCCCAGTGAAGTAGCTGCCAAGTACCTGGACAACGAGTCTCATGCCTTTTCTAAGTACACAAACCTAGAGATATAATGCAGGAACTCAAAGTAGCTGGCATATTCCTGCTTACTTTTCATGAGGAAACTATTCAAAACGTTGTACAGTGACATTCATATGGCAGTAAGAGAGTCATTGACCCACACAGGAGGGGCTGGAAGGAAGGACAGTAGTAAATCCTATTGAGCAGGGATGATTGGAGTAGCCAAGGATGTGCCATCTCAAGGAGTGTATTGCAATGTGTATTTGTATTAAACAAAATATCCAAGTTCACTATGAATCACTATATGAAAGAGCAAAGCAGGAAATGGCATACTATTCCAGGGCTGTGACCACAGCAGTACAATCTGGTGCACTCTTCAATCCCAGCAGAGCTGCAATGGCCAAGCACTCCAACAGTTTACCATAGCCACTAATTAGGATTGAGAAATACAAAAGAAAACCCCCTGTTCCTCAACTTTATTCCACATGACCTATACAGTCTGAATACCCATTCATCCAGGAAGCTCAAGCAACAACTGGCTGGGGAGCAATTTTATCATACAACTGAGCCTGCTCAAACTCCCTTGGCAGAGAATGTGAGTGGCAAGGTAAGGAAAGAGGAGGTAATTGAAGTAAGTACTGAGATGGACCCTCGAGTGACCTAAAGCATTGGGCTTCATTCTTCAGATTAGTCAGTTTACAGTTCTGAGGAAAGAGAAATGTGTTGCTTCCCCGTCCTCATCAGAGACATTTTAAGGGTGGATTAAATTACTGATCCTCTGAAAAGTGCAAGGGATTAAAACAGTCGCCAGAAAAATCCATTAGCTGGGATAAAGAAAGAGAAAAGGGATAAAAAGTCCAAGATGAGTAGGAAAATGGAAAGCAAAAGGAGGGATTCATTTCTAAAGAGAAAACCTCAGATGGTTACACAGTCGCTTCCAAGTCTTAGCTGCCAAAGACAGAAGAACAACACTGCTGCAACTCAGCGAAGCAATTGGCATGGTGCACCACGCAGCATGGGAGAGGAGCAAGGTCTACTTAAAGCAAATTCTTCTGACAACACATACACCTGTGTAGGAGCACAAAAAAGTAACCTAGGCATAAGACTCGCTGATCCAGTGTTTCTTACTGTTCATCGCCAAACAGCAGACACAAGATCTCTGATCTTTGTTAGTAGGCAGGGGAAGCGTTTGACAGAGACACAACTCTTTCTTCTTCAATTGCTTCCCATACTGCTCTCAGCTTATTATCACCCTGTAAAGGCTTTCCAAAGCATCAGCTACATCACTCTACTCTCCAGAACTTCTATGCAAGCCTGGTACTACTAACTGTAAAGTCTCTCCCAGAGCTTTCTCTTTCAAATTTTCTTCTCTGCCATTTATATAATCAAATTCTCTTCTCCTTTTCCAGTATATAAAATATTTGCTCCCTCAAGTCTGTCTTCCAATTCAGCTCTTGCAGTGAAGGCTTACGACTACTTAGCAAATACAGTACTACAACATTCCACTAACCTACACCTAAGAAAAACCTGCAAGAATGCCCTGAAACACCTGGCAGCGACTGTCTTTCAAAGCTCCTCAATGCTTTTAGCAGTCTTCAAACTGTGTAGTCAGTTTTCAGCCTGTAAAAGAGATTACTAAGGGTGGACATGAAAGAGGTATATAAAATCATGAGGAGCCTGAAGGCGATGAATGGGAAACACGCTCACTGTCTCTTCCAGTATGGGAACTGAAGGGAAGGGGGGAGCTGTAAACAAGAGGTTTTCCTTTCCACAACACCTGACTAAATCCTGAAAATTCTTAACTGTGCATGTTGAGGCTTAAAAAAGAAAGTCAATGGAATTTAAGAAAGGAATCATACATGCCATGAAAAAGAAATCCATTGAGAGCTACTGAACACAAAGGAACTGCCTCTAGCTCAGGAAGTTCGGAACTGCCAACTGACTGAAGCCTGGCAAAATGATAAACCTGTGCTCACGCTCTTTCTCAGGCAACTGGTGCTGACTGCTCCTGGCAAAAGGACACTAGGCTACATGGGGGTTTGCACAGAGCTAGCTTGTATGGCCACTCTTCAGTTAAACTCCTCTTGTATACACACATTTTCAGGGTTATCTTCAGCCCAAAACTTATGTGAAAGCCTTGGTGTTAAACTGTCTCTAGAGTCAATATTTTTTCATATGCAGAACATGAGCTTTTCTCCTTAGAGTGGAGCTACAGGCACAGACAATGTTCCCAGCATAAGGATTTATGCACACAGTCCTTCAGCTACTTATTTCATGGTGAAGGCCTTTACTTGCTTCCATGCAAATGTGCAGTTCCTGCCACCTCCATTTGACGGCTGTACGATATTTGGAAAAGTAGATTAAAGGCTAGGATCAGACAGAATAAAACAATTCATGCATAAAGTTTAGCTTAACTGCAAAAGCACTGCGTTGTTCCCACAGAGCTCAAAGGACCATCTAAGACAGGTTTCTTAAAACTTTAATATAACACGATCGATATATCAAAGGTTGTTGGTGTTAGATGCTCTGGAACACACTGCCGTTGGCTAATCAGGAATCCCAAAGGGATAGGAAACCCTGCCAAGTTTTTTTCTCCTACACTAGCTTTGACAGCCTAACCTTTCTGTACATTTCCTTTCTGATACATACTCCAGCCATGTACATTCCTAACTCTTCTTCCCCACCCCACCAAAAATGAAAGAAACGCAGTGTTCAACACATCATACAGAATGAGAGTGTGGATCCATGTCTATATTAAGGCATAAAATTAACAGGATTTCTTATTCAATGGAGCAAACTGCTATGAACTACAAGGAACGGGTCTTGTTACAGATGCCACGTGAATCATGACTTTGATATTTCCTGATGTGTATTTAAAACTCCAGCCTCCAAACAGCATAGAGTATTTCTGGATAACATTATCATGTGTGCATACAACATGTGCATGCAAACTATGCATCCCCACTGACTGTTACATAGTAGGATTGCTACAGCAGCTGTCTGACTTGCACACCCCTCTCTCAGGAAGTCAGACTGCTCCTGTCCAAACAGATGCCAACTGTCAGCCAGCCAGGGCATGTGCTGCTGCTGCTGCTTATTTACCCAAACATGGCCAAGGTGTCACCACGTTACTCAGGTCTGTTAGAATGGTCATGTGTTGGCATCACAGACATGCTACACAGGGGTGGGAAGGCCTACAAAGACTGCCACAAGCATCTGGTGGAAAGACAGCAATGGCATGACTGGCTGAGTGGCTTAGGGATCACAATGCTGCTTGAAATAAAAGGTTTTTTTATTGAGGAAAGGGAATGAGTGACTTCTGCAGACTTTTCAGAGAAGTCCACAGCAGTGGGTATGTTGTTCTATACAAACCTCACTCCAGTAAACTGCAGTGGACTGTTCTTGGTTCCTTCATTCCTACTAACTTCTGGTAGCCGGAAGGGTTGCTACAGAGATCTAAAATATTTTGCACGCTGCCTTCACTGCAACTTTTAAAATTACAAAACCACACATAACATAAAGCCTCAGTAACTCTCCAAGTGGCATTTGGACTTACTTGCATTCTGGATTGCCTGTTCTTCTCCATCCAAATATCCTAACGCTCACTCTCTTCCCAGCTGCTTCTTTACTAGAAATGACCACAGAGCTGATATTTTCCATCTCTTTTCTTCTTTAATGACATCTATGCCTTCTTCCCTAATAAACTTCAAACTTTTGGGGAAAAAAAAGGCCTTTTGCAATCCAAAAGGAACTGTAGGAATCTTGCCATAAATCCATTCATATTCCAGAAAGCCTTCAGCACCAGAAGTGATACTGAAGTAAAGTTTCAGCAGAAATCACGTGGGAAACATCTACATTAACAGCTGGCTACTATGGGCTATTTTATATTTGCTCTGTAAAAGCTGGAGGACTTAAAGCCAAAATACAGTTGCAGCCATAGTCATTCCACATATTTACTAGACCTTAAAAGATTTTTTGGGAGGCAGAACCTTCCCCTAGCCTCAAGCCCCCAATGATACATGAGCTGACTTCCCTAAAGCATTTATCACAAAATCATGCAGCCTTTCCAGGCTTCAAATTGGCATGGCAATGGGCTGGTCTCATTCATGACCTCCTACAGCACACAAGATTACTGGCTTTCAAATGACAATCTCAGGCTTGGTCAGACAGAAAGCACATTAGGAAAGCTGCACACAAGATGCTCACATGCAAAGCCACCACATTTTTTTAGCTGCCTGTGTGGTTAAAAAGCTTATATCAGCCTGTCTAAAAACATCCTGCCAAAAAGAAGGAGAACCAGTTAGAGAAGAAAATCAAAGCCTGAGAAGCTGCAAATAACAATAGAAAGAAATAAGTCAGCTAATAATTTTAAGTAAGAGTCACAGCCTTCAAGCCTTCCCACAACAGACTTATCACTTGAGCTGTTTACTGCAGATCAGAAAGCCTAACAGTGGATGGCCTTTGATGGTTTTTTTTTTGTTTCTAAAACATACTCTTTTGCAGGTGATTCATAACAAGACAAATTCTCAAAGGAAGCCCAGTTAAAGTGTGGGAACTCTTAAGTTTCCAAAACAGAAGAGAAGGCAAGATCACTAACAAGTTCAAAGTGTTCTTTCAGAACACTAAATCTCATACGCCTCTGAATTAGCAAAGAGTTTTATTCAAGCCCTTTGTTCAGTTTCAGCAAACCTAAAAGGGAGTCAACATACAAATAATTCAGCAGCCACTGAGAACAAGGAGGACAAGGACTCTCTGAGAGTAAATATTTAGAGTACTGTGCTATCTTCACAGAAGCACAGAATAGTTGAGGCTGGCAGGGACCTCTCTGGAGATATCCCATCCAACTCCCCTGCTCAAAGCTGGGCCAGCTAAAGCAAGCTGCTCAGGGACAAGTCTAGTTGTTTTGAATATATGTCTAAGGACAGAGACTCCACACCACCCTAGGCAACCTGTTCCAGTCTCCAGTCATTCTCACAGCAAGGAATGAAGAGTTTCTTTAGTTCACAAAGGGCTTTCCTTTGTGTCCATTGATTCACTGCTACTGACTCGGTTCTATTCGATGCCAGTTGTCACCAAGGGATATGACATCATTCACGTCAGCAACGACATACAGGACTACTGACCCATCTACAAGAATGGATGAATGGGGTACAGCTACACGATCAAAGGAAGTCACCGTTCAATGGAACAGGAAAACTGTATTAGGTGTCTAATTACAGGCCTGGCAGGATCAACTTGATCAATGTTTACCGCTTTGCACAGTGCGTTCACTGCATATAATTGCATGAAATCGCATTACTCAGCCTACAAGCCTCCCTCAGGAGGAGGAAGGAAGGAAAAGGGGCCCAAGGCAAGAGATTTACATCAGCCAAAGTCTATGTATTGATACACGGGAGTGAGAGTGGATTGCTATCAGCGGTTTCTGACAAAATTATTTTTCTTCTTTAAAGCATGACAAGGAACAACAAAAGAACAACTCTGCATATCAGTCCCACCAACACCACCAGCTGAATCCCCCAAGTATGTTATGGGAGAAATATGTGCTTCTCAAGTCATCTTCGCTGCTGGCCACCACAGATTGCCACCCACACTGCTCCTTACTCATCCAGAACCTGGATTCCCTGTTTGCAGCAGTTTGGTTCCTCAAGTCTCTTCAGCAAGCAAATATCTAGGTACACTGATTGTGAATGCATCTGTTAACAGTTGTTTGTAATGCTGATGTCTATCAAAGAGGTACAAAAATCTCCAGTCAACCCCTCCATCAGTGTTTGAAGTAGACTCACAGCTTCTGTTCAATGCAAGATAGCAGCAAAAACTTCTCTATCTACTTCAGTAGCTGGCAGAAGGTGTATTTCAGTGCTTTCAGACACTTCCTTTCATGACAATGTATGTTTACTACTTTTTGTTGTTGAGATTCTGAAACCATGAAAACTACTCCAGTGTTTAGTATGACCTGATTGGGTAAAATGAGTTGTCTCAGCAACAAAGGATCCTTTTTCAGTGGTTAATATCCCTTTAAAAAAAAATTACCCGGAGACAGTGGAGCCAAATGATCTTTAATTTTAGACCAGGGGTACGCAAGGACATTAAAAAGAAGTGTTACTTACTAATAGCCCCTGTGTAGGTTGGCTGTGTAAGGTCTTTTGGCACCTTCCTGTAGATGTCAAACCTGAAAGAGGAAAAGCAAGAGCCATAAAACAGGTGGAACATTTCAATGCTTTTCACGTCCCCACAAGGATGAATGATGCTGAAGTTTTTCCATCCAGCTTTCCAACAACATTTTTGCAGTTTGCAGAAGGATATGAGAAGAAAAAAGAAAACACCACCAAAAAAAATCCCCTTTTTTTTGGTACAATTATGTAACTGCAAACTTTCTTGGCTCCAATTTCCAAAGCACTTCCCTCCACCTCCCTCTGTCTTGCTGTTCTGGATCTGTTCAGTCTGAACTGTGAGAGGTGCCAGGGAAGAAGTAACGCTGGACAAGTTTGTAGACCACCGTAAAAGGAAAAGGATACTCCAAAGACTCCTGAAAAAAAGAGGCCTGGCAAAAAAACCCCCAACACTGAGACACAATGTTGCCCCTTGCAGTTTGGATCCTGCAATAGGATCGACAATAACAAAGCCAGAAATTAGTCTTGAGACAAGAAACCTACACTTGGACATTGGATACACAGGAGAAATCAACCCAAGAAGTTTAGTTACTCCCTCAGTAAAATCCAGTTTAATATTAGACTGTTGTTTTGATTCAGTCATATCTTTTAATATCCATATGGCTCAGCTTTGCTATTTTAAACCCTCCATGGTTAAACTTTCACTGCCCTCATGATGCTAGCTGGTTTATTTCCTACAACCTTGTGTTCCTGCACATCCAGCCATAATGCAGCTCTGACATCAGTTTTTCCACCACTCAATAAAAATTAATTAATCCATTAAAACCACACATCCACCCTAAAGAAGGAAGTGACTGTTTCTCCCCCAAAACAGATTTTTTTTTTTTTCAAGTGGGTGAGATTTGATGCTTTTTCCAGTCCTTGAGAAGCCTTAGAGATATCAGCTTCCAAATTCCTATTCTATACTGCATCGAGATGAAACGCTCCCATTTCAGTAGCTCCTACTACACCAAATGCTATACTGGGAGTTTAAAAACTAGGCTATCTTTCTTTTCCTCACTCTTCATCTATTGATATCACTTACAACTTGAAGGCATTCTGGGTGAACAAAACAGCAGATGCCTCACATGAGATTAGAGGGACATTATTACTGTTATTTCATTCAAGAGTTGAAGCTGGAAGAAGGAAAGGTAAGAGAGGGAAGGAAAGCAGTTATAAAGATAGTTTACCTGCCCAGTTCAAGTCTTGAACAAGCTATGTAGTCACTTAACTGTTCCAACAAACCGCTGTGACATGCTTGACAGAACATGCTGCACGGGATACGCATGGAGCTATATATTTTTATGACTCTATTCACTGCCATCTCGTAAATAGATTAGTAATATTCCTGAATCCAACAGTCCATTTATGGCTCTCCAGCTGCCCTGAGAACATCTGGAAAATGCTGTTTACATTCTTTCCACATACACCGAAGCAACAGCAGCATCGGATGGTAAAGCAGCCCAGAGTAGCTGATGACATCATGGTCTCACAGGCAGAGGAAGTAGCCGATTGCTCCTGCTCACAGCACATTAAACGCTGATGGCGTAGTCTCAAAGTCACAGTGATAGATCAACAAAGCTAAAAAAGCTGAGAGAGAAAGAAAGAGAGAGAGCCCACATGAACAGGAAAGCTGCTGAGTGTGAGTTAACAATTAGAAATAGGAAATAGCTCTATGCTGGATTCAGTAAAAACAGCAGCATGGGGATACTATAAAAGGAAGTTTGTTCTTACAATGAGAAATATTTACTAGTGTGAAAATGATGACCCATCACAGGATTAAAAGAAAAAATTATAGCTTTGAAAATAACTCAGTGGAAAGTTGATGTCATGGCAGGGTTGTCTCCTCTCATACTGACATTTTAATCACGTAAGTAACACCCAAACCCCACAAATAAAGTTTTACATGGTGTAAGTATGCCAGGATTAGGCAAAGGCACTACAGAAAGCCATCAATGGCTCCCAGCCACGTTTATCTCCCGGCTTTAAGTGCTTAAAAGGCAGCCCACTGTCTCTGTGCTATTCTGCTTCCCATCTCTTCTACCACAATGTTACATTCCCTCTGTCTTCTGTTACTATGACACACATCTAAATAAAGGTTTAAGCAAGTCTCTGGATCTCATTTGTCTGGAGTTTGGAGAACTCTTAGGCCTAAACCCAAGACTTCTGTGATATACTTACAGGCTCAAGCCTCCTTGCAAGCACAGTACAGCACGTTCACAACAGTTGTCGTGCAAGGCCCTTAACATACTTTAAGGAACACTTCATGTATGAGCACAGTGAGTGTACGCAGCTCACGAGGCAAAGAACATCAGGCAAACAGTGTCCCAGCCTTGAACTGACAGCCTAGAGGTGCAGGCAAGAAGAGTACAGAACAATCCAGGAGAGCTGAATAAAGCTTTACTGGCTTTGTTTTGTAGAATTAAGATACTTTTAGGTAAAGACAGACTCTGCTGGGAAAACGGAATCAATAGTGGACAATATATGTAGAAGAGGCAACAAGAGCAGACTGGATGGTGGGGAGGAAGGAGGAAAGCTCCACTGAGATCTTATGGATGAACACAGAAGCTTGAAGGATGGCATTCAGAACCTGACTCAATCAGTAAAAGGGAAGAGAAGCAGAGGAGGTAAATTTAAGATTGCAGAAGGATGCTGAAAGGATGCCAACAATTAACAAGGGTGTGGAAAAAGATGAAGTTGGAATAATAGGCAAACACTGCTGCATAGATTTTGCTCACTGACATGTGATACCAGTAAGTTTAAGAGACTACCAGTCCAAAAGCCAAAAGGGCTTGCTATATGCAAGTATCCTGGCAGAACACTTGCAACAGACATGTGCTGTACTGGGAGGGTTATACTTTGGCAAAGGAACAATACTCTTCGGGGTACCAGGTATCTTCCCATAAAGCACCTGACAATGGCAACAGCTTGAGAAAATAGAATTTATTTACTTTGATCCAGGATGGTGAAAACAGCAGTTGGGTTTTTGCACTCAAAGAAGAGCAAGTGGGAAGACCCAAAGGACAGCGAGATTCCAAACTTTGAGGAGAACGATGAAGATGCTGCCATGGACAGGGAAGAACAGCTATTTTACTAACTCTGATTTAAACTCTGAGTTAGAAGAAAATACAAAACGCATAGGATTCAGTGACAGCTTGAAAAGTATGTTTTGAGGATGGAACTCCAAAAGTGGTCTCAAGCAAACTTCTCAAAGAAATCCATGAAGCTGATAATTTAACAGGAGACCCTAATCACCAAATCAGAGACTGGTGAGAGCCATAGCATCTATCAAATGTAAGGGCAAAATCTGATTAACTTCTAGATTCTATTAGACAAACCCTTCTCCTTTTTCCACCTGCTTCTTGCCTATGTCACAGAGCTCAAAGTAACTTCAGAGGATCACTTACACTGTCCTGGGAAGAGAAAAGAATGAGGATTAGGCACCACAGGTTATTTGTAGTGTGTGAGGGAGGAGGCCATGGAGCTGTATGCATAGTAAATGGAAACAGGTTTTACTTGCCCTCAGGTCAGATATTCCTGAAATCACCTGCAGTAAAAATGCCAATAAGCCTCCAGGTTCCTGAGGCATTGGTCACTTAGAAGAGCATTTGTATCCTGGAAACAGAGAGGAACCTTGTGCTTTGTATATTGCAAAAGCTGGCTTACAGATTTCTGATACTGGTACATTCAAAGCAGGGGAAAATATTAGTAATACTGGAGGAAGACTGGATGTTCAGAAAGGTTGTACCAGCCAGCTCATAACACAGTGAGACACACAGTACTATGCTGTGAATATTCACTTTGATAGTCTTGCAGTCATATCCTAAATGACCATGAGAAACCAGGGTGTAGATTTCCAGCATGTTCACAGCCGCACAGTAACTGCAAAGTGAACTCCCTGAACCCTCAGTCCTGTGTGGCACTAGGGATACACTACTCCAGGCTTATAAAACACACACACATACAGTTTCCACAGGACAGTCAGCAAGTTATTTATATATAGCTTTTGGCAACTTTCTTCCTGCAGTCAGAAAAGCAAGACTTGTAAGGTGAAGTAATATCTTTGAGTTAATCAACTGACATAGTTGCAGAGTGGAAACAACAAACTCTGCAAGCAAAGTTTTTCCTCCAGGTCATATGTATCCTCCTAAAGGGGAAGGCTGGACCTTGCAATACCAGAATACCAGGCTAAAGACAGAACTAGGCTGTCATCAGTAAAGCAATGACATTTCCTGACAAATCTAGTGCATCTATTGTCTTTTCTTTCCATGAAGAGCATGGTTGCAAACAAAGAAGTGAGAAAAAAAAGGCTGTGTGGCAATGGCAGTTTTGCAGGAATCAACATTCATAATTAACATAAGGGAATGCTACCATACTTTTTTCCTCCATCCAATGCTGAAAGGAAATAACAAATAAACTTCCCCACCTTCCTGATGGGAATACTAACAAAATGGTAAAACAGCACTGTAAAGAGCAGTAGCACAAGGATCATTCCTAAATAAGTTCAGATATTCACAAACCTTAGCATGATTAAGCCAGATCTGAGGCAGAACTCCAGCTGTCTGATGGAGAGGTATGTACCAGTCCTCTCAGAAACACAGAAATTACACGTTTGTAATGTTGCACAAGTGGAAGACAAGGTAAAACTGCAGATGGTTGCACCTGAATGGAGTTGATCAAAGGGATGGCAGATTTCAAGTGCCAGTAAGCGTCAGGATTTCAAAAGCTGTTACCAAGACTAACATGGGCCGTTGCTATTAAAAATTTTTCTCTTCAGACAGAAGTATATGCTCTTCATGTTCACTTTTCAGGATTTCCTAAAGCCACACAAAGTGTTTAGCAAGACACAGTAGTACTCATCTGAGTGGGACAGCCACAAACAACCACATCCATGGTTGGCTATATAGAGGCAATGCTATGTCAAACCCAACAGAACAAAGCAAGTTGATATCAGCCTTTGGGGTGATTCCTGACTTTCTTTTTAAATCTATGTGACTGACACTACAAGATGGATGACAGGGTGAGCAGAAGGTGTCTACCCAAACACTGCAATTTTTCTGGAGTTGATACTTCAAATGCCTACCCCTGAGAACAGGGATGAGCTCACTCCCTCAGCAGGAGCTGCTACAGGCAGGGCTTCCTGCCAGGGCATGCTTTATATACACCTCAACAGTTTCAAGTCTGTATCTGAAATATTTGAGGAAATGAAGTAATAAATACATTATTTCACTGAATGTTACCACCTCTCTGAACAACAACAAAAAAATCCTCTCTGATAGTGAGAAGATCCCCTCTCCTTTGGGGTCTGAAAAGAGCTTCAATAAAACACTACAGTAACATCTCTGTAAGATGCAGTTAATTTTTTCATGAGCAAGAAGCAAAGAACTTGAAGCAATAAAAAAAACCCCAACTAAATTTCTAAGTAGAACTAGATAAGGGTTAAATTTTGTCTTGTAGCAAAGAGAAACTCTGATATCTAAAGGAGTTCATATCAAAGAAGGAAGAACACCAATTTCTCTTTCAATTTATAACATGTATTGCAAACCTCAAGCATGCCCACCCCTCCTTGGCATAAGCAAAGGAGCAATGTGCTGGCCATGTCACCTCAGACAGACATTTGGAACACAGCTTGTAAATCTCCCTAGAATACTGGCTCAGTGCATGGAGTCACTGCAGAGAGGCAGAAGATGTTTTAGCTCTTTCTGGGGAGCACTGAAACACAGCTCCAGAGCCAGCAGGAATGGGATGTTTCCACGTACCCTTCTGCAAGGTCTGTTTTTACGGACTTAACTAAGAGGCAAAGGAAAGATTGCTTTGCTGCTTTTGGACTGTATTTTGGATTCCAGTTAATTAAGCAGCCAAGCAAAAGCACAACACGTTCACATGTGGCACTTGGTCATTGCAAATCAGCAGCACACAGATTAATTTTCATCCCTTTCCACTCCTCAGATGATTCAGAAATTTAACTTTAATATACACAGACAGGGGAAAAATGTTTTTGTTTATCAAACAGATTATATTTTTCCCCAGAAGAACTGAATATTTAAACATCAATCTTTGTTTGGAAGCATACTTGCTCTAGCATAGGTACTTCTGCAGCATGTAATGAAAGGTGATGGTGTTTAGGGGACACAATCATTTGTTACAGCAAATTAGGTTTCTGATGTCAAAGATGATTAAAAAAATATTTAAATATTAGTTTCATGATTGACATTCTACCTTTAGCAGGTCAATGGTGGCGTAAATATATCATGTCATCTTGTCTCAGCAGCAAGGGTCCAGGGCTGTGATTCACACAGAAGAATGTGGGTGTTGAAACAACGCTTGATCCTCCACCTCCCATATTAACCAGCTTTTAGAAGTGGCATCTGTTTTTCAGCAGATACCACATTTGAAGTTGAGGTCACTAATTCCTGGTGACATTACTCACTCTCAATAACGAGTCCAGTGTACAGTGAACAACTACCTTGATTTTGTTACAGATCAGTAGCTTTGAGATCTCTTTGAAAAACGAGAAGGCCTGGCACTACTGAACCAACTTGCTTCATTAAGGAGGAGCTCTATTTGAAGAGATTACCAAGAACAACACATTTAACATCAGAAATGTAACTTCACTATTAAGTTACACAAATAACTGACAATTCTACAGCAGATTTAACTAGACTAGGCAAATGGGGAAATATCAAGTACAGATACAAAAAGTTACATTTGAAGATACTATATAGATTAGGTTGTTGCTGCAGTAAGACATTCTAAGAACTGTGGAGTCAGTGTTTGTATTCCAACATGCTGCATTTTGGAGATCCTGTGCTGGACAAGCTCTCCTTGCTATGAGTAGGGAGCAACATCTCTATCACAACCTATCAGATATCACGATGTCTCTTAAAGAGGAGAAAAAGGGTGTGAGGTAGATGTCTCCAAGATACAGGAAAAAACTCAGCTAAAAGCCAAGTGGTGAAGCTTCACAGCTGGAACCATCCCAATGGGTTTTTAGAGTCCACAAAAACTCCATCTGATCGCTTCCTTCTCGGTAAGAAACCTGAGTGCTCTGAGAAACAGAGGGGATGCAGATTGAAAAGTAGAAAGGCAAGGCACCTATGACACATACATGGAGGGACAGGTTGATTATCTGCAGAGATCACAGAATCATAGAATGTAGGGGTTGGAAGGGACCTTTAAAGATCATCTGGTCCATCCCCCCTGCAGAAGCAGGTTCACCTAGATCAAGTCACACAGGAACGTGTCCAGGCGGGTCTTGAAGACCTCCAAGGAAGGAGCCTCCACACCCTCCCTGGGCAGCCTGTGCCAGGGCTCCCTCACCTCANGAATACACCTTCCCAAACTGAGATGGCTTCCTGGATCAAGAAAAGCCCTTGGTCAAGGACTGAAGTTTAAAACACAGCACAAAGTAGCCAGGAAATAATAAATCCTGTCTTCAGTGCCACTCAGCACTTTAGTGAGAGCCTGTAGGGCATTCATATAGGCTGTATCACTTGGATTTCTGTTGAGAGTTCCTCTTCTCACGCAGTATTTACATATCTGCGGTACAGTTTCACTCCCAAGATAGCTGCGTAAGTCAGAAAGCAGGAATAAGTTGGTCTTTTCATAACCTTTTCAAAAGCACAACTGTGTCACACTAAGACCACTGACCACTTCGTATACCCAAGAAGGCAAATTCTAAAATCCGGCATGCCACCTAACACTGAATTTGTAGGCCAAGCCCTCAGATCTACAAAGTGAAAGAAGATTACGCTGGCCTTTTAAAAACCATTTCATGAAAAAACAAATGTTTCATTGCCACTGCACAGGTGAATACAAGCCAGTTCAAGTAGTTTTCAAAACTTATTTCCCCATCAGCTTATACACTGGTAATGCCCTTCCTCAGTTTAACAGCCAGTAGCACAGCTCCTGCAAACCAGAGATACATCCAAGTGCAATATTGCTGCTTGGTTTTTCCATTTGTCGAATCCTTCTTGCAAACCAAAGAAAAGTGGATCAGGGTATGGCTGTAGACCTCAAATATCAAAAATTCAAGAAGACATGATGTCAGTATTTCTCCACACACACGCCAAGTCCTGACTAATGTAACAAAGAGCTTGCCTGTTCCTTACAAAGTCCATTCATTACGTACTCAACAGTAAATGGAGTTAAATGTGGAAAAAAATTTGTACCATTACATACTTGTCAGATTCAAGAAACATAACAAGGTAGGGGTATCCCATGCACAGCGGAGAGGAGAGGAGAGGAGAGGAGAGGAGAGGAGGAGGTACTTTTTGTCAAAAGGAAGATAAAGCACTCTTAATTATACTAGGTTTCTTTTTCAGGTGGATAGAAAAACTGCTGCATGGTGCATTTCTAGGAACGTACATTCATTGAAAACAACAATCCCAGACTGCTTTTGATGGCAACTACACGCACTGTGGAAGATACACAAAAGAGCAAAGCAGTTGCCAAACACAACCTTGGACAGTCAAGCCTATGTCAGCATCCATTTGATCTTTGATAAGAGTCATCTTGAGGCAGCTCTGTGATAACAGGTTAGAAAACATCTAGTGTCTTCCCTTCTACCATTTAGACATTCTAAATAAATTCATTTTTAGGCCACATGCCTTTGAATTACACCAGACTCTTTAATTACTCCATACAGACATCAGTGAATCCAGCCAACTAACAATTTCTATTTAGCTGCCATTGAAGAGACGAATTGTCCTTAACTTTGAGAAGGATTCATTGTCTCTGAAAGACAAGGACACAGCCCTGGCATTTGTCACTCTATCTCTTCCTCTTACCATTTCCTATCTGCCTCCTTGAACATTTCTGTATTACAGACATATGATTCAGAGAGCAGTGATGGTTTGTTCAGTCACCTTTACTTGGTTCCCCCCAGGAACTATAGATCTGATGCAGAGACAGACAACCAACTCTTCCCACGCGATTTGTGTGACTGCATCTATTTTTAAGTTTGTCATTTCATGACAGAAAGGGTACATTAGCAATTCAGGAAACCAAAGCAGGTGTGAAATGGGGAGAGGAGAATGAACAACCTCAACCTCACTTCAGGAAATACATTTAAGTGCACATGAAATGAGATGGAACAACGGCTCTGAAGTTTTCAACCAGTTTGCAGAATAGGCTACCCCACAACTCTCTTTCCTTACATTACTGCTGTTAGCACCTCTGGAAAAGCCTCCCTAGAGACAGCAGAAGGGTTTACAGACTATGATTCATTCAATACCTGCTGCTATTAAGGCTCTTAGCAGAGATACCACTTACAGTTGAGATCCAGCAATTCACTTTGCATAAAATGCTTTGTCATTTATAAGGAGGACATGGGAAGCAGGAAGAAACTCAGTAATGATAAATATAAGTTGGATTAAGTCCATCTGACATTGAAAGATAACTGTGCACAAATAGACTCCATTTTCTCTCTCCAGGAAAACTTTAGGGGATGACAGTTTACAAAGGGGAGATGATAATTTAATTACCATGTCTGTCTCAGAAGCTTTCTTCTGTGCCCCTAAAATCAGTGTAGCTTGTAGGCAGAAAGAAAAAAAAGAAGGGCCATACTGGGTATCTTCTATATGAATGAATGGAATCGAGAGACTGTTGTCAGAGCAATATCATTCAGACTGGAGACTAATGGCAAAAGGGAAACACCCTTCCTTTAGTACCCAGAGGTATTTCTGAAGAAACCTTCCCACCAAAGGCATGATGTTTTGTGTCAAAGAGCATTTATATCTCTGTGATTTGCTGACTTGACTGCTCAAGCAGAGATGTCCATCACCTAACCAAAGCTTAAGAGTCAGAGGTACAAGTACAGAAGAGAAAACCTGCCTTCTCAACAGCTCAAGGCACTGCAGGGTCTACATTCACTGACATGTTTTAGAGGTTTCATGACGCAATTCAGCAAGAGAGGGCTTACAGAGAGCACCCACTGAAACACCCAGTAACTGGCACTTCTCATTCACTTCCCCATATGTAACAACATAAATATGAAGTAGAACAGATTCTCAGGCTGTAGCTACTAGACTAAGAAGGGGAGAAAATGTTGCCCCATATTTTTTGGTGCTTCTTAGAGACAGACATTAAAAAAAAAAAAAGAAATTACAAGGTGCTAGAAAAACTAAGAGAAACTGGGAAGGCAAACAGAATGGCACCAGAAGAACAAAAGATTTTAAACAAATAATCAAATCACTTTCCTAAGAGCTTAAAAACACACAGTTGTTTAACAAGCAGCAACTGTTCCTCTGTTTGCTTGGGTCATTGCTCCCAAATAATGACTTTGAGACAATTCATCCCCACTTTGTCAACAAAACAGCCTTAACGGCCTTTGAAGGCTGGGCAGTAGGAGCAGACCAACCCCACTAGTTGAGTAGCACAAGTCATCCACCACTCGGCTATAGGAAGCTTTCAGTCTCTTCGGAGGCCATTTAAATAAAAACAAGCAGTCTTGTACATACACCCTCTACCAAATGCAGACAGGTACCTCAAACACAAAGCATGCCTTTCTGGCTTTGTTCTTTCCTACAAACACATCAGACACTCACAGTAAGATCTTTAAAAGCAAAAGCTGTTACTTTTGTATAATGGATAAATCTAAACCCACCAATTTATTTTTCAATGTGTCTGTTTAAGCCAAGGGAGCACAAATGGCAGAGCTGAGTCAGGTTTGCACACATGGCTCTTTGAGTGACAAAAGCCTATCTACTTAAAAAAGAGAAACAAAATCCCAGGTATCTGTTTGAAGCTGCTGAGGGGACTTTTATTGTCCACAGTTGGTAAAACCACACCTGGGATTACTGTGACCAGGATCAGAAAAAAAAAAAGATTAACCTCTTTCCTTGTTAAATCAATTTTATACAACAGTGTAAGAGAAGGCTAACTCCTAGGGTATGCAGGACCACCAGTTATCCCATTCCATGTGACTAACAACAGAATATTTGAAACAATCAAAACAGCAAATATGGTCCTGGAAAACAACTAGTATCTGGGATACTATGATAAAGGAACAAGTGGGACACATCTCCTCTCTGCCTAGCGAACCTAAGAAGGGTTGGACATCATCAGATTCCTTTGGGAGAGAGGAATGAGCATGTGGCTGGGCAGGTGACAAGTCTACTCAGCAATTTTGTAGGCTGGATCATGTATCCCAGGTGACTGAAAGCTATTATAAAAAAGGGTCAGATCTAGTCTAACTAGCAGTTTGGAGTAAACCCCTAAACTAAGAAAGCATGGGCTTGAGAGAAACTGCAATCCCTAAGAGGGCTGGAGACCTCTGAACAACAGAGAGGGTTACCATCTGAACAACCATGTTCCCTCCACAGTAATGTCAGAACACAAAGAGTCTCTTAGGGATACTGGAAAGAACATTAAAGTCAAATGACAATATTTACAGAGTAGAACTTCCGTCAGAACTAATTCTTTTGAGTTATTTTGTTTTGGTTTTAATTGGGGAAACATCAAGAGCAGCATGTCTTTTGATGTAAAACCTTTCTTAGTTTACCCTAAAAAAGCAGCGACTTCCAACTTCTATGTGTTTTCAGCTTCTTATAGTCCTTGCTATACCTATGCTGGACAAAGAACCAGAATTTCGTTACACAGATCTATCAAAGATAGAAAAATCTCTACAAACCAGTTAAAAAACTCTAAAACAGTCCTAAGTAAGTAGAGGTGCCTTATTCTAACACCTTGCTCCGTGCATGTATAGGAAGCACTACGTTTTATATTTTTATGCAGAAACATTAGCTAAAGATTTCATTCAAAAATGCTTTCTTTGGATCATGCTGCCTTTCTCTCCATCCTGAGGCAAGCATGTGCTCTGACAACTCTGAAGAACACTTAGCTCTTCCACAAGCCAGCTAAGATAAAAAGTAATAACTCTTCCTCCACCGAAGTAGGTAAAATCTATCACCCTCTTGTACAGAGTGGGAAAACAATGGCAGGAAGTCAGCAGGAGGGGAAGAAAATAGGAACTCTGAGCACTTCATTTTGTGATTGTTAATTCTTTGTTTAATGAAATTTCTATGTTTCCTGACTGCCAGAAAATGAGAACATAATGTACAGAGAGCAGCTCAGGAGAGCTTCTGGGACAGTCATGCTGTGATCCCACAGCAGTGGGAGCCAACCGATCTGGATTTTCTTCTGCTCCCAGCACTGACTCACTGCACAAATTCTGTTCCAGTCAATTAAATCTTTCTTCTTCAGCTTATTCATTTTGTAGAGTGGCACCTGGTAACATTGGCCCACCTTTCATCATGCACATTGAAACATATAGATGAAAAACTTTGCAAATACATGAAGTATTACTGATCTAAGTTACAACTTCTTTGAAGGTCTGTACAAGGAAAGCCACAGGAAGATGGACTTAGCAAAATAAATTGGATGTGCACTGCAAGAGCAAAGCCTTGGTTCAGTAACAAGTTTGTGCCTAAAGTGCATGTTTCCAAATGCAGGAATGGTTCTGTGAATTGGGACACAAAATTCGAAGCATGTGGAAAGTAAACTAAGAGATCCTGTTCATCTATCTCAGTTTCACATGGAAAGTAAACACTGAATATACAAATACCAAAGCTTGGCCCTGAATGTGAGTTTGAGATGCAAATAGGGATTCAAAGCAGGACTAATAAGCCGATACTGGTAAATACCCAGCAGTTATTAACACATTTTATAAGATTAACACCTGCGTAACAGCAGATAATATACAAACATCATTAAGTAATCAGCTAGTCCTCATTTACACACAATAGGATATTCACACATATGGTGCAGAAGCTGAGCTTTAATGGACAAACTTTGAAAGGTTCAAAATTACATTGGAAACTGTTTAATCCTAAACTACTTTGAGAAAGCTCTAATGTACCAGACAATGACTGGACAAGGAGGTGGAGGGGCTAATGTAGTGAAGAATGCAATCTTTACATTCTGTATGACTGACTTTTCACTCACAACATCACAGTGGTTTTCAAAACAGGATCCTCCAAATATATTGTTTTTTTGACCTGCTGACTCTCCACACTCTTAAACTCCAGGAGTGAAACACAGGCATAAGTTTTCTTGCCAACCAGCTCCTCCCTCTTAATTCTAGTTCCAAGAACATAATGAAACTAACAGAGGAAGTTTCTGAAACAAGGAGGAGTACTGAGAACAAGAAAACAAGGTTAGCTAGGAGAACTGTCATTAATTATATAATCCAGCCTTTGGGTAACTGGACATTTAGGGAAAGGGGCTGAGAGAAATGTGGAGGCATCAGCCTCTGCAGCATTATGTCATCTGGTCTGCTACTTACTTTGCAGGTACAGGATTTCTTTTAGAAAAAAAAAACAAAAAAAAAACCACAAAACCAAACAGAAACCTATTTATTTCTATGACAAAAGACTATGAATCCTCACAACACTTTCAGAAAGAGGGCACAAAAAATTAATACACTCTGCTCCCATTTAAATGGATTTCTTTCCAAGAAGCTAGCTCTCCTATTTTCTCTCTTCTGCCAGACTTCCTGCCTCCATTGTGCTGTCCTGCACAACACCTTTTTGTCAAATGTACCCTAAGTTCTGTGCTTATTCTTTCAGTGCGTAAGAAGCTTGTTCTCTGTCACCCTGGAACACGCAGCAATTGCTATTGCTGAAATATGCCAAAAGTGCAAAACCATTTTAGGAGACACTGAAGAAGGGAAGAAAGGAAGCAGTACATCACTTCTTTTTTTTCTTTTTTTTTCCAAATAAAATGTTAGGCTCAAACATATTTCAAATGTAAGTAGAGGAGGAAGGTATTTACAGTCTCAAATACTAAATGGTGGAGTCTTGCCAGCAAGCATTTTATTTCCTTTTAGGCAGTGAAGCAGGTGTCAAAATGAAAGATGGAAAAGAAATGTATCTTTAATAAAGTGAGCAAACTACACACTGCTTCATCAAAACAGGAGAAAAGTGTCATGAAGAAAAAATGTTCAAGTAAGGCGACTGGTATTTAAAAGGATCCAGCCCTTCACTGGACTGTAAGCACGAGCGTTTGTACTTGTGAGGGGTAGTATAGTAGTCTGACAATCAGAAGGAGAGAATGGGGAACAGGATTAAACACACATGGCTGCTCCCCAAAATAAGTATGTTGCTCAGATACCTGAATATTCTATGTAGGCTGTAACCCTTCCTGTCCCAGAGCCTTAATCTCCTTCAAGCTCAGAGATTCTTGCTCTCGCAGCTTCCCAGCACATCCCGGTGCTGCTCACCATCACACTGTCCAGACACTTCCTCTGGTGCTGTCCATCACTCGTTTTCTTCTTTATGAGCTCCCCAGCACCAAATATCTCTCCCTTTCTCAATTTGAGACCTTCAGCTGCAAGCTCAGAGTTCCTCTACCTCCTGACATGTTCTTCTAAGTTCTCCCCACAAAGTCCTGATCTCTAGCAGACATTGAACAAAACACAAAGTTGGACTGTGATTTTCAAGAAATTACCTACACACAACTAAGAGCATAACCAGGACACAGCTATGGGGGGAAAAAAAAAAAGAGCTCTTCCATAGCCTTTCCCATAGCCTCTAGAAATCACAAAACATTAAGACTCTGTTGCTGTCTGATACTGCTGAACCCCTTGAAACAACACCTGGCAGGATTTTTTTAGCATCAGAAGTACATAAACTTTATTTGTGGAAACTGTTTTCTGAAAGGTTTACGTCCCAGCTGCAATAGGACAGCACATAAATCAGAGCTTTGTACAAAACAGCATGAACAAATGTAACATCTGGGGAAGAAAAAGAAAGGGTATGTGTGTGTGAAGAAAATAGCTCCATCTTCATAAGACTTCGCCCAAAAGCACACAGGCTAATTCATACCCTACTGCATGGCACACAGACTTCTCCATACCAGTAAGGGAAACTCCTAGACATCTACTGTGCTCACCAGCTCACACTGGACCAGGCAAAGAAAACCACGCCAACGAAAAACTGTTCAGCTACTGCTCTGTGAAGTGAGCGAGCAAAAGTCCTTCGAAACACAGTAGTAACTGAGGCTCAGAAAGGAGTTGTTACTTGTCTGAAACTGACAGGATTTAAAAATAGCAGGACTCTGACTTGAGAAAGTAGGCAATGACATTCAGTGCTGTGTACACACACCACCAAATCTTTCTTCTCCTCCAAAGTAATTGCTATAGGACAAGTCATTATTAATACACAAGATTCAGGGGCAAAAAAACCCTACACCCTTTCTCAGAGCATCCATCAGATTAAAATATATTGTACTTTTTCAGTATTTAACCTGATTATTAATAAACCTGCAGTGACTAGGTCAGGTTCTCCTATTTATCCTCCAGCTTAAGGACACGAGAATTTCTGTATGTGCTTCTACAATTTCATCTTATTTATAAGTCATATATAACTGTATTGTCTACTGGTGAATACAACTCGCATGCATCATCTGGCTTCCAAGTTTTGTTTCTGAATTTGACTCCAAGAAACATCCGTATTGATGCAACCCCACTAGAAAAACATAACTGATACAGACCCAAGACAGAGCTACAACTTGTGTTGGGGACCAGGTTTACCAGTGGTTGTTAGTTCAGATAAAATTTGCTGCTATGCAGCAGACAGGTCCAGTTTTCGGTTAAGTAGGGTCACATTTGATGTAGAATGACATGGAATCCATGTGAAGCTCCAAGACTTCACCTTTATCATAAAATACAAAGTCCTATTTACATTACAGCTGCAGTGGTGCTTTAGCAAGCTCTCCAAGCTTGCTTTGTTCACAGCACACAGTGGTCTACAGAGAGGGACAACAATTAGGAAACCAAGTGATCTGCCTTAGGATATGACAGTTAAATAAATACTAAGCAACCATGACTGCCCAAAATTCTGTTAGCAGTAATACATCCCTGTCCATATTAACATGGCATCTGAAGGCTTTTCTATTAAATGTCAATCTTTCTGGACTAAACTAAACAGATCTCATTTGGAAACATTCTTAAAATGCAAATAAACAAAAAAGGCAAACATCCAAACACACAGAATACAAAGGCAGCAAATTGTATAATCCAACTAGCTACAGTCAACATCACTGTGTGCGTGTGTGTATGTGTGTGTGTGTGTGCAAGTGTCATGATTACTACTAAAATACTCAGGAAAAGGAAGATTTTGTAGATCATGGCAAGACTATGGTTAATTTTTTGGCAGAACAAGTTTCCATTTTGAGAGCAGCTGGCTCTGTACAGGAATATCTAGACAACACTTCAGGGTTTGTGCTTGGATAGAAGTCAGAAAAGCCCAGATGATTCCACTCTTTCTTCTTTCATTGCAAGACTATTCTTTTCTCACCACCTCCACCATGTGAATTATATGTCTAAAAAATACACATGCACACTTCAAAATAGAAGCTCAACAACTTCCACAACTTCTCAGAACATGCTGGTGGTATTGCTTCAACTCTGTTTACAGTGTGATTCATTCATTTTCACAGCAAGGAACTATGATGGCATGAAGAAAATATCTGTGTCATCAACAAGTGAACAAAGGAGGACAGTTAAAGTTCAGAAGAAACAATTCAAAACTTTCCTACAAAGACAGACCTTAATACTTCTGTATTTACTCAGGAAAAAAAAACTTCTCCAACTATATTTTAAGAGAAATAGGGCACTGTAGAGACTTAGGAAGAACTATTTACACACACGCACGCTACGTATAATCACTTATTTGTGGCATAAACATCAATAGGCTCTGTCTGTACAACTCTGCTTGCCCATCTAACTGCTGTGACTGCAGAATAATTTCTCAGGTGGCCTCAAAAGGCTATTGTTGAAACAAAGTTAGTCATGGTACTGCCTGGTACCAAAATCAACTTTGGTAATTACGTAAGGTGGCAGCAATACCACTTGGAAGGCTTGTTTACCAGAGACATTGCACAATGTGAAGTGGAACATGCTTGCCAGATGTGGCTGCAGTTCAAGATGAAAATACACTTGCAGAGTTACCAGGCACTCTGAGGTGATCAGCTATTGCTTCAGTATCTAGAGAGAAAAAGCACAGGTCTCTGCAAAGGGTAGAGAAATAATTATCTAACCAACACAGAACAATGTTACAGTCACTTGTTATAAATGTAAATGTTAATTTAGGAAGTGATGGCTATGACATACAGATTTAGCATTTTGAACAAAATCATTACACAAGTGGCAATATCTATGGCTGTTGAAGTGCTGTGTAAGTGAGCATGACCATGCACAGCTTAATATAGGGAACATGCAAACCTTTTTGACATACCATTGTTACACACAAACTAGTAGGCACAACTCATCTAATCAGGAGAAGCCATATCAGTTGGCCTGATTTATTCTTATCTCTTGTCCTCACTGCACCGTTTCAACCAAGAACACACCTACCTGCTGCTACTGCCAGCACGTACCATAGGACAGGCACTGTGAGTTCATTTGTTAAACTAAGTTCAGCGAGTAAGTCTGCCAAATCAACTAGTGTGTGTTAACACAGTTAGTTAAACAATGTGCTGGGAGAATGCAAGCAGGTGGATGGAGTACAGAGCACCAGGATCTGTTGAGAAAGGCAGAGCTGGTTGAGATTCCAAATTAAAACTCCTATGAGAACATGTACATTTCCACTAACATTTTATATTTATTAGGCGGTGCTAAAACATCACCTAGTCACCATTTCTGCTTAAATAATTGGCAAATGCTCACAGGCTAAATAAATCCCATACAAATTTAAGTCAGATTTGAGGGGCTACAGAAGTATTTTAAGTCACAAATCTCACAAACTTGTCAAAAGAAAAATAGGCACATTTGTTCCTTCTTTTCTTAAGCCTCAAGACTAAACTAAAGCTATTTTCCTTAGGCTCACAAGTGAATGAGAAATTGTTGCCCAAGGAGTTGGTGAGTTTGGAAACAATTTTTCTCCCTAGATTCCAAATCACCTACAATCTACCAGTTTGTCCTCACTAATCTGGTCAGGAATCGAGGGTAGACAAACAGACCTCTCTGCTGTTGCCAAAGCAGTCTGTAGCAGTGGTTTCACAATTGTGCCATGTCAGATGTCTTGAGCATCAGTTTGCCTGTTAGCCATCACAACCCTTGGATCTAAACTAAAACCAAATATACTGCCTCTCCTAAAGACACTAAGGTTGGAAGTGTGTCAGCTTCAGTTAAGACTGCACAATTTGATTAAGACATACAGGAATTGAAGCAAAGACCTGCATGTGATCCAAAACAATAACACTGTTGTTTGTATCTGAATCAGAATAACCATGTAAAAGGTATCATTTATCACAGATGTGCCACAGAATAGCTGACTGTGGGGACTCATTGTACTGTGCAGATGAAGTAAGAGTCTTTGCCGCAAAGAACTTCCACTCTAAATCAGCATTCAAAGCCAAATCTCTTCTAAGCCTGAGTCCTTTCCCATGACCTCCAAAATACAGGTATCACATACTGTTAATTGATTGAAGTTAGTAATTTGATTAAAAAAAAAATAAAATCAAACCAACCAACCAGACAAAAACCCCAAAACCAACCAACCAAAAAAACTCCAAAGTGAATTAAAACATCACAATGATTAATCATGGAAAATAAATTCTGAATTGCTCAGTTACATATAAAAATACAGATTCATAGATAACTGCCAATCTATACCAAAAATATGGCCAAGGGACAACTGAGAATTGCCCACAATTAGAACTAAAACTTGATTTCAGAGCGGTCTATTTTAGTTTTTCTCAGTTAAAGCTACCAAAATAGTTCAGAAGTTTCCGTATCTGCTACAAACCTATCAGTAACTCTTTCACGCAAACAGGCAGATGCCAAGAAGTGCCAAGAGATTCAAGAGAACTTGCAGCAATGTTTCTCTCTTCAGTGTGAGTGTAAAGTGTGCAGAAGTCACTTCGTTTTTACTTTTGTAATTCTCAATGCTGGCATTTGCCGCTGCAGCTGAGCCTCCCTACCAACTGGATCACACAGCATATGAGAAACCTTCTGGTCTACTATCATCATTCAAGATGACCCAGGCTTACAGTTTAATCTCATTATGATTTTAACCATCCACAGATGCTGCAAGTACGTAGGTGATCCTGGATCTTAAAGGCTCAAAGGGGAAATACTCTTTCAGCTCCAGAGATGTAACTCGAAATCCCCAAGCAAATAATTATGAACCTGTTTCGATAACCCAAGTTCTAAAAATCGAAAGGGAGAAGCAAAAAGTTAAAATCTGTCTGTCTTGCAGTCAAATAGGTTTTAAAAAATGAGACAGAACCAGGCCTTCTGGAAATGCAAACTGATTTACTGGTTCTGTAGGAGAGCTGGTGTCTCGTGATATGCACTGAACAGACCTGTACTGAAGGCTCCAAACTGGAAGCTGAAAACTTGGTTCCTTACCAACATCACAGCAGGACTACAGAGATTAGTGCAAATGAAATGCTCTGAAGAATGAAAAGCACTAGGCAAGCACCAAGTATTATTAAAACCCTAAAGATACTTGGGACAGAGTAATTATTCACTTGAAATTACTGAAAATACTAGCTTATTTATTTATTAATTAAATGCATTTTATATCAGTAAAGGAAACTGTTGGTAAGCAAAGAAAATGGATGTCCTATAGAAAAAAGGTACAGTACAAAAAAGAACACAAAAACCAAAACAAGCTCATTTCATATCTGATACCAACAATACACCTCAAACACATGGCGAAAACTTACAAGAAACACGTTCAAGCACTTTGCGTTCTTTAGTTTGGCCAAGTATGAAACCATGAGTCTAGGAGATAAAGAGATTTAGTCATGAGGATGGAAATGCTCTTAAGACTTTTAGTTGGTGAAGAACAAGTACTATTTTGGTCATGGACTGTCTTCATTACTTGTCATTTGTGTCTTTTTCTTCTCCAGATGACTCTGGGGCAATCTATTCCTCCTAAAGATATTTTGTGTGGAGACAGACCTCTAGCTGGTCTACTATGTCCCTCTCTACAATTGATGTTAGCTGTCAATGTACTGACACTCTAAAATATTATATAAGCACTATTTTGAGGTAGATACAACAATAAAAGAACTTGCCCTCCCAAATGCCCATGAGGAGCATGGATCATGATTTCTGTTGCATTAGCAACATGGACCTGTGAAATCTATGGTCTCCAGAGCAACACAATGCCTTTCCACCTGTAACCTCTTCAATTGTGGACTCTAGAATATATGTAGGGGCAATCTGAAAAATTTTGTAACAATTCAACCTTCTAATCACACACAGACATAATGCCCACTGAAGCATGTGCTAAAGACAGGGTGCCAAACTGTCATCTGCCAAAGAGAATATCTAGTTGAAATCTCTGAAAGAACTTTGTGCTTTACATGATGACCAACATCACCTCTTCATTCAGAAACTTACTACAGGCAACCTTACTTCTCTGAGAACATTGTACAGTATGTTCTAAAGCTGTCAGGAAGTAACTGTACTCTTTTCTTTTTTTAATGTGTGCATCACACTTTACCTATGACAGTAACATTTTCCAACCTCAGCAGATTTTGTTCCACTGACTGCACAAAGAATAAAAAACCACAAGAGCTAAAAGCTACTCTCTAACCTTTGCAAAAATTCTGGTCCTGAACTCTGTTCATACTCCTAAAACAGGAAAGTGGTTTGTTACATGTGACAATAGTTTTTCCATATCTTTAAATATAAAGTTCTTTTTACCAACAACAGTCTTTTAAAAATTCACCTTTGCAGAAAAGCTCAACTTCAGCAAGCTTATGTTATTTGAGAAGGTGCTTTGAAGTGTCTATTTCTAATCCTCCAGTCTGAATGGAAATGAAGTTATTTGCAATTCTGAATCTTTTAAAATGCAGACCTGAACAGATGTCTCTGTGTTACTGCAACTCAGTAACACAAACTCTGCAAGTCAACCTTTACTTCACGTCTTTGTTCCATTCCAAAGTGAAGCACTAGTGCTGTCTCTAAAGATGATTACTCTTGGTGAGCCACCATTTTCACACACACATTCTAAGACCCAATAAAAATACATTTTCAAAAAGATCTGAATTAACATTTTCTTTATCTGCTATTACAAAGTGACAGCCACAACCCAGGATCCCTTATTGTTGTTGTATTGTACAAGTCTGAAAACAGATGGAAATGGTATTTACAGCTGGCAGAATGTCTCCAGAGCTGAGAAGAACTTTTCTATCAAATTTTACACGAAAGTAGAAACAAGGCTCTGGGCCTCGGATCCCACATGATCCAGCAGATGCTGTTTCCAGCTTCAGCAAGTTTTCATTCAGAAGCAACTGCCTCCATGTTCAATAGTGCCTCATGGATCACATACAAGATCCTGTTAGCCTGTATAAATGAGAGGCCTGATTTAGAATTACAGCAAAAAGTACAAAGCACAAGTTTTGTTTGGGAGAATTGGAAGAACTGCGATATCAGTATTTCCTTCTGTCATCTCAAAGGGGTGCAAAAGTATGGTTCATGATGGTCCTACATGAGAAGCATCAAAACAGAACTTGTATCTCACAAATTCCAATCATGTCTGCATTTTTCACTGTAATGTTAATGCTCTACTAAAATCTACATTAGAAAACTCATCTGTGCATCTTGCCCATTGCACCTATTCATTTGGAAAGTTACAAATCTTTGGTTCAGGAACGGCTCAAAAAGAAAATGAATCTGCAGTTACTATTTTGGCTTCATTTGAGTCAAAGGGGTCGTTTTCACTTCTGCTTTGGTATTTGAAACCAGCTGCTACGGTCCACACGACGCAGGAGCCCTGCTGCAAGGCCAAATCCCACAACTCCCACCTGCTCAAAATGCCAAACCCAAAGGCAGAGGTACCAAAGTTATTCCCCAGGTATTTGAACCACGGTGTGCAGCTTTTCTCATACGTAGCCTCACCATTATGAGTGACTTCCTAAAGCTGCTCTGATCCCCCAGGGACCAGCGGGAGGGGAAGGGGCCCAGGACCTTCACCCAACACCTGCCTGTGTGATGCCCGCAGCAGTCAATCCCCAGCACCCACTGCTCCACTCCCACACATCTCCTTTGTGTTTTGCACAGTTGCCTTATACAATAACAGCCGCTCGGTGGGCCAGAGCCTCCCATTTCCCACATCTCTTCCCTGCCCATTTTTACTTCTCCCATCCCTCCATCCATCCATCCATCCCTCCATCCATCCATCCATCCATCCATCC
>WBNH01002831.1:56038-104352 GCA_013401255.1 Urocolius indicus
CTGCGGTCTGCGGACGGCCGTCGCGGCAGCCCCGGGCCGAGCCTGCCTGGCCGCATCCCAGCCCGCCGCCTTGGCAGCACCCCGGGGCCCGCTGAGCTCCCACTCAGCCCCCCACTGCTAGGAGGGCTGCACCAGCCTCTGAAGAGCCTCCTCCATACCTGTAGTGCCCGACCAGCACCTCGTGATGCTCTCCTCAGCCTCCCCCCCCAGCCCCTGCCAGCACTGCATTGATCATGTCATTGCCCCAGCTGAGCCTCTCAGCCACAGCCCCTCAAGGACCATGTCGCTGCCCCACAGACCTTCTCGGCTCCTGTCCAAGCCCTGGCAGCACCTCCTGCCCTACAGCCAGGGCTGCCTAGAGGTGATCCCGAGGGATGTCATTTCGTGGTCAGTGTGAGGTTAGTGGTTGGACTTGATGATCTTTAAAGGTCATTTCCAACCAAAATGATTCTACAAGCCAGGCTGTCAGAGCCGGCTCATCGCTGCATGGAGTCTGCTGGCCCCTCCGCAGCAATCCTGAGCTGCCTGCCCACAGGTTGTGTCAGCCGACCCAGCGGGACTGCCCGGGCTTGCAGGCTGGAGCATGGCGGCTCGCCTGGGTGCGGTGTTTCAGGTTTTGTCATGGATCTCTTGCATTCTCAGCATTGCACTAGTAACAGCTTCTGTTTGTGAAAGCAGTGTTGTCTTTTGCTCTGTCTGGAGAGAGGGTCAAGCCACAGTGACAGACTGAACAAAGTCTCACACTTCAAACTGCCCATAAAGAGAGGAGGATCACTGTACCACTGAGACCTGAAGCCCTCCTCAGCAGAGCAGGAATGCCTTTGGTGCCAGCACCCCTCTTTCACTTGCTCTTGAAAATCTTTCTGCAGTTTTATTAGAGGCCAAAGAATTCAAATCAGACAAAGTTCCCCATTCTGTAGGAAAGACATTTCCCAAAGTCTTACAGTTTTGTCTGACTGCATCCCTGCCAGATATGATGCAATTCACGTGGCTAATGCCACACTGCTCCATACACCACCCAGGGTCTTTCCCTTAATAATGTGGACAGAAAATAGCATAAGTCAGGGACTTCTTGCTGCTGATCAGTGCTATATTAAGTGCTGTCACATATATGGTGCACATTAGATTGTAGTGCAGGAGCATAATACAGCTACTGTTGCCTTTTAAATCTAAAAGCAGGGCAAGCAAGAGAAATGACAGAAATCTAAATATGCTGTGTGCAACATACTGCTTTCCTAATTCATTCTGCAGCTTCCCTCCTCGTCTTCCTGCTGTCGTCATCTCTGTCCTCAGAGATCCACACACTTCCATTTTTTACTTTCACCCCAGAAGCTGGATGCATATCTGGATGAAAAAAAAAAAACAAACTAGAAATTCAGATTGAAACAAGCAGATAAAACGTACTGAAGAGTCAAAGCTGTTAATCAATGCCATAGTCTTTCAAAGGAAAAGAAAACAATTCATGCTGGAAATATTCAAAACTAAACTGGAGGAATCCCGAGGATGAGATAATGAGACAGGATCCTTCAAAAGCCCCCAGGGAATAGATAAAAATACCTAATTGGATGGTTTTGATCTCAGACACCTAAATTATCCAACCACATTGTGCAAGCATATTCAGCAGATTGTGAACTGATCAGCCACCAATTCCTGCTGCACTTTGCATTGTGCTCCAAAACTGAACAACTCTCTGAAATTAATGAGACAATTATCATATCTCATGAGGTCAAACCAATTACATAGGCATAGCCAGCGGGTACTATCTGTAGTGGAAAAAACCCCAAACAAAACAGTGCCTATCAAGTTAGAGTTACACAACCAAGTGTTCCTGGCAAAGCCTCAATATCATTAGCTGTTATTAACTGCCTTGTGCAAAGGCATCGGCTCTCTCAGGAGCCAAAGAGTGCTGAAGTGGTTACAAAAGCACTTCACTCATACAGTAGACAAATCTTGAGGTGGCCTTGAAGAGTTGTTCCTTTTGCAGACTCGAGGCTCAAGAACATGACACGGCGAGAGCTCACATTGTGAAGATTTTATTTGCAACTAAAAGGTCAAACTCTGAAGAAAGTAATGGGCTCAGAGCAGCGCCAGGCCAGCTTTCCAGTTGGGTCCAGCTCACTTACATCCTTGCCAAGGGAAGAAGAAGTTAATGCCCTGAGATAAGACCCTCGTCATAATATTGTTTAATTACATAAGGCTTCTAGTGAGCCTGAGATAAGAACAGGAATTTGTCCACAGTCCAGCTGGGTGCGGCTGCTTAGATCATATTGTGTTTTAGAATGGGAACTAAAAGCACGAGTTTATTCAAGATGGTTGTCACATCGTTAGAACAGGGATGAGTGCATGGATACTGAGAACTGATTTAAAAGTTAACTGTCTTTTTCATGTGAACAACAAACTGACATTTTCCTGACAACAGTAACCCCAATAGACCTAAAACTCTCTGTTGTTTGTCTTCAGATTGCATTAGGAACATTAACTGAGCCAAACTGCTACTCTGAAATCAGTAAGTAAATATTTTCAGAACTCTTTTATCAATGAAGAAACTGAAGCAGAGGGATGAATTGAGTCAACTAAGACTACAAAGTATGATCAGCTTCAGCTCTAAAATGAGCAAACAAATCTCTTCATCCCTAATTCTCTGTTCATAATCCTGGAAAAGAGAATATTTTCTTCATTCTTATTCACTTTCTTATAGGTAAATCAGATTATGGATGACTCTATCTGGATTCCTAACTTATGCCTCACAGCAACAAAACTGGTACTTCCTTTCTATTTAAAAAGTGGTCTGAAAGTACTTTATTTGAATCATCTTCCTGGATATTTATTCCATGAATTTGTTCATGCCAGTGAAATGTTTTGTCTTCAGGTGTTCTTGATACTCCTTAGTTTTAACTGTATCAATCCTTGATGATTTTGATTATCTCTATTTTGTAATCTCCATATTTCCTCTTTCCCAGAAAAGTGTAACCTGAATCCTTACCAGTTCAGTGTGATTTGGGATGCTATAACATCCTGTTAACACTCATGTATGATTTGGTCTTTTGTTTTGTTTGTGGTTCCTTAAACACGGCTGAGTTTTATGTTAGCCTCTGGCTTGTGCTACGGCTCTTGCACTGGGAATGCATTGTAAGTGCTGTGACTGGGTCATGAGCAGAACTGTTTGCTAAAGGTAAAGCTGGGTACGTACAGTCATCGTTTAGGTCAACTGGGTTTTGTTCATCTATTGGGAATGTGCAGTGACTGTTAAGAAAGGTGCAGTGCTTATTCACTGATGCCCCTTCTGCTGCTGAGGTGTGTTTGCTCCCAGCTCAAGTGGAGCTTTTTGGTTGGGATGTTGTGTAGCAGAGTACACACTGGGACATTTTTTCCCTGCACGTTTACTCACTTGTAGCACTTGTGTCAGGGTGAGCTGGGGACTGAAGTGAGCACATTGCTTGGCAGGGCGTGTTTACTTGATTATGTGTTGTATTCTGTAGGGTGTGTCGCTGACTGCATGAAGCATTAAACACAACTGCCGTTCAGGAAAAGGAAAAAACATTTTAGAGAATGAAAAGAAAATGTTATAAAGCATTTAAAAATATAAATAACAGCATGTGAGGAAATCTTTCTGAAGGAACAGGATGCACGGTGTAGGTGAAGAATTCAAATACAAGTGCTGTGCTAAGTATAATCAGTAATGAAAGCTCAGCCCTTCCTCTTAGGATTTTAGCAAGCTACATGTTGACAGTACTTTCCAAACACCACAGAACAGATAAAAAACAAGCTTTATGTCTTGTTCCACGTAGTATGTTTATCATTATCACATACACTATGCTCTCCCTGTTACTGTGAGACTGGACTTTAAAAAGGAATAAATTTGTATCTACTTATGACATAAAGTCCTTCTTTATCAAGTATCTGAGCTTTTGTGTTAAGAAGATGTAACAACCACCTCTCTTCTTCTTGCTTAATATGCAGAATAAATAATCTGATTATTTGCTAGATCACAGGGCAGGATACAGCTGTCCTGTGTCTGAGTATAGAGGAGGGGGTCTGTGCAGCCACATGGCCTCTTCCTTGTTTGGTGGCAGTGAGCATGCACAACATTGGGCAGTGCTAAGGGGAATCTACTCTCTTACAGTCCCTAGAAAATTTACTGTGTTTTTAATATAGTTTCTCTTTGTTTGTTTGCTTTACTTTTGGGGAAGTCACAATGAGCAGGAGTTGGTTTATTTTTCTATGGTGTAAATAAAATCCACAAAGAAGTTTCAGCTTCTGCCATAGGATTAACTCATGCTTTCACAGCATCCTTGCATTGATTAGTGTTTAATGTAGTTTAGCAAACACATGAAAGGTCAAGGCCAAAGGGAGATGCGAGTTAACTGTTAACTAGAGGAAAGTCCGGTAATAGAGGACTTTGAACACTAAAACAGAAGGCCAAATCTCCAAGAGATTTGGCATTACCAGCAAAGAAGAGTTGAGGATTAGCACCTGAATCTCAAAGGGGGAATGCTCTGTAGTGAGTTAAATGCCTAAATTCCTTGTATCCTGGAGAAGAATAGTTAGAAACATAAGGACTTCAAGTGCCATTAGCTACTACACTGAGTGGTGAGATGCCTACAGCAGCCAGTAAGAAATACTTAAGAGAAGGGAACATCTGAATATCTCATGAAACTCTGATACAGGACCAGAAAGTGTTTGCTTATGAGTTTAAGTAACATATTTGGCATGGACACCTGAATTAGTCTTCTCAGTGAAAATATGCCTGGCAGATGAGACACCCTTTCTGCTTTAACTACTCACCAAGCGCTGGAGAGTGTTGCCCTGGTAGTTAGTCCTTGAACTTTGAGCAGAGGGTGGTGTGAGAAACTTCAGGGCATTCAGGGGAAAGGAGGAAAATGTGCTCTGCCCAGTTGCTGAAGACTGTGCCACGATGTAAGCAGGAGTGCAAGATTCTTTGTGTTGGAATAGGATGCCTGGTTAGGACTCTTAGCTGGGAAACAGTAGTGATATTGGGACTGGGATCCATGACTTCATAATGTGAAATACCTATAAGCAATCCTGAGAGCTCCTTTCTGCTGTGCACTTTGAATCCTAGTCAGTTACAGCATGCCTAAAAAATTGAGTGCCTTAAGACCTTACTGGCAAAACCCCACACCTGATTTCTGGATGGACGTAGGCAAGAAGTAGCTGGCAGAATTCAGCCCACCCACAGCAGTGGGGCTGCTGAGCACAAAAAGGTACCAGACCTTTTGGCGCCTAAAGAAGCTTTCACCAGAAATAGTGAGCACTTACAGCATCTGACGTAGCTTAGGAAGGGAGGCAGAGCTTTCCTGGGTTGCTCTCATGAGCACAGGCGCCAGCAGTCTGCATAAGTTGCACTTCAGTGCCTGAGTGCTATTTTGGATCTCTCCCAGAGACGTTGCACGAGCCTGTGCTCAGTGGGGATTCAGTGTGAAAGCTCGGCAGGGGCTGGGGATGCTAAGTGCCTGGCTTGCTGCATCAAGAATGACCTCAGGATGGGTGGCTTCTTCCTAGGTAGGAGCTATGGAAGCTAGCTTGGGCATCCAAATGCAAGGTCGGGCTGTGCTCAGATCTCTGTCTACCACGAGGGAATGCTATTCTGTGGGCAGCAATACATGGAAATGAGCATCCAACTGGATGTGTGAGGATTCAGTAGTGCTGGGTCATCACAAAGGCCCTCGGGCAGTAAAGAAGTTAACCAAACCAAAACCTTGGCAAGGAGGAATTTTTCAAAGAAGGTGCTAGAAACTTTATTGGAAAATTTGCCGAACCCTACCACAGCACTCTGTGGGAAGCCAGTCTTGCTACTGCAGCTCAGTAGGTTCTCACCCATCCTTTGACCCATTGGAACTGGCTGTGTGGGTGAGATGTTGAATAGCACTTCACTGACTTTTGGCATGCTCATCTGTGCTGCCTTATCAGCTTTCTCAGTAGTTTCCTCTAGAAACTGTGTAGTGTTCAGAGAGCTGAGTAAGCCCAGTGGGACGTTTCAAGCAAGAGATACATACATTTTTTCGTCTTTTTCATAGTAAGGATATGGAATTTTTAATTGCTTCTTCTGTGATTTGCTAGCAGACTCTCTCTTCTGCAAACGACACTTGTGTTTTCATCATTCTCACTTGGTTGCTTGGCAGTCCTGTGACGGTCAGTGCATCGGGGAGGCTTTCTCAGTGCTAAAGAATCTGTTGCAGGAGTCAGGGTGTGGCTAAAGAAAATCTTTTATGAAGAGATTTTGTTAATCCTCTAACAAATTAAGCCTGAAGTTGTTGTTTCTGGCCTTGTGTTGGTTTCACCTGAAGCCCATGGACTCAGCGTGTCTGAAGTATGATTTTTCAGTATGATTCAGTATGATTTTCAGGGTACGATTTTTCAGTATCTGGCCTCTGATTTGGAGTAGGGTTAGTTTCAGGTGGTCAACTTCAGACGACTTATAATCCAGTGTAGCATCTATCCTTTTTGCTGACAGCAACCTGCTACTTGGTCAAACAGAGAGTCCAAACTGGTGATTATCTCAAAACGTCGTCTCTAGAGTGCATGAGAGAGAGATGGAGATGAGAGTTCTGAGAGTGCTGCGAATACACAAAGCACACAAAGAAGCATGTAAAATTATGGAAGAATGAAAATAGAAACTGCTTGAGAATTTAATATTTAGCAGAAGGGAATTAGGAAGATATGACATCAGATCTGTAGGCAGACATGCAGGAACTTAGAAGTGAGGATAAGAAGTTTCAGCCTATGGCATAAGCTAAGTATCTGGGGAGAGGATTCACCAGAAACAAAGCTTAAATGAAAGGTCTCTTTCAAATGACATTTTGGATAATCAGAAATCACTAAACCAAAAACCAAAGTCACTTGAACAAAACAACAGATAAAAACATACAGAAAACTCCCCCTGCCTTTAGAGGAAGCCAGACCTAACAGTCTCCAGACTTCAACCTTGCCAAAGAAGGTTCTCTTTGCCCTGTCTCCTATGAGGCCTCTTCATGTTTTCTTGCTCCTACTTGTCACAGAAGAAAGAGCAAAACACTGTCCTCCTCATGCTGTAATGATAAGCCTGCAGTGGAGTTAGCTGGGGTTTATTTTAATTGGACTTTCAAACTTTTTTCCTGGCACTTTAAAGTTTATGAACGGAAAGGATCAGTCTGACTCAGAGACTGGGCTACTTCCAAACATTAATCTTAGCTGCCATATGTTAATGTAGTTTGGCTCTGCTGCATCCTATGGTGTAAAGTAAGACGTCTGTACCCTTTCATCTCTGGTGTTAGAGGCTGCTAAAGGCATTATGTCAGAGACATGGGCATATTTTGATTGACTGACATGCAATCTACAGACATTTGATGAGAGTAAGTAATTTGATGCGAGTAAGAAGGCCTAGAAAACATCCATATTCTATTCTCCTGAAATTAATGTTTTGTCATTCTGCAATATTGGTTGCCAAAATTATAATGTCCAGGGCAATTCTTTGACCTCTGCTGACACTGAAATACAGATTTTGGTTATCACTATATTGAGCTCAAGGTAATAAACTTTGGCATATTAGGTTGGGTTAAGTGGTACAGTATTTAGCCCCTTCTCTTTTGGTTGGCTTTGTAGTATAACAAACACATAAACAAAGATGAGTGTCCTGTTCATCATGATTTTTCCAGCACTGAGACACAAATCTCTCGTCATTTGTGTTTCACTTTCTTCCATTCCCTCTCTCAATTTTTTCCATTCTACAGTAACTATTATCAAATTTTATCCAGTCTTTGAGTGTGTACTCTCAAAGTAGTTGGTGTTTCCCTGCCCCTTCCTCATCTTACTCACACTCTTCCCTGAAATCATCATGGGAACAACCCTATGTGAAAAAAGAGAGAAGTTTCCAATTCTACTTATTTCGATGGAATTTCCCTGCTACCCTTTTTCCGTATCAGTGGATGTTTTGCTAGCGACAGTATGTGAACAGTGTCAAGAAGATGAAAACTTCATTACAAGGGCATTTGTAAAGGCTAACATTAGCCTAATGAAAACTATTTTTCCTAGATTCCCTCTCAAGCCCATGTGCAGGGAAGGGTTTCTTCCAGGGGCAAGTCAGAGCAGTAACCTCATTCCATGGAGGTTATCCAGACAGATTAACTCCTTAAGCCTAAAGATAGAAATACATTCTCATCTTCATGGAAGTTACAGTCGACATATACCTGGTCCTGCTGTTGTAGATGTGTTGGCCTTTTGTACTGACATGGAGGGAGATGTTCTTGGTTGGATAACCACTGGTTTATTGTTCAGGACAACATCCATTAGTTCTCTTCCCAGCTCTGCAGCCTGTTTTCTAAGCAGTTATGAACTGGGAGCCCTCTGGCCTTAGTTTTCTGCATGGGAAATGATGTAAGTCATTGTGTTAATTAATATAAGACTTTCTCCAAGGAGAACAGAGATTTTGACAGATAGCTGATGGTGGACATTCAACTACAGGTAGCAAAGGCTTAGAGTTGACAGGTTAACTTGTTATGAGTTAACCATTAATGAACAGATCTCTTCTGCTGCACGAGAAGCTAGACACTTGACTTTCTCATGCTGCAGGGAAATTCTGGGTGCACATTTTATATTTTTCTGTTTCCTCACTTGCAGGCACTCAAAGAGCCAGGCCGACGTTTGTGAGCGTGTGACTGATGAATGGTACAGTACGTTCACTTGCCGTCCGGAGGCTCGTCAGAGTGACAAGTTGGAGCTGTAAAAGATAGAGATGACTCATGACTGGAGGTTTATGTAAATGAGGAACCTCTTTTGTTGCGTCCTATTTTACCAACGGGGCCACGTAAAGTTCACGTCAGTGACACGTTCCCATGTCCCCTCTGTCTTTCAGGCAAGGCAGGAAAATGGGGTAAGATAGGTGTGGTTCCCCCAGAGAGGGCAATAGGTCAAAACTGGTGGTGAATCTGAATGTGAAACCCCTGTAACTGAACATTTCTTCCCAGCAGCAATGCCCAAAGAAAGTTTACTGTTGCCTTTTACTGTCAACTGCAAAAGTGATTAAGCCTCTTGCCACTGCCTGTAAATTCTGAGAGGGAGAGAGATAAGAGGGAAGTGGAAAAAGAGTTCTCCCCCAGAGAATCAATCAGTGTTAGTAAGATTTATGGGTCATCCGTGACATAGCTAATAAACTCATTTAGCTTATCCAAAGCACAAGAAAAGTCCTGCTGCTAAGTAGCAGAATACTGCATGCCCTCCCCTAATGGCCTCGTGTAGGCAGCGTATCCTAGGCAAGAGCAGTGAGGAGGAGGGGAAGCGTGAAAAAGCAGTGCAGGTGAATTGTGTCTATCCAAAGCCACAGATGACATTGTTCCAGGTGGAGGACCAAATTATCTGACTCACGCACACAAAAATCACTCTGCAGTTTACCAAAGACAATGGAATTAATCTAGTGTAAAACTAATATGAGAAAGAAGAATGACAACCTCCAAACATGTTGACATCCTTAGCTGTCTTATTTCTAGGGTGATACTACTGATGTATGTATATTGCTAGCAGATGTAGCATATCCTGGCTACTGCAGATGACTGCAGAGAGTCAAAAGGTATGAACAACTCAACTAACTAGAAAGGATTTGTCTTGCGTTAGCTGTGTTGTTTAACATCAGAAGGAAGATTTCATTGATTCCCGTGGGAGTTTTGCTTAGGTAAGGGCTTAGCAATTGAAATGAGAGGTTAAAAAAAATCTACCTTGCTATCCCAGAGCTCACAGAAGAGTGACTCCTTTTATTTACTCCCTGTAGTTCTGCTGAGGCAGATACAAGTAACTTCTATCAAATTGTTTCAGAGCCCATATCACTTTTTCTCAGTATTCAGCAAGTTTCTTCTCATATATGATTCTGTTCCTTTATCTGTAGATGTTATCTCACTGAAACACCATACAAAATTTTTCTCACCCATTACAGTCATCCTAATTTGATAATGTTCAGCACACTTAGTTAATTTACCTTTATCTCATTTTTTTCCTTTTCTAATTGATCAGACACCCATCTGTGGCACCTAGTCCTGCCTATTTTAACCCTACACGTGTTAGTATCACAGCTACAGAATTAATGTGTTCTTTGGCTTCCAGAGAAGTCTGCAGTAAACTTCCCAGCCAGATGCTGAATTGATTCAACTCTCATTTCTCACTGAGTTTAAAGGTCAGTCTTATGATGCCAAGAGTTCCTCCATGAGCTAAGTCCTTCATGTGTTTTTGCTCTTTTCACTGCCTGTACTCCACTCCATCCCACAGTGTAATGGCTGATAATTGCACTCTTTTCAATGGCATATCTCCTGGTCCATTGGAGGAAGGACTTTTTTCGCACAGAAAGCTGACTCATAAGGTATGTTGCCTACTATCCTTAGCAAAAGTGAGTCATTAATGGATTTTTCATTATACATTCAAGTACCATAGGCTGAAATTTTGTCCTACTGGTTTGATCCTGAGGTAGTGTTTGGAAGTCTTTTTGATTTGATATTTTAGTTATGTCTCGATGAGGGTCTGTAAGATACAATAGATGCTGCACAAGGAGCTGGTTTGTATTATATGCTCTGAGTATTGCCATTCGCTTCAGTAATTTGCCATGGTTTCACTCTTTGTGTGCTGTGTGCTTCCCTAGCTAAAAACCCATGAAATTCCCTTTATCATGACGTGTTTGGCATCTGTTTTCACCCAATACAAAGAGTTTACAGTTGTTTTTCAGAGCTGTGTGAAAGCTGGAGAGGCTGGGACATAACTAAAATAATATGAATCCCCTTGGTACTAATGCATAATTAGTATATTACAATTGATGTTTGTTATTATTATCATATTATATTATTATATTATTAATAGTTATTCTAATCCTTTTGTTTGGGGAACACTACTTTAGTGATCTTTCAGACCCTCAGTCAAGATTCACCACTTCTCAAATGGCCCATTACAGAAAGCTAAATGCTATTATTTCTCCTTTTCTAAGCAAAGGAATTAAGATTAGGGGAAATTAAGTTGTGACAGAGAAGCAGTCTTGGATTGCATGAAACCCAGGAGATCTGTACATTATTTTTTTTCCTCATGCAATGATAATTTTTATCAAAGATTTTGCTGTATTTACAGTTACCGCTGTTCGACCTTGAGTGGTGGCAATTTGAAACAGTGATGAAGATGCAAAAGAGACACTGCTAGGGTGGTTGCTTTGTTGTTCATTAGACAAAAGTGGATATGCTGCAATGACAAGTTTGTAAATCATAGTTAGTTCCGTTCTCACACCACCCAGTAACCTTACAATCTCTCTGTCAACTTCCTGAAGACCTTGGGAAGCTACCATTTGTGATAAAAATGGGAGTTTAAATGTTATGTGTATATCAAAGCTGAAAATTCGTGGCTGGCTGACCTTTTCATTTTGAGCAAATGCACTCATTTCCTTTACATTGCTTACTGTTTCCCTCTGAAGCTTGGCATAAGAGGAAATCCTCCATGATTGTTCCCTTTAATCAGTGGCTCCATTGTGCCAGCTTCTGTCCCTTCCACTGAGCAGTGCACAGGATCTCTGTGCTCTTAATGGGGCATCACTCTCTGTGCTATCAAGCATCAGTGCCCCAGAAACTCAAATGTTTCAGTCCAGCTGCCATAGATGAGAGAATACCACGAGTGGTGTGTGCTAAATTCAGTATGCTGTCAGAATAAGGAAACAGCCCCATGATTTTCGTTTTAGAAAAAAAAAAGACAAGCACTCACTGAATTTCACAGTGAGATTTCCCAGTGTTTGTCATTAGCCTTAGATGAATAATGAAACTGAAGAGCTCTTAAATTTAGATTTTGCTTCATTTCCATATGTTGGGTAATGTCATTTATTGTCATGTCACTGCTCATATTTGCATAGCCATCTGACAATTATAAAAAAGGCGTAGGAATCTTTAGGATAAATCACTTCTCCAGAAATGTATTCTGAAATGCCTACTAATTATGGCTAGCATATCGTTTTTCATTTTCTGATTTATTTCTCTTTGTCATCCAGTCAAGAGACAGAAGATTTACGTTGTGACCGTACACCACAAACCACAGAGGGTGTAGCGTTTGTATACGTGCCTCTTGCTAAAAACTAGGCAAGTATCTAGAACTAAAAGGCATTTTGGCAACAGCTTAGCAGTTTGTGAAATAAAACAAAGGCTGAAGTTGCCAAAAAAAGATCACTTGTATTGGTAACCTATATTTTGTAAAGCATAACATAAACAAAAACATAGTGACAGGCCGATGCTCAGGAAGAACTGATGGTTCACCAAGTCTTATCTTTTGCTTCCTGTTGCAGCATTGTGGTGTTGACATCATGTTCCTGCACATGCAATATGCAAAAAGATGAGGGATTGTAATTCAGTGTTGGCAGAAATAAACAATTTTTTTTTGCATGTTGCTATTTATTTTCTGCTGTTCTGCTTTTCTCCAATAAAGCTGATGTCTGCAGGGAGCAAGGGAGTCAGTCGATCTCTGCAGAGAGGTTTTTTGAGAGTAATTTTGCTTTCCTATTGAATGGCTTTTAAGTGCAGCTTGCAATAAGAAAGGTTTTTAGAGTGTTTGGAGGACTATAGTCAGTGTGTAACCCATTCCTTGTGCAGAATGTTCCCAGAGAGGACTGAAGAGGCTTGTATGACAGTATGGTTAACAAAAATGGCGTAATAAGCCCTGAATATGGCTTCATGCATTTATACTGGAGTCAGATCTCTAGGGAAATGAGCTTTGTGGCGGCGATGATGATGATAATAATAAATAATGCATGCTGCTCTTGGATCTTGGCTGACTGTCAAGACAGACTTCCTGATGATGAGATGCGTATGTCTGTCTCCAGTCTCCTCAAGGTATCTGCAAGGCACCATTTTTTGCAATTACAAAGGGCTGCAGATGAGAACATGTACCATAAGAAGTAATCCAGGAGCATTTGGCCCAGACTTTTGTCTCTGATTTCCATAATTGTTCTCATCTCAACTTTTCAGCCATTAGCAAAACAAATCTCAGAACAGCTCTGTCAAGTGCTGACAGTGGTGGCAGTGGCAACCAAGAAGCCTGGAGGCTTTCAGTTTTGCCTGTCATGCTGTGCCTTGTTTGCATGAGGATGAGACAAGAGGAGGAGAGGTCCCTGTCACATCATAGATGGGGTCACCCAATATGTCTCTCTTGCATCCAGTAGAGATTGAGACTCTGCAAGAGCACGTTACCAAGGGATTCTTCATGATGACTACAGAAGGTGCCTGCCCCAAACTGTGCACAGCCGTCATCTGGGGAAGTGGCTTTCTGCCAACTGCCAAACGTAACTGAAGCAAGGCCACAGTGACATCTGTGGCTTTTTTGTTGATCTTGTTGCTGGCAACGCCACCCTGCTTCAGGTAGAAAAGAGGAAGGGTAGTCCTGCGGCTTTGGTTGCAAAAAGGCTGGTCTCACCCCAGACCGCTGCTCTCCTCCACAGCCCTTCAGCTTCCACGGGCTCTGTTTCTCCCCAGTAAAATGGGAGTATTTGCACTCTCCTTCCTCCCAGGTGCCATTCTAAGGGAAGAACAAAAAGAATCTCAGTGCACTGGCATATCTACAGGAACACCTTCTTTGCTGTTGCAAAGGACAGTGAGTTTCATTCCAGTAAGTCATTAAACAAGATAAATAGGCTTTGGCAATAGCAGGACAGAACCTCCCCCAGCACATGGACCTAGAAGCCTGGCATGTGAGAGCAAACAAAATTCAACACATCTCTGTACATTCAGGTAGCACTCAAAAAATATTCCTTCATCTACTAAAAAGTAAACAGAAATTTGTATTTGCCCCATTTTGAGATTAAAATCTATTTCTCCACACTCCTGTCTAATCAATCTGCTCACCTGAGGCTGGACTGAATGTTTTGATTTACTCTTCAGTATTTGATAACAAAGAAATGAATGCTGCTTGGCCCAACCTCTCTGACTCTTGGCTGATTTTCTGTTGCTAATATTCCTAATTTTATCATTGGTCTCGTGACTGTCCAGGTTTAGTCACAGGGACATTCATCTTTCTACATGACTTGTTTAAATAATGTACAACCGAAAATAACCTTTGCCCAGGGTATTTGGTATTGATTCTTTCTCTCATAAGCCACTGTTAATCAGTGCTGTAAAATGGAATTACTTTTCATGACAATAATGCTAAAGATTGATTCTAGATTTATTCCCTATGAATTGCTTTGACCCAGCTGCGCTAAGAAACGACCAAGATTTGCCTCTCTAGTCTCTCCTAGAAGGGAAGGAGGTTTCTAGAACACATGGAGCACTGGCAGGGCATCGTGGATGAGGTCTGGATCAGTACATCACTATCAAATGAAATTTTGAAGATTTGTCACCTAATTCCTATTGATACCACCTGAAAACCTTGACAATCTCATCTTTAGACTTCAGTGAACTGTCAGATAGGAACAGTAGATGGTACTTAAGAAAGTCACTGTGAAAGCAGCAACTTTCCCAAACCTATGAGATGCTCAGGGCTGTGAGAGTAAGTGCTGCTTAGGTAGCCTGGGGCAGAGCCCTCTGTGCTGCCTTCAGGGGCATTTGAAAGAGAAAGGAGGAAGGAATCTGGTGGCATCTCTGAGGTAGCCCTCTCACAAAGTGGGGAGTTGCCTGACAGACAGCAACTTTAGGACTCCACTGGATTCGTCTGTTGGCTCATCTCTCTACTACCCACACAGAACACCTTGGTACTGTAATTGCCACATAAACCATCAGGCATCACTTTTGCCAGAGCATTTTTTTTTTCAGCCTTTGAAAACAAAGCTAAATATAACTATCCTTTCCTACAGACAGAGAAATTGAGGCACAGAGGATTTGAAGGGCTTGTACAAGGTTATGGAGCAAGTCAGAGGCAGTAAATCACCAGGTGTCCTGATTTCCTCTCACCCATATGACTCCCTAGAACTCACTATCTCCTATAATAAAGCTTAGCTCACAGTCTTATTTTGAGATTTAATTAATATGCAAAGTGCTTTGATCCCCTTTGATGAAAGATTCTATGTAATTTGCTATCATATTTTAAAGTAATATTTCTAATTGTTATGCAGCAGTAAAGTGAAATACAAATAATTCCTTTGCTATTTTTAGAGAAAGAACTGAGTATTTTACTCCAACAGTTTGAGGTTACAGTAATTTTCAAGAGAAGAACCGGGAGAGTTCTGTTGCTGTTGAAACACTTAGAAAGTGAGTATAAGCAAACATACAATGTGTTCTGGGATACTGGCTTTGTAGGGGTGAGTTCCCCAAGAGGATGACTAACAGCAGGATGTGGGACGTAATTTGCATGTTCTCTGACTCTGCTGCAATCATTTGTGTATTGGATACTTGAATTATACATGACACAGAAGATCACCCACTTGCCAAACTGACAGCCCTGATGAACAGTACATAGCCTTGGATGGGGGCTGACAGGGAAGGGCTGATGTTATTTCAAGAAATGGCTAGTATTGGGTTCAAAAAGAAATATATGTGTGAAAGGACTTGGAATTTGTCATTGAATACTTTGGGTTCGGGGTTTTTTTACTCACTCTGTACCACTCTCCTGCTAGCTCTGACTTTCAGGTTTTTTGCATCTGCTTCTGTTTTTTTCTGGTGGTGAATTTGATACTGTTGATAGTTGCCATAAATCATCCCTACGCACTCATGCCCTCTCTGCACTGGAGGTTCAAGCGTGAGCAATTGCAGATTTCCCCTGCTTTGCCTGCTAAGGCTCCCTTTGCTTTTACTTAGGGATTCAATATTCTCCTGCTCTCATCGCTGTCTACTTGAACCAAATTTCTTCACTGACAAATACACCAGTGGGTCCTTGTTCTTCTATTTTGCTCAGAAAACAGCAATAAAGACCCACAAACTCATTTTTGTAGATCACCTGTCTGAGAGGAAAGGTCTGAACAGCATCTCTCATAGCAGCTAACCCCTCTGAGAAATCGTCTCCCACATATTAAACATTCAGCAAGAGGGAAATCCTGGTCACACGTTTCCCCTTTGAAACGTTACTTTTTCTGTCAGTACTGACCGTAAAAACCAACCAAAAAAAAAGGGAAATGATTCAAAACTAACTGACAGAGCGCAATCATCTAATCATCTGATTAGTTTTCTTGCTGATTGTCACACTATCTTACTGTACCCTGGCTTAGAAGTCAAGGTCTTTGGGGCAATAACTGTGTTTTACTGGCTAGTGTGTTTGTACGGGTCCCTGGAGATGCCCTAACTCAGATAGAAACACCATTGGTGGGTGACGCTCTGTGAGCTGCCTGCAGTGTGCACACTTTGAGTCACTGTCATACAAGAGAAGTTTTCTGAGCTATCAGGTTGTACTTGAGGCGTCTGGGCTCCTGTAGGTTTGCTGCCAATCATAGACAGGACACAATACAGCTGGCAAAGCCAGGGCTGGTGGTCAGGTTCTGCTGGTGCTCCATGCTCAGGTGCCCTCCCAAATTCTCCTTCCTAACCAAAAATATTGTCTCAATTTCCAGTAACTCCTTCTTGTTTTTTTCTTCTTTTTAGAATTGATTACCACTGGAAGATCAATGATAATGGGAACCATTTTATCAAATATGTTCTTCCAAAATCTACCTTTCAGTTGCAGTCCATAGGAAAGACGTGAACAAGTTTCTTCAGCATTTCCACAGAGAGCTCAGATCTTTTGGTTAACAATTGGTCATTAGACCACATTCACAATTCTTTTCCCTTCCCCACTTCCTTGCATTGGGTTAAACCCATGCAGAGAAAGCAAAGCAGGAACTTCTTTTACCATAGGAAAAGCAATACATTGACAAGACAAGTGTGTTAAAGGAAACCAAAGCCATCTATTTAATGAAGTTTCCCTCTGTGACAGTAAATACTCAAGTTTACTTAAAGGTTATTGTTGTGGTCCAAGATGCCTCTACCATCTGCTACTAAGCCACGCTTCTTGCCATACCATGTGTTCCATTCAGACAGGTGCCACCTTTACCCTAACAGTGACAGACTTTGTTTCGAAGTCTGAACAGAAGCTGCAAAACCCCAGGTGGCAATAAGAACCTTTGAACATTTCCCTATGGGATGATATTTTTCTCTCCCTGTGCTATAGACCAAGCTGTAGACTGCTGGCTGAACGTTAGGGCTATCAACATAAAACGTGTTATGATGGGTAATGCTGGATCTGCTTTTCTTCTTTAAGCCTCAACTGCCTCCAAAGCTGGTGTGTTTCTGGGTAGATGACAATGTGCCTCATAATCAATGCCAGCAGAAATCAGAGCCTCTCATCTCTGCTTAGGGTTACAAAGGCAAGGATCTATTCCCAAAGCTGCTCACTTGTCTTCACACCAAGCCCGACTCCTGCTTAGTGTAAATCAACTTTTTTAGCTCTAATCCACTATTCCCAAACAGATTTACCAGGAAGGCTACAAGCACTTCCCTCCCAACCTTCCCCAGGTACACTGCATGGCACAGCACATGCTACTGATCTGATGCTGAGGAGATGAGATCATAGAATCATAGAATGGTAGGGTTGCAAGGGACCTTTAGAGATCATCTAGTCCAACCCCCCTGCAGAAGCAGGTTCACCTAGATCAGGTCGCATAGGAACATGTCCAGCTGGGTCTTGAAGACCTCCAAGGAAGGAGACTCCACAACCCCTCTGGGCAGCCTGTGCCACTGCTGAGTTCATGGTCCCTGCAGTCCAAGGGTTGCTTTGTACAGTTACTCCGATGGACTTTGGGGGAGCTTTCACACATTTACACCAGGCAAAGAATTGGTCCACAGCTATAATTCAGATATTTTGTCACTGACACTTTATAAACAAAAACCATCAGTTTTTGGCCTAATGTGCCATCCTCCTGTTTCTAAGTAAAAGATACAACACAACATCCTCGGGGGGACCAGCTGTGAGTAAGAGCGATGGCACAGAGCCTGCAACCCGAGCAGCGTGCCAAACAATATTCCAAGAAAATATTTCTAAGTTACAGAAGTTGCGTAAGGGTGATCAGTATTTTTAAAGCAGAGAAAATGAAGCCCAATTTCTAAAAAAGCAAACACATATTTTTAGCCTTGCTGGTCTCTTGATCTTACACTAATGGGAACCATCTGCACAGGGGCTGGCTGACGTTCCTGGTAAATAACCTTTTGCTGCTACATTCCAGATGTTTCAAAGGCTTCTTTGCAAAGAAGCATTTGTCTCCCTGCCCGTCACTCTCCCTTTCTGCCTTTCCTGTCCATGTTTACTTCAGGAATATACATTCTTTTATTGAAATAGCTTTTGTTAAAAATAGCCTGTCAGGATTTTGGCTAATCTTCAGTATGATTCTTGCTTGCTAGCAGAGAATGAAAGCTTTCATTCCATAGTGTCAGTGCTAAAAGACTAAATTGGAGATTTGAGAAGGAAGCTAAAAGATTTAGACAACCTCCCCACACATACACAGAAAAAGAGATGGGGATGGATTTCTATCTCGTTTTGGTTGCTCTGGGAATTCCAGCTATTGAACAGACACATTTATATTGTCACTGAGAGTATGTGAAAAACTTGTATGGAAGATACAGATGTACTTTATAGCAACAAGGTACTTAACTTCAAAACCTTTGCAACTCATTATGTGACAGTCCTGTGGTTTGCATTGCTGCCTCTGCTGTGCTATATCCTGGAGCTGACTGTCTTTCCTATGCAAACAAAAACATCCCTGAACACATTGATCACTTTTTTATCCCAGCTGAGCTAAGATCAGCCAGAACAGTGGAAGGAAAATAAGGGGATTTTAAACCATCCTTTAACCTTTCTGTTATCTCCACCTGGAGTCTGCCTGAAATCTGATGTGCTACAGCTTCATTAGGGCTGTATCTCGGGCTCAGGTACAATTAGATAAGAAAAGCCATGCTTCGAGTGTCAAACCTCCTACTCAGGACTCCAACACGATGTCTGTATCATCAGATAATGAACCTCTTGATGTGTGCTCTCCCGCCAGGAATTCCTTTGTTTCACTGCTGAAGTATAAAAGCTCTAGAAGTGAAAGGAGAATCTTTCTCTTTTCTGAGGGGGGCTGGGGTTTGTGAGGCTCTGCAGTGGTCTGCTGTGGCTAGGACATTGTGACTGAGATTGCAGCAAACTCCAGTCCTCTGAGGGTTCTGCAGGCTGGCACACGCAGCAGAGCTGAGCGAGTACAGGGTTTTTAGGAAGCTATCCCTTTGTTCTTTTATCACCCATTATCAAATTTGTTTCATAACAATGGCTTCATGAACTTGGGAGTTTTGTGTGTGTTAATACTGGTAATATGAGTTAAATATTCTGATGATTCATTTTCAGTCCAGAGAGCTGAATCAGACATGTAAAACATAACTTGCTTCTCCCAAACCGCTACCTTTTCCATCCCTTCTCGTCATTTCTATAAGAGGATGATTCATGCTCCTCTTGTATTTACCATTTGAGAATGTGCCCCATTCCTTCAGCTAATTTCACTTCTTGTTCCTCTTTTTCAAGGAAGAAAAAATGAGCTCTGAGGAAAGCCAAGTGATTGCTGAATGATGTGACATATCCCACCGGTGAACCTGGCATGAGAACTAAACCTGAACTGGACAGAAAAAAAAAGAGAGAAAAAATACCTTGAATCATTAAATTGAGCAGAGCCCAAACTGTGAAATCCAGCCCCTGGCTCACACTCCATGGTTTTGAAATTCTGAGTGTTCAAGTGAGGGGTTGTGTTCAAATGTAACTTCAGTATAATGACCTTATTTTTCTCATTTAAAAGCAAAAATACTTTATTTAGTTATTCAATTCTAATTTGTTCCCCTGGAAGCCTGATTTTTGTTGTGACTGACTCAACCAATTAACTGGGAGAGAGTTTAATTATTGATTTACCTCATTACACATGAGAATCGTTCTCAGATGGCCATAAGATACATAAAGAAATCTTTATGGTAGGCTTTGGGAAAACACTTGGACTCTTGTCCCCACTTTCCATGTGAGACACAGTGCTGCTCAGCATAACCTTGAGGTAATTAGATCAAGTTTAAAATCTGAGAGTGTCTCTGCCTTCCCTCTATTGCTGCCTATGCAGCCCCTGGCCAGACCCAGAACTCTCCAGCTCCTGCCCCAGGTCAGAGTCTGTGGGCACACAAAGCTGTGGCCATCGTGGGGCTGTCCCACTCCTCGTGCCATCCAGGAGCTGCCACGCTCAAAGGGAAATCTTCACCTTTCAGTCCCTTCCTTTTTAAGGCTCCTCTCAGCCTGCTTTTTTTTTTTTTTTTATGTGAAAACTTTTTCCTTTATTGGGAAAGGAGTAAAAAAAACACTGTAAATAAATACTCTCTAAGAAGTGTATTCATGTGAGAGTCCCTTTGGCTGGGCCTCTATCTAAACAGAGCTCAGCATTTTGTGCAGTAGCCGAGGTGAAATCACAGCTTGTGACGGGCTCCAAGAGCCTCAGGGCGTCTGGCCATACGTGTGGCCACCCCCCAGGAGAAATGTCCCATGTTTGGGCAAATTTGTTTGAGCCAGCACTGCTGTATGACTTCACTCCTCATTCATCCCTGTCAAGAAACAGTTTGTCCAACGCTTCAGAGAAGGACAGCGCGAACCCATGAGAGACTCACCTGAAAGTTTCACAGCAAGGCAATGAGATCAGCTCAACATTGACTTCTATGGAGTCAAATAGGGCATGAGCAATGAGAGGAAGTCATAGGTGGCCATGACAAGGCACTTCATGGACAAAGAAATAGGTCGTTAGATCCCACTCCTCAATGTGATGCCCTGTCCCACTCGAGGTGACGCTCAGAGGACACTACACTGTGAGTCACTCTGCCCCGTATGTTCTCATATACTTCTGAAAACAACGCAGTGGGACAAAGTTTGGCTTTTTCCACAGTCTAAAGGTTTTCATATTCAAAACAGTCAAGTGTTATTCTCTCCTATGACTAATACTGTGTTTTCACTAACCGCTATTACACACAAACATCACCTCACTCTATCACATGAGAGAATCATGTCATATTGCAAATATTTTAGCAAACTGCATAGCAGTAAATGAATAAGCAGTTCTGTATTTACTGATATGAGGGTATTTTTCAGCAGTTACAAATTCAGTACAAAGATTGGCCATAAACACCTCGAAAGCTCATGCTAAGAAAGCACAGAAAAAAGGCAGGTGAAGAACAAAGAGACTCACACAGAGCATGTGCAATGTAATAGCCACTGGAATCTCTTTGTGCTTTGCTTCCTTTACAAGTCTATTTTTTTACATCCTCTTATGAAGTATCACTCTTGGGTCTCCACAATGAGTTACTCCATAGTCCAAGAATGTAGGAATCGTGGCTTTCGATAAGAGAAACCTCACATTACTTCAGACAGTTTGCAATTGTGTTTGCTGTCGCCTCCTTCCTTTCTTCCCCCCTCAGCAAATAACTCCTTTCAATGCCATTAGACAGCGGTAGATTGTAGCAACAGAGCAGGCGAGCAGCTGAGTACACCAGGAGGGTCTGCTTTCCAGGTCCTTGATTCCTGCACTTAGCACAGGACTTCAGAAGGAAGCAAGAGTCCCTTTCCATCACCTCTACAGCTTTCAGCCCTGACAGTCCCAAATAATTCCAAGCTGCCTACATCCACCAGAAGTTATTCTTGAGCTGGGAGCAGTTAGTGTGTGCGGAGACTCCAAGCATGAAACTCTTTCCCAGACAGGGTCTTTACACTGTGGAAACCCCAGGGTAGCTGGTTGCACTGGCTTTACAGACCCTTGCACCCATGAGCTGGTGGGAAAAGATGTAGCTAGAGCTAACAGAGAACAGGTTTGTTTTCCCTCCAGGTCAGGTAACAAGATGCCAAACTCCAGGCGTGTACCCTTTCACAGCACTGCTCCATCCTAACAGGTACAAACCAGAGTAATCCCAAGGTTAAAATCAGCCCCTCTGCCCTTCTGTTGCTTACCATGTGCCATGTACATTTATGAAGCCTTCATCTCTATAAAGATAAGAAGAGCAAATGAACAACCTACAAACGGCAGTACCTCAGCAGCCCTTATCTCAATCTTTATGCGAGCGGATGGTTCTGGGAATGTGAAGCTCATACATAGTCACAGCGCCCTCAAAACACTGACATCACATGACTAGCAATAAACCTGGCTCTCATATTTCTGGCAAGGAGAGCACGCCTCTCCCTGCTTCTTGGTGCGAGCTACGTCATCTGTTTTCTATTCAAATTCTCCCTCCTCCCACGGAAGCCTTTCTTTACCATACCAGCCATTAAAGGAGGTTATTGAGAAAATATACGTTTAAGCACCAGGAAGAATAATTTCCCATAAGTATATTTTATTATATATCTAATAGCTTTCATCTTGAAATATGAGAACTTGACAAATCTAGTGATTTTATTGAATAAATAACCTTACGCCTAGTGCATGGTGTGATTCATAGCAGATTAATAGAGGCAATTAAATGGAAGATTAAATTGCCTAAACCATTTGCCCTACTAATCTTGGTCCCAGTGCTGTGAACTGTATCAGCACCACTAATTCCCAGAGATTTTTCCTTTGGAGGCAGGTATTTAATGATTTTGAATATCAAATCCATGGTATCCCAGACTGGCTGTCTAATGCCTATAATCATGTTAAAACGCAGCACTAAGCAACTTGCCCGAGGCAGCTCGGTGAGTCACTGGAAGAGAAAGCAGCAGAACTCCTGACTTGCATTAGCTGCTCCAGCAGACGTGGAGCCACTTGCAAAATTAGGAGGGGAGAGCGTCCGCGCTGCAGACTTCTCAAGTGTCTTTGGTTTCAGGCTGAGAGATGCCGTATGTCGGGCCCTGTGACGGGCACACACACATGTATACGGGGTCATACGGTGCCAGGCGTGCTGTCTGGGCTGTGTAACCCAGCGACAGAGGCAGAGCTGATGGCAAGGACTCAGCTGCAGCATGGGGCTGGCTCTGGGGGCTGTTGCATTTTGGAGCTGGCAGCGCGTGGCCTCAGGATGTGTCCTCAGTCAGAATACCCAAGCTGCTAAACCAGCGATTTTCCACTCAGCAAGAAGTAGTTCTGCATTGGACATGGCACATAGAAATAAAACCATGCCAGGTTTTCCAGCGTATCTCTCTGGGAGTGAGACCCCAGCTCAGAGCTGGTTTTCACGCAGTCAGGACCAGCCCCTCAGCCTCCTCATTCCCCTCCTCATCACCTCCATCAGGAAAAGGTAGTCTGAGCTCAACCAAACCTTAGCAAAAGGGTTAAATCTCAGGATTTAAATGCATTAAAAAATTGTTTTCAGTGTAGTATGACTCATCAGTAATTCTATATTGCTTGCATTCTGTTTATTGTAAGCTTCCATTCCCGAATCCTTTGTCTCCTTGCTTGCTTGCTTTCTGTCCTCACCCCGTCCTCTCCTCTTTCTCCTTCTGCTTCTTTCTCCTTCTGTTTCTTGTGAATCTTTGTCTCTGTAAAATCTGTCCAAATATTTACAAAAGGAAATGCTGGGTTGTGAAACTGAATTCGGAGAAAATGTTACACATGCTGAAGAAATCCAGCACGGTTTCCAAATTTTCCCACATGCATTTTTGTTCTCTGCCTCAAGTGCTGAGGCTTGATCCTTTGTTTCTTTATTCAGATAAAACTTGCACTTGAGGACAGCAGGGCCCAGGCTCGGGTCAGGTCCAATGGTGCTGTAATTCTGAACGGTTCAGGACTGATTTTGGCCATGAGTGAGTAGTTTAAAAGCCTGAATAACCAGTATTACTTGTTAACTGGTGTAGACAATGGGCCAGTTCCAGGATAGGGGTTATCTACATTTGTCACTAAGTTGCTAACAAATTGGCATCAGCTGTCTGCAGCCCTCTATTACCCTCCGAGATAAACATCAACCAGGTAGCCCTGGGAGACCCAAAGCCTCTGGAGAAAGCCAGCCAGGTCTCCAGTCCTGCTGATACACAGTCAACACACTCAGCTGTGACATGATGAAATTGCCATGAAATTATTTTCCCAAGAAGTCCCTAATGTCATGAATGAGGGGCTCACGCTCATGGGGCTCTGGTGTCGTTATTGACTTCTGCATACTGTAGCAGAGCAACGTGGGAACTGTTAAAGCCCAGGGGATAAAGGGGGCTGAATGCTGGCCCTGGATCCCATCTGCTCAAATCCAAGCATCACCTCCCACCCTCACACTTCATGCTCTTGTTTCTATTCTTACCCTTACAATGACACTGTGGCCTGAGTGCAAACACAGATTGTTTTGGAGGAAGGGGTTAATTTTGTATTTCCTGGCTTTTGTTAACACAGGAAATCTAACCCTTAAGAAAGTCATTCAGGTCAGAGTGAGCCCCTAAAAGCCACTTCAGCCCTGGTTTGTATTTTCCTTTCTTTCATTCTTATGGCAGGTTTATTTAAGAAAAGAAAACACAAATAGAGTAAAGCAAGGAAATAGCTAGTGCAGGATTAGAAGTGATTAAGTACACACTGCCACATGTGATGAATTTTTTTCTTCCCGATTTGCTCTGGGTGTAAACAAGACCAGACTCAAAAGTCTCAGAGTTACATAAGTCCATTGAAGAGCAATTAGCATTGCTGGGGAGGCAAATTCCCTCCGCGGCAAAGGCCTCGGCTAGATTTCTTCCCTGCGCTACCGTCTCAGAGCAGCCAAGGTCCATCTCAGAGCAGCCAAGGTCCGTGGCGCCTGGCCCATGTTTGTTTGTATCATGCTGGTTAACATCACAACTGGAAAGGTGGTTGTCGTTGAGAGCATGCTCTCTCGGAGCTGTGCAGGTGTCAGACGGGGCAATTTCTTTGAACTTGGCAAAAAATGAGGTTGCCAGGCTGAAGGAAAAAATATCTCAGTCTTTTAGCTTTGGGTTTTTTTTTTTTTTGTGTGTGTATGGGACACTGAGAAGAGTTTGGGACAAGCAGAGAAAAGCCTGTGAGCAGCAGAGGGATACCTGTGTCTGTAAGCCAGGGCTGGCTGTTCTCACTAACAAGGCACTAGAGGCACAGGATCGTTTAAAATACTGCTTTCCATTAAAGGTTCAAATGAGGCCTCACAACCTACACTCCCGCTCCTGGAGCGTACAGAGCTTTGGGCTGGTTGAAGGAGCTCTGCATCCTAATCAAGTCACCTGGGAGGAGGACGTTCCCAGCTCTTAACACTGCAGGGCTTCTCCGCTTAGGGTGAGAAGAGTCCTCGCCTCTCCTGTTCTCCTGGCTGGTGGTAGCTTAAATCACTCCTGCATCATGTTCCAAAGGAGTAAAGTGAAGTGATTCCTGGGCATAAACTTACAGAAAGGTCGACATCTGAGGTCCACATCAAAAGGATGACATTATCTGTAGGAAATGGTGATGAATAAAGTCTTGTCATGTGGCCATCTGTTATAGTGGTCTCTGCTGTGAAAAGCTGCCAAGCAATCAGTCATTGATAATTCCTGCTGTTCAGCTCCTTAGAAAAATCTGGGTAGGTTGGTGTATGACAGATGATGTGCAAAGTCACCAGAGCTTGGCCGTGGCATTGGTGTCACAGCATTATTGCGTCTCACGAGGAGCTGGCTCGGAGCACATCAGAGGTGGATAGGAGGGTCCGCTGCTGCCTGCGGGGTGACCCGTGATCTCCATCCACCTCCCATGCACTCAGCGTGCAGAGGGTTGTGTGTCACCCACCCAGCTGGCTGGCCCCATGATTCGCACCCAGTTATCCACTGGGGAGAGCCACGGGGTCCCAGTAACAGAGTGGGTGATGGGGTGGTTGAGCGGAGTCATTTCCCAGCACTGAAGTGTATGAGTGTTTCTCTCACAATCTGTTTCCAAGCCTCTGTTTAAAGAGTAACAACAAATAAATAGAATGAAAAGTGCAATCCTGTGTTTATTTTTAAGGAATGTGTTGAAAAAACAGATTCACTTTGAGGCTGCAGTTCTGGCAAAACCTCCAGTGCTGAGCAGAGCAGGGACAATCCTGTGATAAGCGTGCGAGCCAGAGCTGGCACTCGCCTGCCCATGCCCTCCCCCACGTCCCCTCCTCTCAGCACCCGTGGGAGTCTGGAAAGCCCTGGAACTCTCAGCCAGATAACAGAGCCTGGCTGGTTTGAGAAGAAAGTCTGAGGTGGTTAAAGAAAGACTGTGGGACATCAGTAGGGCAGAAGGTGGAAAATTTGAGGATGGATGAATACTCCACTGTGATGGGGCAGGAGGGTGAGAGAAGAGCCCTGTGGAACAGCTGCAGAAGGGAAACAAGGAAACTGATGCAAAGGGTGAAGAGGGAGCAGCGCGGCTGGGGCTGGCGGAGTGGGGGAAAGAGGAATTGCTGGGAAGGGGCTGAGGGAAAGGGCTGAAGCGAGAGGAGGTGCTGGGGGAGCAGCAGTGGCTGGTGGCAGCGAGGAGCCAGGAGCCAGCGGTGCTGGGGAGCCATTGCAGGGGAAGTAGAGATGTGGTGCTGACTGGAAGCCCTGAGTAAGAAACACTCGAGTGTCTTGGTGGAAGCCAGACACCCACAGGGAAAAGAGAACTTTTTGGAAGTGCTGATACACTACCAAGGGGGAAAAAAAGACAGCTTCCACTACTCCACTGCTGGTTACTGAGCAGCCCCAACTTCTGGGGGTGTGCTCAGTGGGGAAAATGAATGTTTCATGGGCCATGGGTCTACTACATTGTTTTCCTTACACTTTTAAACGTGATGGGAACAGCTCTCAAATATGTGTTTACATTATAGAAACACACACAAATGTATGTGTACACATATATATTTATGTGTAGATGTGTCTGTACATGTACACATGTCTGTGCTTAATACAAATACACGTATACATATGCCTATCTCTTTATAGGTGTATTTTAAGAGAACAAGCATGCCCACGCCCGTGGCTCTGTGTCCTTCTACGCTGCTGCTCCAGCAGCTTCCTACCCCCCAGCATCTTCCGTGGGAGAGGGGACGTATGTCTATGTGCATGGATGCATGTGCAGGTACACCTATAGCTATGTTTTCCTGCGTGTTTATGTATGTCCGCACGTGCACGTCTGTGTTATTAATGTCTGTCCGCACATCTATCTACAGCCAAGCGTGCGATGTCAGCACTGGTACGGGGGAAGAGGGGGAGGTGAAGCGCCTTTGTGTGCTTCTCCACGCGTGCCTGTGCGTGCGTTTCGCTGCAGGTGTCGGTGCGTGCGGCTCGCGCACGGACACCCGTCCCCGCGGCCCCCTCTCGCCGCTCCCGTCCCGTCCCGTCCCGTCCCGTTCCCCGGCGCGGGCGCGCGGGCGCGCTCCCGCGGCCGATGACGTCATGGTGGCGGGGCAGGGCGCGCCCGCGCTGGCGCGCTGCCAGGTGACGTCTTCGCGGGCGGCCCCACGTGACGCGGCCCCATTGAGAAAACGCGGCGCGGCCCCATATAAGGCGGGTGCGGGCGGACGGGGCCGGATCGGACCTGATCTGACCGAGGCGTGCGGGGCTGCGAGTCCGCGGGACGCCGGCACCTCCGACACGCTCACCCTCACGCCTTCCTCAGCCGTTCTCCTGCCCTCGCCGCAGCCGGCCATGGTCAACCTGCGGGCGTGCGCCCTGGAGTGCGAGGCGCTGCGGGGGCTGCTGCAGGAGCGCGCTGCGCAGTGCCTCGTCCTCGACTGCCGCTCCTTCTTCTCCTTCAACGCCGCGCACATCCGCGGCTCCTGCAACGTCCGCCTCAGCACCATCGTCCGCCGCCGCGCCAAGGGGGCCCTGGCCCTGGAGCACGTCGTCCCCAACGAAGAGCTCCGCGCCCGCCTGCGCCAGGGGCAGATTCATACCGTGGTGCTGCTGGACGAGCGCAGCGCCGACCTGGAGCTGCCCAAGCGGGACAGCACGCTGCTGCTGGCCCTCGGCACCCTCTGCAGAGAGGCGCGCGGCGCCCGCATCTGCTTCCTCAAGGGTGAGTGTCCCCAGGAACACCCCGGACCCCACGGGGAGGGGAGGGGAGGGGGCGCCGCCGGCCCGGCAAGTGCCGCCCGGGGAGGCTCCGCTCGCCCGGTGGCCGCGGAGCGCTCACCCGCCTCCCTTCTCTTCCCTCTGCCCCCGTAGGAGGTTACGAAGCGTTCTCGTCCGCCTGCTCCGAGCTCTGCACCAAGCCGGCCGCTCCCACCGGCCTCAGCCTGCCCCTGAGCCCCAGCAGCGCGCCCGGCAGCGCCGACTCGGGCTGCAGCTCCTGCGGAACCCCCCTCTACGACCAGGTGAGTGGGGAGCCGGGGAGGGAGGGTCCCGACCCCGGAGCGGCTGCGGCGTGAAGTCCGGGCAGCCGGGCGCTGTCGTGCGGCGAGGAGGAGGGAGGCTGGTGTGGAAAACTGCCCAGCGAAGTTAACCGGTTTGTTCCTTCTGTTTCAGGGTGGGCCGGTGGAGATCCTGCCGTTCCTCTACTTGGGCAGCGCTTACCATGCCTCCCGGAAAGACATGCTGGATGCTTTGGGGATCACGGCGTTAATCAATGTTTCTGCAAACTGCCCCAACCACTTCGAAGGGCACTACCAGTATAAAAGTATCCCTGTGGAGGACAACCACAAGGCAGATATCAGCTCCTGGTTTAACGAGGCTATCGATTTCATAGGTAAATGAGCTCTCTTTACAGCCTGTTCTCTTTTTTTTTTTGTTATTTCTGGGATAATATACCCTAGGAAGCGGTGGTTTTGGTTTTTTTGGGCATTGTTTTCCCTTGTAAAATTCACATTTGAGATTGAGGAGTTTCATTCCATGGGGGAGATATGTTTGGGGAATGTTTCCATTGATTTTTCTCCTCAGAGGAGTAATCTCAGCTCCACATAGCTGTTTGAAATCTTGAATCAAGAGGCATTGGCTCTGGCAGAAAAGAGCTAGTGAATTTAAGCGGATCAGTATTAAAGTAATCTTGCAAGACTGCTAAAGTGACCCGGAGGAGCTATTAGTATAATTGGAATTGGAGCCCAGAATGAAAATAGCTAGACTGCTGGTTCCCTCAGGACAAAGGCTCTCTTTGTCTCTGAAGCGCCAGGTGCACCTATAAGGCTAAGGAAAGGATGGATTAAAGAAATGTAAAACAGCAGGCTGTGCTCTTCCACCTTCGGAAGCAGTGGGACTTGTTTGCTAACTTGTCTGGTTTTAATTCTTTCAGACTCTGTTAAAAATGATGGAGGAAGAGTATTTGTACACTGCCAGGCTGGGATTTCCCGGTCAGCAACCATCTGCCTTGCTTATCTCATGAGGACCAATAGAGTGAAACTGGATGAAGCCTTTGAGTTTGTGAAGCAGAGAAGAAGCATCATCTCCCCAAACTTCAGCTTCATGGGGCAGCTGCTTCAGTTTGAGTCGCAGGTCCTTGCCCCCAACTGCTCAGCAGAAGCTGGTAGCCCTGCTATGTCAGTATTGGACAGAGGAGCGTCCACCACCACGGTCTTTAACTTTCCAGTCTCCATCCCCGTTCACACCTCGTCCAGTGCTTTAAGCTATCTTCAGAGCCCCATCACCACTTCCCCAAGCTGCTGAGAAACGAGTGAAAATATGATCAAAACTCAGACTTGCTGTCTCAGAAGTGCAATAACTACAGGGACAGTGTCATCAGTCACTCATGTGGGGAATTGCCTGTGCATCCCAGAACAGTGTTGTAACAGAGAGGAGCTCACCCTATGCCAGAGAACTAGGTGTTACTTTTTTCCTGCTGACTTTTAAAAGCCAATATCTGGATGTCTACACAGATCAAAGGACACTGCGCTGTTCCTCCTTGTCTGTCTGTCCTAAGCCTGCTCTATGTTTAGTAGCATGCTCACCAGTATTCCCATTCCTGGACACTTTGAGCAACACTGATTGTCTCCTTTTATACGACAGTCCTATTTATTTATTTTTACATTAGTGCATTGGGGTTTTTTGCCTTCACAAACCTAAAGTTTCATTTCTAGAGAAACCAAATACCTCAGTATTTTTTGGTACTGTAACCCTGTGTGTATATATCTGTCAGCTCTTCTTGTTTCCCAAGCACTGACGTGAAAGCACCAGCCGAGTGCTTTGTTTTGTTTTTGAGTTGCCAAGGGTTGTATGTTTGAGTTATTTATGATGTGAAATAATATATTTCTTCTTAGGAAGACATAGTTTTGTTACATGATTATAACTTTTTTATACAAACAGAATAAATTATGATATTTCTATTGAGTTGGATGATACATTCTTCAGAGTCCTGCTTTTTAGGGTCCCAAAGTTCCTGTGGCAGCTCCCATGTGGAGAGCTTGAAGAAATCTGAGTTTTTCAGCTCTGCTGACCTCAAGTCATGACTGAACTTAGATAGGAAAATGGGTTTAAACAGCATAATTGTCTAGAAACTACTGCTGCTTCTTAACCTGAGCTTTTCTTTGTCCATGTGTAATTACATGCAGTGGCAGAGAGACAAAGTGCTGGCTTCTCAGCTGTAAGGTGCTTTTGGCTGCAGTCATAGCTGGAGAGCTGTAACAGTTTGAACCAGCTGAGACTTGAGCACAGGGCGACAGTGAATTTAAAACAGTCTTCCTCCTAGGAAGGAGGAAGAAGCTTCCTTATTGCTTGTTTACTTTTAATGCTTCAAAGGTTAAGTCTAAAAATTAATCTGTTGGTAACAGGTCTGAAATGCTTGTGAGTTGGTGCCAAGGTGTTTTCTTTTTCTGTCCCACCTCCTTGATTCCTTTTTGCAATTCAGACTGTCTCTGAAGCCTGGTATTTGTCTTACTGGGCTGTCTCTATAAACACAGCAGGGCATAACAAGAGATCAAGTAACCAACAAGTCACTTACTGTCTTACCCAGATCCAAATAAATTCTTTCCTGCTGCAGATCCTCACTAGAGGAAGAAATGCCACTATGTGGCATTTCAGTTGAGGCAATGAAGAGTTTTATGTAGCATTATCAAAAGGCAGACAGGGAGATCTGTCAGACCAGCACTCCTGGAAGCTCCTGGGTAGGAGCTGTGGGCCAAGGATGATGAGCAGCACATGGTACAGGGTTAATGCTGTGTGGGGTGCTAATAGCACATCTGCATGAGATGGGGTGGGGAGGGAGCAGCATTGCTGTGACCAGGGGAAGCTGGAGAGGGACTTTTTAGCAGTGATAGCACAAGGGGCAGTGGCCTTTAAGCTGAAAAGGGGGAGATTTATACTTGATGTAAGGAAATTGTTCACTGTGAGGGTGGTGAGACACTGGGGCACGTTGCCCAGAGAGGTTGTGAATGCCCTGTCCCTGAAAGTATTCAAGGACAGGTTGAATGAGGCTCTGAGCAACCTGATCTAGAGGAAAGTGTCCCTGCCCATGGCAGGGGTTTGGAATGACATGATCTCTGAGATCCTTTCCAACCCAAATCATTCTATGAATCTCTGGAGCTGGTATGGAAGAGATGCAGCTGGAAGTTTGCTTTCTTAGGTGGGGTAGTAATACTGATAACAGAGGGGCAGATGCTGAGGGAGCACTAAGACATTGGGTTTCCTACATCCACTCCAGAACAGAGCTGCCAGTCCTTGCATCTCTGGTACTTGAGGACTCAGATGCTGCCTTTGCCCTGTGAAAAACGGGCAGTAGAGCAGCTGTACTTGTGTATCTGGGGGCAAGCAAAGCACCACAAACTCCCACTAAAATCTTGAAAGTTATGTGGAGTATTAGTGGTGCAAAAAATCCAGGACTCTTCTCCCGAGAGAAGGTGCCCTTGAAGGATGGGATGATGCACTGCTGCGTCTGAGATTCTTCCACGTGAGCTACCCCTGCGCTGCAGCTCTGCCGTCAGCACTACGCACCAGCCCTCGCCAAGCTCCAACCTGACACCAAGGGAAAAAAAAAAATGGAGCAGCTAAAAGGAGGAAAGATCCTTGGGCACTGGGAAAAGAAGTTAGAAACCCACATATCTCCTAAATCCTGCATAAACCTCCCCAAAAGTCTGCCCTGTGCTGAAAATCCTACAAAACACCTTCATCTATGGAAAGTCCTTTGGCAGGTTGTGCTGCTCCTAGGATTGCACCTACCACTGCTCTCTCTCTAAAGCCTGCGAGGTTGTTCCTGAATGCGTGAGCCTTTGTACACCTGCAGTAAAGAGTAGAACAAACTTTCACCTTCAAAGCAGAGCAGGGCTTGTTCAATGGAAAAATACAAACTTGGCAGCCCTGGCTATGTAACTGATAAAAAAAAAAAAAAAAAGGAAAGAAATCATTGCTGTTAATCGTAATTCAAACAGAAATCCGCTCCCCTGTCAGCTGGGGAGCTTGTTTATGTGTTTCTTGGAACAATAAAACTCATTACCTGGCAGCTGATCAGCTTTTATAACCTAAGCAGGCACCTGACAGAGGGGCGCAAAAGAGAAGCTGTCTCAGCACAAAGCCCATTGGGGAAAAGCCAGGCAGCAGCAGCAGTGCTGTGGGACCAGCAGGCACCCTTGCACGCTTCCAGCCTCTGCCCATGTGCTATGTCCTTCTTCAAGTCTTTATTGTGGTGCTTCTGCTGTCACCCATAATCTGTCTAATGGTGACCAGAGTCCACAGACTCCTGTGCAAACTCTTTGCGGTCAGGATCGCGCTCTATGCCAAACTGCTTCTGGTTCGAAGACGTGGACGGTACAGGGTCAAAACAACAGCAAAAAGTAAGAGATCAGACCTGTAGATATCACCTCAGTGGCACAGCTTTGGGAGGTGGATGGGCTCAGCTGGGGGGTGCTCTGAGAGCAGAAGTGCAAGGAGTGGGGCAGCTGGTGAGGTGCAGGGCAGAGGAGGAGGTATGAGCTGGGCAAGAAGGGGGCTGAGATGAGCAGTGCCAGAGCTGGAAGACACTTTGGTGACACAGCCAAGCTGACCTTTGCGCACTGTGGAAGTGTTAGGGACCCATTTTCCCTCTTGGCCCTCATTTATTCTCCCTGCTTTGTGGTTCTGTTTGTTTGGAATATCAAGGCACACAGTTCACTCTGGTTTACAGCTTTGAACTCCTGTTTCCCCATCTCCCTCAGGAGCTGGCTGTAACCCTGCACTAGCGGGGCTCAGACAAGACCCTGCTACTCATATCTGATCCAAGACCCCTAGAAATCTGGCACAGAGCAGGCATGTGTGTGGCTTTCAGCTTATATAAACCTGTAGTTCTACAGTTGCTTACATCCCCATGGAAACCACGAGGAGTTTCCCCTTGGTGAGGACAGCAGTAACATCACTTCCTGCTGCTGACAAACTAATTTGTCATGAAGTGATAAAAAGGCATGTTTTGTGTTTGCAGGAACTGGCTCAGGGCTTTGTTCCTCCCAAGCCAGAGGCTGCTCACCCTCCCCGAAGGCAAACAACAGCCATTGTGTGCTGTGCAGGGCACTGGTGGGGAGATGCTGACAAGCCCTTTGCCCCCTCCCAAAATGCCAGAGCATGAACCACCAACACCTCAAAAGTTAGAAAGAATATAGAGAAAATGCAAGTCACGTCAGCCTGTAACCCAAAGCAGCACGTGTGGCTCCCACAGACAGGACCCCACAGCTGAGTGGTGTCTGTGGCCAACCTATGATGGCGACAGCACATGGGCTGAGGGTAGTAGCCCCAACAAGATGCAATACCCAGGGGATCCAGCATACCCAGTTATCACATGAGAGGCAGACAGAGCTTCAGATTAGACAGCATCTCGGGTAATCCCCTTGTCTCAAAGCTTTTGCCTTTCTTTTGTAATCAGCTCTTTGAAAGGTGCAGGCTGTACTCAAGCTTAGGGACTATCCTGCATTAGTCACCCCCGGTATCAGACTGGCAGGGCCACGACGACATGCTATGCCATTACGTTGAAAAAAGAAGAACATTACATCCAGATCATACACAGCCAAATCTAGTTTACCCAGTTACCAGCTGGGTTTTTTTTCTTCTGTCTGTCTCCAGGGCAGGAGAAAGGGCACTGAAAGTCATTTGGAAATGGTGTTTAAGGGCAGCCTCAGAGAGCCCACTCCCCAGCTTGGCAGAGGAGTTGCAATGTGATGGGGAAGGAGAAAAGGTCATGATGAGCGAGTGTCTAGTGTGGTTAGAAGTCACTACACCTCAAATCTCATCTAAACCTGTTTCTTATACTTTTCCTTATATAGCAACAACATCCAGGATCGACACCTACGTGCAATGTGGCCAACAAGACTCCATCCAGCACTTTGGCTTCCCCAAATCTACTCTGATCCAAGGCTTTTGGAAGGCTGGGAAAACAGCTAGAACCAAGGCTCAAACTCACTCATGTTGAAAGAGCCAAGTAGCCCTGAGGTTTGTGCTATGCTATGCTTCTCTGCTACATTTTACTTGCTATGGTGGAGAGCCAGGGTCATGGCTGATGGAGGCTGGCAGCCCAGCTGAGTAGCATGACCAAGGTGCCTGGCTAAATGGGTATCATTTGCACCCATCAAGGGCATAAATAGTTAAGTAGGACCAACATATTAAAGGATGGAAAGCAGGCCTGGAGGCAGAGATCTGAGAGCTTGGGGAGAAGCAAGGCTGGCTGTTTTAATGGGCATTGCTGTGAGGGCTACGGCCTGGCTAGTTGGAGACGTAATGCTGAGGGCAACCTCCAAGGGATGAGCCCAAGAACCTGAGAGGAAACAGCTGAATTGCTCTTCTCCTTTTGAGAGCTATTTCCCCCTTTGGAAGTGCTGTTATAGAAACCTGTGCCTGTCTGGAGAGCAGTGCCAAGACCCTGGGTGGATCTGACGCTTAGTCTGGCACAGCACAAGTTGGCTCCGTCATTTTAAGACTAGTGGCCAAAGCCAGTGGAAAAGTCAGGTTTGTTCTTTGTCCTTACATGGTGTGGGATGGCCTGTTCCCAAGGTGTGAGTTTAGGGGGATTTTTTCCTTCCCCTCTGGGAGTTTCCACTTCCAGGGTTTTCCAGGTGCTGCCTGTGGCTGTGGAGCCCTCCACAGTGCCAGGCTGCGCGTGCCCTCAGCCCGACTGCGGGGCTGGGGGCTGGCTGAAGTCCCCGGGAGGCTGCTGGGCTGGGGGTTTCCTGAGCTGTGCTCTCAAGCTCTGGTATTTGCATGTGCTTCCTGCTAGACGAAGAAATGACTCGGTCTGGGCTTCCCCTCCTTGCGCTGCTGGCGCGGGCAGGGGAGTGGGTGAGGTGAAGCACTGGCAGCCTCCAGCTCTCCTTCCAGCCGAATTTGTTGGCAGAGGGTGGAAGTGCCCTTCAGGTGGATGTCAGCAGTGGCTTAGACTCTGGAGGGATGAAGGTGTTTAGAGAGCCAAAAGATAAGATCTTCATGAACATGTCCAAGAATGGGAATGAAGCACAGGTAGTAACAGTAGATGTTAGTAACCCCATTACATCTTACCTAGGTCTCATTTGGTGTTCACACTGGGTGAGTCAGGGCTGTGGGAACAGTAATTTCATCAGCCAATTCATTCCAAAATCCGTATTGTATAAGCCATGTTGGGGCTATGTGTGAGTGCCACAGAAAATACTTCATTTCTCATAAAAGGGTTATGTATGACATCACTCCCTCTCATTTCAGTACCTTTTGGTTCCTAAACTATAGGCCACTTTTAAAAATCAACTCCCTGAGGGCTCTAATGTGTGATGTAGTTGCCTTCTAACTCAGTAACCAGTCGGCTACAAATTAGCAGGCTCTCATAGTATTATTAACAAAATTATAGTCTGTTTCAGAGCCCAATGTGAGCCCCAGCTGCACTAAAATAATGAACTGCAGTATGAATTTTAGACCTCTAATTTCTGATATAATTTAATTTTATTTGAAGAGGTTTTTTTGGTTGTTGTTGTTGTTCACCAGCAATTGTGATGATGTCAAAAAACCAGCTCTTTCAGGTCTTCTATATACTGGAAAGAGATGGTCTCTTCTTAGTGTCTTCCCTAAGTTCTTGTCAAAATATCACCTGTGGTAAACCTGTTTCCACATCAGTATCTTCATGTTCTTGCAAATCTTATTAAGGTTTTGTTAATTAGCAACTGGATCATAGCCCTGTGTGGTTTTGATGGCAGGTTTTTCTGGTTTATGGAGGATATAAGCTGCAGATGTTCATTAACTCTAACAGTCTTTCCTGATACTCTGTGATACTTGCCGACTAGCTAAGGACTTCTTTCCTTTCTTACCTCCTGCACTGAAAGCTTGAGACTGCAAATATTTATTTCAGGGGCTTTTTCACGATGAGGATTTTAGAAGTTCCATCTCTGTGACTGTTTGCTATCCTGTATGCACGTACAATCCTTCTTACACAGGAAATAAACAACAGAAAGGTACAAACTTTGCTGCTTTTCAGTGGTTTAAAGGGCCCAGGGCTTGTTCCCATTAGCCAGGCAATGAGGACACCGTTGATATAAACAAGTGGCATGAACTACGTGACCATGTCTGGTGGGTCTGTCTTTTATAATTGCTCAAGTGCTGGTTTAAATGTTACATTACAGGATGTTTGCTTGGTCTTTGTTGTTAAAACAAAGTCAGCAGTCCTACACGTGTCGGCTGTGATAGAATCAGCTGTGAACTTGGTCTGTGTCTGGGCATTTCCCTTGCGTCGCTGGGCTTTGCTGCTAGGAGATCAAAGCTCCTGGCTGATGGTCAGGGTGCCAGCCTGGCTCTTCTGCAGGATGGTGAGATCCTATAACCATGTCTGTGATAGCCACTTCTCTCACTCCTAGGTTCTAGGTGGCTCACATCTGGCAGCTTAGGAGTGGAGATGAACTCTGGAAACATCTTTTAGGCAGCTGAGTATGAGGAATCCAACTGCTCAGGATGTTTTGAGACATTCTAACACAAACACAAACTGCAGCATCTGCTGAGATGAGCACAAGTGGAGTGGAATGGTTGATGCTGGTCAAATGCTGCAGCCCTGATGACTGCTGCAGCTTGGCTGGAACCACCGTCACATCACCAGGATGCTCTGAGACAAAGGATTTCTGGCTACCACAGGAGCTGTGTTGAGGAGCCAGATGAATAGCATATTGCACAGTATTGGACAATAGTTCCCACCCTTCCCTACCGACTGGGAGGAACAGAAAGGAACAAGGCCATTTGCAAGGAAAAAAAAGAAACCAACCCTGTGTCTTTTGCTGTTCCCACTCCCTTAGGAGAGTATCCTCTGTCCTGGAGCCAGCAGATATCTCAGCACTGAGCAACCCCCAAATTTCAGCACCTGCCCTTGTTCCTCTTTGTTCTCACATTTGTCCATAGGCACCAATGAAAGCAGTCGTTTATAATTGCCTTTTGTTCCTCTGTTTACAGCTTCCCTTCCAGAGTCTGGGGATGGCTGACGTCAGGGTGCTACATTTGGGCACCTCAGTACTTTTATCTGGTGTTAATGCCTTCCATGAGCAGCAGGAACGCGGCTGGCCAGGCGAGCTGCCGGGTCGGCACAGAGAGAGGGGGCCGAGGGAGGGCAGGAGGGAGGCAGGCAGGCACCACTGACCCCAGGAAGAGCACGATGCTACCCACTCTGCTCTCTCTGCCAGGCACCAATTGGTTTGCTGGAGAGCACCATGGTCATTTATGGCCTTGTGTGGGGAGGGCCTGCCCTCTGGCACCCAGTCCGCCTGTCCAGGCAGCTGGCAGAGCTGTATGTGGCACCACGAGCTAAACACTGAGCTATTTTTAAGGCTCCTAGGCTGCATCCCAAGTATAGCGTGCTCTATTTCTGGTGCAAAATGATCTTCCTGGGTGGGGGATGCAGAGATATTTTTCATATGAAACACATGGATTTGGAGGCAGTGAGAGAAAGAAACAGCTGTGCACGACTGGAAGAGACGTACAAAAATGTGGTGAGAGAGCTGGTGGCCCTGAAGGTCTCACCCAGAGGGAGAGCTCTCTGCTGCTGTCAAGTGCTCGTTGCCAATGGTTTACTCATGGATCAGGAATCAAAAAGGCCTGGGTTTGGTTTACAGCTGGGGTTTACTGAGGACACTGAGGGCTTTGCATTTGTTTGAAACAAGCTGCTGGGTGAGTTTGAGATTCCAAAACATTTAACAAGGCTGAAAGGGATGAACAGGGATGCTAAATGCAGAGCTGTAAACTTTGCTGGTTGCTTCCATCAGTTTTGGACCCGCCTCTCCCTCCAGACCTACTAGCTCTCAAGGGCAGTAGAATGCCATTTTTTCACCAGAGCTTAAAGAAATCTCAAAAAAGAATTAACCAAAAGGAGCTGTTTGTTTACTGCTTGCCTTATAGTGATACCAAGAGGCCCTGAGTAGTGCTGGAGACTTCATTACAGTGGGGATGTCATATTCATGGAGCAGCAAGAGGGAAGCTCTGTTCCTGCCTCCGGGTGCTGGAGCAGATAGACAAGGCCATAACTCATACTTTGCTAGGCTGCTTACCACAGGAATCTAGTTTACAGGTGATGTGCAGGACCACGGATCAACTCCCTGTGGCTGTGGGTTTTGCCAGTGCAACCTTCAAACCTATATCTGAGATGGAACGTGTAAAGTTTCATCTTCTCACCCACAAGTGGTCTGATGATAACACAAAGGCCAGTGAGAAGACAGAAAAGGATGGAAGAGGGTTTTTTTAAAGCTTAAAAAAGAATTTGCCATTCTTAATTTTTCATCTACCGTCTAAGGATCTGCTCCTCAACTGCAAGTGGCACAAAAATGCAGTGGCTGTGACACTCATCACAGTGCTACTCAAAGTTCTGGTCTCTGAAACCTGCTGCTGTGTTACCTCCATTCACCTGTGCTTTGCCTCAATCAGAAAGTCAAACTGGAAACATTTGATATTTCCAAAGCCCAGCACAAGACTGACAGCTTTTCCATTGAGATGTTCTTCTGGAGGAATATCTTTGTGGGTTTGAGGCTGAATGAAAATCTTCCACTTTCTGGATTTCAATCAGGGCTGATTTAATACTATCTCCCATTCAGGACACAAGATACATCTACCTACTACCAAAACACAAGAAGAAAGGACTGAGTAATAACATTCAGAAGGAGAACTAGGTCTGTGTGCAGGTAGAGAAGATCAGATCCATCAGACTAGGCTCGACGTGATGTTTCTCATCAAATTTTTCTAGTTACCAAGGGCAGCAGATGTAAAGACACAAACTGATTTCCAAGGCCAGACAGACTATTCTGATTATGGAGTTGAAGAGCTGCATAATGTAAGCCAGACTTCTGGCTGAACAAAGAAAAAAAGCCTGTTCTTCAGAAGCATGCTGGTCTAATGAATGATCCCAAATGATGGAGATGTAACTTTTGTAGAAGAGGGTTTTGGGTAGTGTTCTAGTGGAAATAGCAGAGGTTAGTGTCAGGAATGATCCTCAAAATGTTTCTGCTTTACCTTCACCAAGCCACCTCCTGTTTTTCTACCTCAGTTTGCTCTTCTCTAGAATGAACACTGTGATGTTATGCCTTGATATGATCAAGTTTAATTACACCATTCACCAGCTGGCGACAGACAGAAGCAGCTCACATCCATCAGGCTTTTTCTGGTGGAGTATGTTGAGCATTTTCTAGGGGGCTGCTTCTCCCTCGTTCAGCCCTTCCCACCATGACATAAGTAGATATAAAATATCACCATGTCAGAAGTGGGATTGGTTGCTCCAGTCTGCTCCCGTTACAATCTGGCTTTCCACCAAATTGCCATTCCTGGATCTGCCCAGAGATCTCCATTTTCCCACCTTCCTCCTCCCCTTCAAGCCAGTAGTGGGTCTCTGAAAGGCAGTTAAAGGAATGAGGAATGGCTTTGAAAGGAGGAGGCTGCGTGTGGGAGTGTGATGGACAGCTGAGCAGCCACTTGCCATGGCCGAAGGCATTGGGCTGTGTTGGCAGATGCACTGTGCTATTTGCCCCGTTGCTTGGTGGCTGATGTGATATGCTTATCCTTTTCCTGAGCTGTGTGAACTGCTGTTCCCTCCTGCTGCAAAGTTCAGACGAGGTGCTGGAGCTCACTGGCTATAAAAAGTGCTGGCCCAGCCAATGTGCCAACAGTTGCACAGGAGCAGCTCGTGCAACTGGGGCTGCAGAGGCTGTATGGGGAGTGAGGGATGGTGGGTGCTGAAGGAGTAGCTCTCCAGCTGAGCAGCAGGCTCCTCCAGTGCCATGTCCATTACTGTCTGCATGGCAGTGTGCTGCTGGCATGCTCCTTCCTCGCTGGGTTGTCCTGGCACGTGGGTTATGTATGTGCATGGCGTGTGCAGTGTGGTGGTGAGCGTAGGGAATAGCTTCCTCCTGCTAAGCACGTAGTGGAGGTGGCCATGCTGGACCGGTGACCACTCAGAGCCGTTCTGAGGATGCAGAGGGTGGGAGAGGAACCAGCCAGACGTGCTGATTTTCTCCTCTCATGTGAAGGCAGAGAAGCTGCTCACCAACAGCCGTGCCCAGCCTTGGAGTTTCTTGGCTGTGCAGGAACATGACTCTTGAGGCTCTCATGCAATAGAGGGCTTTGAGAGACCACTGGCTTTTTTCTGTACCATCAGGAGAACTATGTATCCCCCTGGCCCTGCTTCAGCTCATCCATTAGCCACGGGGTACAGCCAGCCACATAGGTCCACACGCTTCCCTCTTCTTCGCTGGCTGTCTAAGAGAGGGGCAGTTTGTGCAGGGCTGAGCAGGCAGGATGTGTGCTGGGGGAGGCTGAGAGCAGAAGGGCTGTGTGAACCTTCCTGCCTGGCTCCTGCACTGCAGAGTGACGTTGGTGCCGCAGGAAGGAACAGCGAGTTCCTGAGGGGACATTCCTGCCATAGCTGTGCGGCCGCCATGGCCCCCCTCCCGCCGCACAGCCTTGTCTCCAGTGGCTATTATTGAAACCCATTTCCATGGCACCTTTCCAGCCTCATATTTCTTTTCACACGCCAGGGTTGAAGCAAACCCCCCTCCTCCTCACCCCCAAGCCTTCATCCAGAGGCTTCTCGCAGCGGCTGTACTTTTCCAGGGTGTGCAGAGCATCGCTGCGGCTGCTGGGCGGGAGCACTTCGCTGAGGACTCCTGGTAAAGCAGGCAGGAGGGATGCACAGGCTGGTGCTTCAACTCAGGTTCCCCACGAGTAAAAGCATCCATATTTTCAAACTCTTCACCCCTCTTTCTCCTCCTTATTTGCTGATTAAGGTCTAACTAGTGTCCAGACATTGCTGTTAGAACAGAAGTTACTTAAAAGGTCTGTTGCTCACTACACCTTGCTCGCTTCTCTGCTTGCCAACATTCTCCTTTTTGCTGCCTTTCTTTAATTTGCCTTACAAAAACACAAATGATTTGTTGGTCAGCAGTACTTCAGCAGCTGGAGGAGGGTTACAGAGAGGGGCGCGTGTGCTTGTCCCTGCCCCATCTGCCTTCTGGGGCCAGGCTGGGTCCTGCCAGCTCAGCACAGCACTGGCGGTGCTGAGGCAGACCTCTATGTGGATATTTCTGCCCTAGATAGCCACAGCACTGAGCTGTCTCAGAGTTTTTTACCCACACAACAGACACCAGGTCCCTCTGAAATGCAGTTCTTGAGGCTGAAACTGAAAGTTCGGAGAGAATTAGTCACTCCTGTACCCTAGTAACGTTGGCAAAAACCAGCCTCAAACACAGTGCAGCAGAGTGTTTTGCAATCCCAGTAGCAGCCCCGAGCTTCTTCTGACATCGAGGGAGTGAGTGAGGGGAGCACTGAGCTGAAATGCACCTCAGCCTTCTCTTTCTGACCCTGTGTGCCCCCCAGCCCTGAGGTGGAAGTGGGGTGAGATGGAGATGGCACAGCAGCTTGCTTTGCACAGGTCCTGATCAGTATGGGGGCTCATATTGTGTGTGTGTGACGTGTGAAATACCAAATGCAGCCCTGACCACTTTGTGTGATGTCTCCATGGGTTGTCAGACCCTGAGAACACTCTCCATCTACGTACTGCCTCATCCCAACCTCAGCTTAGAGGGTCTGAAGTGTCACCATCCTCGGGAAGGTTTCGAGCTGAGCTCCAGCTCTTTCAGACCCGTCTTGGCCCACAGCCTTCCCTGAAAAGTTTGAAGCTCTTTGCAATGCTGAGCTGCTTTGGTGCTCTTCCTCCCCTGGCCCCTCTGTGGGGCTTGCTGGGGGTGTGAGGAGGGGGCTGTGGGGTAGGGATGGCTGCCACACTCTCCCTGCAGAGCTGTGGGGCCAGTTTAACTCGTTCCAGATTCGCAGGGTTCACGTCAGTGCCTGAAACGCGAACCACGCCGTGCTTAACCACCACAAAACATAGCAACGGCACAGCAGTGCTGGCACCCACGCAGGGAGAGAGAAATAACAAAGAAATCAACGTGGAACTAAACCAAACTGGTTTTTCAGGCTTGCCTGGGCTTCGCAGAGCAGAAAAAGGCAAAGCTTCCAGGAAATGGATGTGGGCTCGTGGAGGGATTATTATGGATGCTCTGAAAACTCCCACCCCTTTCAACAGAAAGCATTTTGGGCAGTGCTGCTCTGGTCCTGGCACTCAGGGAACCTCTGTGGCCTTGCTGTCCCTGGAAAATTGGCTGTGCAGGCAGGCCTGGGCAGAGCAGGTAGTAGGCAGGAGCCTCAGCACTGCCTTCTTCACTGCCTGCTCAGAACTGACCTCCCATTCACAGCTTGGAGACTCTGCTCACAGGGCTGGTGGATGTGCAAAGCATTTACTGTCCTTCTCAATCCATCAGAGGTTCAAGGGGAGTAGTAAGGGGGTTAGTTACTGCCCCAGGAGAAGGTCCAGCTTGTAGCTCAGATCTGGAGGGTTCCTGAGTCCTAGGATCCACTTCAGGAGAGGAGGGCAAAGTTGCAGGGAGCTCCAGGGAAATGTGAATCCCCATCTGTGTCACATCTGCTGCCCGTCTCCATAGTGGGTCCAATCAGTCTTCTGTGTCTGACCCTCCTGAGCTGATGGAGTGTAGAAGGGGGATGTTCCTGACCCACATCCAAGAGAGAAAGGCAAGTCCTTATGCAAAGAGATTACTTCCCTTCTATCTCCTCACCCTCAGCCCTGAAGCCTTCGTGGACAGGACATTGCCTTGCACCTTGTGCTGGTCTCTGCCACCCCAGAGACAGCAATTCTCCTTTCAGTATGTGGAAACTGGGGTCAGAAGTGGAGGTGAGGACTCTGGCTCCATGCAGATTTAACACAGGGAAGGTGGTCATCTTCTCTACAACGTGCTTCTAGAGGAACCTGGGCAGCATTTTGGGTAGCAGAGAAAGCTGGGAGATGAGAGAGAGAGAGGGTGCAGATGAGCATGCCAGGAAATGTAATCCTCATACTGGGTCATGTCCACTGCTCAGAGCAGTGTCCTGATTCTGGCATGGATGGAAACAACACGACCAACACAGCCAGCTCTAGCAGTGATGGGCAGGGAAAGAGGCAGAGGGAGTCCTGATGGACCAGCCTGTGCCCTGCAGCAGAAGCTGAGGTTAATGCTATCATAACTTCAAGTGCTATTAGTAGCTAGAGAAAACCAGACAGTCCTTTAAAAAATCCACTTGCACAATTCAGCCCTCTTGACCCTCTGGCCATATATTCTCAGGCTTGCTAAGTGCCTTGGGACACAGTGTGTCCTTTTATTGCTCCTCAGTTGAACGGCCATTTATAGCCTCCACCTTTGACTGCTGGGTCTCATATTTTGAAGTGGCACAAAGAGGTAGGACAGATCAGCTTTCCTTCTCCGTCTCCTCCCACATACCTTGGTCATGCTACCTCCAGCATTTCCCCTTCCCACACTAAATAAGCTCTCTCAGCAGGGTAAGCACAGCCCACAGTGACAATTTTATTCTCTCCTTGATCTTTTTTTTTTCTGGACTTTACTGGCATTTGCTGGGCAAAGCAAGGTCCTTCCCCGCATGTGCTCTCAGCTCTGGGAAAGGTTTGTCCCAGCTGTGCTATCACTGTGTCACTGAAGAGCTCTGTTCTGTATGGTCTTAGAGCTGTGTGTTCCCAGGACACTGGCAAACATATACTTAGACAACTCAAGGCTTTCACAGGGGAAACCTAGAAGCAAATCCAGACTGCACAGAGAACTAGGGAGGAGAAACACAGGTTATTGCTCAGTGACCTACACCTCCAGAGCCATGATGAGACATTAACAGGTCAGCTGGAGCCTATTAATGAAGAAAAAAACCAACAAGCCAGGTGCCTTTCTTCAACAAAAGTTCTACAGCCTGGGGAGAAAAACGTCTGCTCTGCCCCTATGAACAGCCTGTCTCAGAGAGCCAGCTCCCCAGCCCAACAGTGTCAACTCAGAAGGGCATTGATGGGAGATCAGCGGATGTACCTGGTTTGTCAGTAAACACTTTGCCACCCTGTCAGACATTGCATCAGCACAGTGACCACCACAGAGCTATGATGTCTTTCAGTGATCTCAAGCTCTTATTCAGACAGTAGTCATATCAGCTTTGGAACCTGACGTGCTTTATCAAGGAGGTGAGTCTCCATCATCTTTACACAGAAGAAAGGGGTGACAGAGTCATGAAGAAAACTGTTAAAAAAATCATCCAGAAAATCAATGAAGGAGAGAAACAGGGCTTGGGTCTCTTGAGTTCCTTTGCCAGGTCCCAGGCACTGATTGCCAGTGCTTTTATCAGCTTCCACTCTCTTCAGAACACACCTCAGCACATTTTCCACCATTCCTTTCCATTTGAAAGGAGAGGCCATTCAATCCTATGACTTACAGGAGTGACAAGACTGACTCATGCTAAGCCAAAGCAGAAGTTCCTGTCAGACACCTTACACATCTGGACTTCCAGCCCCACGTCAAACTCTTGCTGACACTTCTTGGGCTCGCTCTGAAACATGCAACACTACTCCCCTGTTAGACAGCACTGAGAGATGTATCAGCGCTAGTAAACAATGTTTCTTAAAGGTGTGATGAGAAAATGTCATGCCCTGCTTTTCAGTCTGGTGGAAAGGTATGTGAGAACCCTGACAAATGTGATTTGACTGGTGGTTTTTCCTCTCCTGCCTTCGACCGTTGCACGGTACTGCTGTCACCGTCAAAACACTGCTCATCCCAGAGAGGTGGGCGTAAAGCCAGCACACCCACAGAAAACACAGTCCCACCTTCAGAGAGACTCATCTTGTCCAGCTTTGCTGTCACATTAGCTGAGGGAGGGGTGTTTTTTTTAGTTTGCTTCTCATGTGACAACCTCTGAAATAGCTACGGCAAAAAGAATAAATAACTAACCCCCAGGAGTTTAAATAAAGCTGCCTTGCTCATCGTGTCCTCTACAAGTATCTTCTTTCCTACCTAGAAATCTTGTCCTTTTTGTTTTCCAGGTTGAATTTAAGAATCTGGGACAATCATCTGTGATTCCTGGGGATTGGGAGGCCACGACAGTCTTCACCCTAGCGGGCTGCGGGCACTTGTGAGCTGACAAAGAGAGGTTTTGCTGTGGATGAAGGAATGGGATGAGTGGGTCCAAGGAGTGGCTCTCACTGTGGACAGGTTGCACAGCGTGCATATGAGTCCTCAGGCCAGTGTGTGTACGCTTGTCTGTGTCCATTGAACATAAAAAGCATTTATTTCACAGTGTATAAACACTATGCCAGAAAAAGGGCATGTCCAGCCTTGAAATATCTCTAGGGTGAAAAGTGCCATAGAAGTATCATAGCATCATGCTCAGCCCAAGAAAGCCTGGTGCTGTGGTTGGGAGGTATGGGGTACCCCTCCACGAGCAAGAATCCTGTCTGTAATCAAAAGCAGGTTCTTTTCCATCACTGTGTGTCTATCTGCTACCTGCTGGGCTTGGTGGCACCAGGTAGGATGTCCCTGTGGCTGGCAGGCGCTGGCTTGGCTGCTCTCTGGGGCATAAAGCCCTGGAAGCAGGGGTGGGGAACTGCTAAGTGACTTCATTTCATGTGGCCTGCAGCCATGTGGGGTTTTTTTTTTTTTCCATTTTCCATGCTCTTATCAGATGACCTTTAGGTGTGTGTTGATGCACGGCCAGCCAGAGATGTCTGAAGAGTCTGCTGGGGCCGGACCAAGGACGTCTCCTTCTTTCCTGCCCACTCCTGTCCTAGGGATGATTGTTTGCAGAAGGCAGTGGTGGAAGGTGAAGGGATGACTCTCTGATGTCTTCTCCCTTCCCTCCTCCTGCAGGGTCTGTGGTTACTCCAGACTACCCCCAGATCTACGCCAGACTGAAATCTTTCCCTGAGCTTTTGACATCTTGCGAAACGCTGTAACAACATGAAAATGTTTGGCTTTGCCTAGCGAGGACCTTGGACTGTCTGACTGGAAGGATGTCATCCTTCTTTGGCTGTTGCTGGCAGTCTTGACATCAGTTTTGTGCATCCACGTTTACTTCCAGAAGTGAACCATGAAGTTCTAACAGAGCTGGTGGGGTGCATTCTGTCCACCAGCAGATACAACAAACCCGTTCCCAAGTGACACAAGAGAAACTCTTCCTCAAGCGTGAGAGTGCTGGCCGGGAGCATTCTCGGTACAAACCTCTTCCCAGTTGAGGCTTGGCCAAGTTTTTGCTGGTTGCCCCGGGCTCTGGTTTGTGGGGAGAAGCTCCCCTCTAGTGGGAGATCCCAGCAGTGCCAGGAGCCCGCTGCAATCCGGCCCGGCCCGGGCGGGTACCCATACACCCAGGGCTGGAAACACTGCAAACCAGAGGCATTTCCTACAAATCTGTGCAGAACCAGCAGAATAGAGTCCATAACTGATTATACTATCTGTAACGAGAACAAAGAGAATGATGTAATAGAGCTATCCCGTTCTTATAACTGTGTTTTTCAGAGTGTTTTTAACCTTCTCTTGTCTTTTCTTAACAGAAAGTGGTTGTTTAATTCCCACAGCATCATGAGGAGAGAATCCTGTTGTTAACTGCTTTTTACAGGGGGAGAAAATGCTAGAAAAATAGGAGAAAGACCTTGCCTGGTGAAGTCATCCGAGGTCAGGATTCAAGTGACGCTGGAGGGAGCATCACTTGCATCAGCTGTGCTCATCTGTCACACCACTCAGCTGTTCCTCACAGAAAGACCAAAGTTTTGGTGTTTTACAAGTTGCCTTTAACACATTTTTGTGGTGAAAAATGTAAAGTGACTAAATGTAAACCCTTTGCTCTTCAATAGCAACTTCAACGTGGGGAGCGGAGGACACTCAGAGGTGTCCAAGTTTTGAGCAACACCATGCCCTAATGGACACAAAGCCAGGCTGAGTACTGGGAAATGTGGGGGTTCGTACCAGGACTAGCACTGAGCAGCTGTGATGAAAACATTATTCCTCCTGTTCCCTGGGGAAAGGGTTCCCTTCAGGTTGGGGACCAAGGTTTGTGGAGTACTTTGGGATCTGCTGATAAAGCAGCTAAGTGTTACAAAAGCAGCTAAGTATTATTACTATTGCAGTTATCAGAGTTTCAGAAAGTAAAACATGTTGGTGTTTTTTTTTTTTTACCCAGGATCACACTGTGACAGGACCAAAAATATCACTGTGTCAGCAGGGGCTTGATCTTTCCTGTTACACACTAGTCAAGCCAGGGTATCTTCTTCACCCATATGTCTGCATCTTTCCCAGCTGCTGTGCAAGCATCTGGCAGCACAAGGGGACAGTGAATCTTGAGGGCTTCTCCATAACTGCCTGCCAGTGTACAAGCACCTGAGGACTGGCAGTGCAGCTGCAGTGTGTATGCAGCTGCAGGGACTGAGCTCAGATGTGCCCTGGGCAATAGCTCCAGTGCTCAGCTTGTGCAAGGGCTGCTCTCATTTCTATTTGTTTGATGTAATGCGTTATTCTTCCACTGCTTCCAGGGCTTGTGAGGAGAGGAAAGGAAGGGCATGACTTGTTACTCACTGAAGTAATTCACTGTCCTGTTGCTGAGGGATGTGGCCTCATGTAACCTCCCTCTGATGTCTGTACCTAGGCCAGTGCTTAGCTTTTGAGTTAAGGATGACATCCTTCTGTGCTTCTGCAGCAGTGAGGTTAAGGCTGTCCCAGCCCTGATTGGACTTATCCCTGCAGAAATTATTAAGGGTGTGTGCATGGGGCTGGACTCCATTACTTTGTCCTCACTTCTTGCTGGGAAAGCTGTGGGCTGCACTGTGCAGCTGTGCTGGCTGGCTGGCTCGTAGTGCAGATGCTGTGTCCCTAGGGCTGAGATGTGAGAGTTTATGGGGGCTAAAGCTTTCTTTGCTGAAGGCTTTTGGTTCCAGTCCAACATGCCATGCTGAAGGTTAGCTCTGCTTGACAGCTGCTTGGTGGTCTCAGCATGAAATGAGCTGGTGAACCTCAGCTTGGCTCCCAGCAGACAGATGTTCACGTTTCAAACAAATTATGAGCATGGTTTTTGCTGGCCAGGCTCTGCTTCTTGGCAACAGGAGAAGAATCATAGCTTGAATATGCACGGTAGAATAACAAAGCCTTTCTTCAGGACAGCCACAATGCATTTTGGCTCCAAAATTGCCTGGAAAATCTGTGCTTTTGGTGATATTGAGGGGAAACTTCAGGCTACTCAAGCCTGTGTCCATAGCATGACAACGACATGGGAACAGTAGAGGATTATGTGGGGGATATTTTGGGCAATATGTTGCTAGATAGCCCTTTGTCTGTTTCATAGAATCACAGAAT